>KN824298.1:23432-130577 GCA_000827415.1 Serendipita vermifera MAFF 305830 | reverse complement strand
ATGGCAGAACCCACTCAAGATGACCTTATCGGAGGTGCTGGAAGAGTAGAACAACATAAATGCCTTAATTCCGGCTGTAACACCATCGTGCGCTTCCCCCGCTACAAGTGAGTCTTCCGGCTCTCTAGTACAACTTTCTTACGTTTTCAGTAATCTTCGTTATCTGATGAGATCGAAAGTAGGTCGATGCGGCGAGTTCGCCAATCTATTTGCGCTGTTCGTTCGTGCAGTAGGCTTGCGGGGACGTTATGGTAAACCACTCAGATACCACGTATAGTCGAGACTAATGACCACCAATATAGTCTGGAATGCTGAAGACCACGTATGGAACGAAGTAAGATTTTAGTGTTGGTGGACATCTACTGTACTTATGTCCGATTAGTATTGGTCACCCGGACTCAATCGCTGGGTACATATGGACTCTTGCGAAAATGCCCGAGACCAACATCTGCTGTACGATGTTGGCTGGGGTAAGAAGCAATCATATATTCTTGCCTTCTCCGTGGAAGGTGCACAAGATGTATCGCGAGGTTACATCAAGGATTTCGATGCCGCCTTGTCACGACGAAATCAAATATCAGAGGAAGCCTTACAAAAGCTTCTTGAAGACGTGACCAGAAACCGAAGAGCTGGCTTAAGCGCCACCAGGCTCCAGGAGCTTGAGCGGGAGGATGCCGGTGAAAAACGATTCCTTGACGGTTATAAGGAAGATGATCTCGACTTACCGGCTAGGCAAACGGGTACTGAAGAATGGATAAAGGCTCGAGGTGAAGATGGTAGCAGTGCGTTCGTTTCTCTATCTATCATTTAGCAAATCTACTGACGGGCTACGAACCCAGGCACCAAATAGGCGACCGTCAATCGCTACCGTACTAGTCTCGCTTGTAGCATGAACGAGTTTTCATTCAGGCTATTCACGGAAAGGCTTTCAATGCACCGTCCGTTATCGTATTTACATGTCTAACTTTCAAAACACAAGAATTGTCCAGAGAAAACGACGAAATTGGTTTAACAAAGCGCTTTGCGAGCCAAGTGTAAATGTAAAGCTCATCCCTGTGGGCAAACAAACACCTGACTACACAGGCGGCCAAAACTATTGATATCCATAAACCGAGCTTCGCCGGGAACCAGGTTGCGAGTTGTTCAAGGCCTGTGCTTGCGAGATTTGCTGCGCTTGATTCGGATTGGTACCCGAGAATTGGCCCATCCCGTATGACGGATTTCCAGTGCCACTAAACGCATCTGGCGCAAATGATGTGACATTTGAGAATGTATGATCGGCTCCAGATTGTTGCAAAAACAGGTGCGAGTCATCCAAAGTACCAGCGGGAGGTTGCTGGAGAGGGTAAGCGTTGATTGCAGAGGCCGACATCCCAGTGCCAAATGAAGCGTCAACCTCGAATGGCAGATTAATGGCTCCAGATGCATATGACCCAAAGTTAGAACCAGTTGGATTCATGCCGAAATCTGGGAATGTCTGCTGGGGTATACCAGCGTCAGAAAGTCGACGTTCGCTTTCTCGTTGCTGAGCGTATCGAGAAAGACTGACATCTGCAGTGAGGAAGTCTTGTCCTGTGGAAAACAGGCCCATTTGTCCTTGGGATTGTGGTTGTTGGAGACCGAATCCAGCCTGTGTCCCCTGTAAGCCGGCATGTTGGGCCATCAGGTTTTGAGAGAGATCGTCTGCTCCCACAAACGCATCAAAGCCAAGACCGAGATCTGAGGATGCAGAAGGCGGCATATTCAGACCGTCTTGGTGTAGGTGGGAGCCTGCTGGGATCGACTGAGCACGTTGCCCCTCAGAGATGAGAGGCATATTTCCGAGGTTTGCGTGGACAGGAACAGGTTGTGCAATCGAAGACGGGTTTTCATGACCTAAGTTCAGGTCACCCAGATCTGGGATACTGTGTGTAGAGGATGCCGGTGTATGCGCTGATTGTTGCCCAGACGCGTATGAAGAAATCGAATATTGTGAGGCATGCGAACTCGACTCATAACCGGAGTAAGAACTGGGGGTATGAGCTGAAGGAAGTTGATGAGGATCGTTCCACCACGATGTAGGGGAATTCGAGCGGCGATCAAAGACTTCTCCTCCGAACTGCAATCCCATAAGATCTCCCAGCGAACTTGGATTGCTCGACTCGACTTGTGGAGGGTCTTGGAATAGCCCGAATTCCTTGGGGAACCCTCGCACACCGGGGAGAATAGACGTTCTTGGACCCGTAAGCTCATGTCGTAGGACTCGCGAAGCTTGTTGGTTCTGGGTCCAATCGTTACTTGCAACCCACTCGCCAGGCGTAGCGCCGATATTCGGAAGAGGTAGATGGGGCGCGATCCCGATTCTTTTTCTCACATCCGCCATGGTCTCACCGTGACGCATCCTTACGTCAGGCTGCTGCACAAAGAATAATGGCACGGTGTGCAATTGGAGGACCAAGGTGATCAATTGCGGTGTCTTGGTATCCACGAGTTGTGCAGAGCTAATGCTTGAAAACGGAACCTCGATTTTGAAGGAGAGTCCCGAAGATCGAATGAACCACGAGATACACTGTCGGCTCTGCGACGTGTAGGCCAAAACCTCGTGATGTAATGCAGAGGGATTGATGCGTGTCCAGTGTCCAATTTTCAAATCAGAGCATGGAATAAGAGTGACGGCTTTCGTGGATGCGTTAGTAATGCGCATCTATGAAGATAGTAGATAAATAACCCACGTTCTTTCTCTCTGATGAGTTGGGCGATGAAAGACTCTAACTGTATACCAGAGGGGCCTGCCGAACCATCGGCATTGGTTCGATCCGGTGTTGCTGGTACAGCCTCCTGGTGTTTGGCCTTGGCCCGTCTGCAATACAATGTCAGCTCACATATGGAAGAGGGTGTCGATGGCATAGGGTCCCCCGATGGCCGGGACAGTAAAGAAAAGTGCAAAGAAATTGCCAGCTTACCGATTTTGAAACCAAATTTGCGTCTGTCGTTCGTTCATACCGAGTCTATCGGAAATGGACTTGCGTTCAGCACCAGTGGGGGTTCGATTCGTCGAAAACTCGCGCTCGAGCTCGATGAGTTGTTCAGGAGTGACACGACTGCGTTTCCGCTTTTCGGGTCTTTGCTTCAGCAGGTTATCCGCGTCTCGATGTAGGCCTGTTGTGACACTGCCGTGTCTACGATGGGCACCAGAAGAGGGTTCAGCTTGAGCTCCCTCTGGGGACATTGATTGAGACATTTGGTCGTCCATAGATGTGCTAATATCCGGAATTGAGGCACCTGTTGGGTTGCGAGATTGGCTAGCGGCGTTAAGGGCGCTCTGTAGTGGCACGGGGTTGTTAAGCGTAAAAGATACTATCTAGCAATATCTCCGATATCCGGACCCGCTGAGAATATGTAGAGTGTTTTCGAAAACGCCTGGAATCCACCTGTGGGAGGACGGCGTCTATCTGGTGAACGAGGGGTTCGCCTAGTATTTGTAGATTAAAGTAATCGAATCGCGTTATACGTTGCGTATCACGCTTTAAAGCAACAATTTGAAATCGTTGGGACCTTTGCGGATCGTCCCGTGGAGAATAGGGTGTGGCGATCGACTCTAAGATCAGCCTTCTTTAAGAGCGGCTACAGAGCGGCTACAGCCGATTTCTACGCGTACTGGTTTGCCGCTCGAATCGCATCTCAATGACTACTGGGACAGTGAGAACATGGCAGTGCAATTAAATTGCAGGTGGTTTAGACTTTGGAATAGCGGTCCCTTTCTTACAAAGCACTGACTCTAGAGAGGCAACACAGATACGATAGTAGACCTACCATGCAAACTACGAACAGTTCACATACCGTACCAGCATACTTACACAGGAAGCACTGGTCGTCCGAGATCAAGCACCAAAAATTGTAAACGAGAAAACAAACCGCGACTGCAAGCGTCTGCGCTGGAAGGGGGTGGGGTCGGCAGCCGCTGGAAAGGAAGTCGGGTGTTCCGGCTCTGGAATGAAAGAGGCATGACAAAGCCCACCATGCGTACTTGCCAGTCAAAGGTCCGCGTCAATACCTTCGGCGCTTAGGGTCGCTGTCGTAGCCCCCCTCAAACTCGCGCTTCATCCCACCACTGCCAAACGAGCCGCCCGGTGGTCCACCAAAGCCCGGTGGGGTTGGTCCTCCAAATCCTCCTTGCGGGGGAAACCCGTTCCCCATGCCACGTCCTTCCCCGTTGGGGGCGCCTCCAAACCCTCCTCTGAGAAAAGAAAACGGGTTAGTAACGCACCGGTTGATGATTTCATTCATAGCAAAAAGAGTTACCTCGGAGGGCCACGATCACCTCCTCCCCTGAAACCGCCACGGTCGTTGTTGCCAAACCCACCACGATCGTTGTTAAATCCGCCTCGGAAGCCACCGCCTCCTCCTCCTCGTGGACCACCGCCGAACCCTCCACTGTAAGTAGGTAAACACGTGTGAGTAAGCAGCGCTTCGTGGGGAAGGTACGGACTTACCGGAATCCACCACCACCACCACCACGATCACCACCGTACCCTCCTCCCCGTCCTCCGCCGCCAAAGCCACCACGCATGCCGCCGCTAGGAGGACCCGTGGCACCTCCGCGACCGAATACTTCTGGTTCCTTTTTGGGCCGCCCACCCAAGCCGCCACCCAATCGGCGGGGTTTCCATCCTCGGACGGTTCGACCGCGTTCCACGTCGACCAGTATTCGCTTGCCTAGTATTTGCATGTGTTCTCCTTCTTTGTATGCAACTAAAAGGGGGCAGGGTTCAGAAGCGCCATAGACCTGTACTCGAAATGCTATCCACCTTTCATGTCTCGTTCTCTATCGAATACGATGAATGCATAGCCGCGAGAGTTACCGTTCTTGTTCTTGATGAGTTTTATAGAGGCGACTGATCCGAACATCTCGAACTCGCGTCGTAAATCTGTCTCTGTCGCCTTTTTTGGCTATAGGGAGGTGGACACGGGCATAAAAGATCATACAACAAACCATATAAAAACCCGAGGAGTGTCAGCAACATTTACAATGGAGGATGAGAATTAGCACTGCAAGAGTACTTCACAAGTACTGAATAGAATCTTTTTTTGTGCGTAGCGAGTGGGAAAAGAAGACGGTACCAACCAGACGAGCGATGAACAATGTTTTATAAGGATCACCTTGGACACTGGGATTTTCTGCAGGTTTATCTGAAAACGGTTTTGGTGAGCTTGCCGATACACACCAAGATCTCGCTAGAAGATGCTTACAATTTGCTGAAGCGTTTTTATAGTCATCTTCTTTTCGCTTCTTCTTTTCTTCTCTTCTAATCTCGCGGCGCGTCTCCTCGGCCAGGGTAAATTTTGAGTCGTCTTCAGTGAGAGCGCCAGCCTCTTCATCGGCCTTTCCTTTATCAACCAGGCCAGCATCGTTTTCCTCTCGTATCTGAGCTAGTAGAGCAGCGACTCCGCTGAGGTGTTTTGGGCGGACAACATTGATATCTTTGTCGGAAGGGCGGATATAGGGTAGTGGAGGTCTCGGGGCGAAGAGTTTGAGAAGATTTGGGGGTAATAGGTACTAGAATAAATTGTTTAGTATTATTTCGTCAATTATAAAGAAAATAGGGGGCTCACGGTCATGTCCAAGGAGTGATTGGCTAGCTTCGACATTCAATTGCAGCCCAAAACGAATTTGAGCTTGAAATCTCATCTTGGGATGCTAAAGTATCGGTCAGTGGGCGATCATCATTCCTTGCTTTCTCCCACCTCCATCCGATTTACTTGTAAGTAGGCCAAACGCTTCAAAATCCTCGTCTTTTCTGATCATTCTATCCAGCTTCATTTATTGTATTATTATGTTCAAGTCACGTCTGCCCCTCAACGATGCAATTGCCATCCGCCACCCTCACGTTCTTGCGGTCCAGCGCAAGTCGGAATCGGATGACTCTTCAGACTGCAGAACCTCTCTCGAATCACCCACAACCCATTGCTTTCTTGTTGGAACTCGTCCTAAGAGGACCCTCCCTCGACGAGCCAGGTCCACTGGTCATGTCGAGATTATGCCAACCGTCCAGGGAAATATCAACAATCCAGTCGTCAGAAGATTGCATTCTGATACCGGCAAACCCTCTATGACACCTCCCCGAAGCAAATCAGCAATCAGTTTTAGGAACTTTGACAGAAAGGATACTATCCTTCCCATACCGTATATTGGCACTAAGCCTATCTATACTCGTGCGTCTCTTTTGATTTCGAAGGGTGAAGTATCTAACATACCCCTGTAGCACGTCCACCATCGCTACTGCGCTTCTACAATCGTTCACGTTCGAGTTTGGATGCCATGATGGACATTGACAGTAGTTCGCCTTCGCAATCTATTAGCAAGAAACTGGGCCATTTGAGACTTCGGCCTAGCATGCCACTACGTGCGCATAAGAGTGCGGCTTCCCTGAGACCAATGATGGCTCCTCCTCCTCTCCGCCGGCAGGTATCACAGAATTCTATATCTACCAGCAGCACGAAGACATCACGATATGTTTCCGACGAAGACATGCACATCTGTACCTCGACTGAAGAGGACGAAAGCGAGGTCGAGGGTACCACCAACCAGTCGATCCCCTCCGCAATGTTTTTCCGAAACATTCGTACACAGCAAGTGCTTTGGAGGAGTGGAAACGACGAAAATATGCCACCTTCTACTAACCATCCCGTTCACTATGCGCCGGCATTGGAGAGCAATTGGCTGCAGCCGTCAAACCGCCCCTCAACTCTACCCGTCGTAATCGTCGACAATTGTAGGGCACCAGCCATAGTAGACCATCATCCTGCCAAGCGGGTCAAACTCTCACGACGCAGTCTCGTTCCTCCAACTTTCCAATGACCAGCCTGCCATCGAACATTTAAGTCTCCAATCTATGAACCAGTAGCACGTATCCGATTCCTCCCCGAAAACCATCGTCATCCCAAACATTTCTGTACCCCGTCTTGGTTGATGGTACGAGGATCACTGCCTACAAAGTCTTCTTGTTATATCGTTGAGCTAGACGCGACTTTTTGGGTCAGACCCGATTACGCTCTTTCCTGAATCCGTTTCTTTCCTCTTTCTTGTACTTTGTATAGCAGGACATTACGCTTGCTTGGACAATACAACGCAATCATGGCATGCTTTGCTGAGCGGCATGCCATGGACACTTTCATCATCAACTCTCTATGCATGAAATAAAAAAAAAGATCATGATACCTCCACGCCTAGCGCATCTGCCAATCTCTGGGCCTTTTTTCTCACCTCTCCTCTTTCCCCCATCACTGTGAATCGAACGTGCTCTTCGCTTTCCAACTGGTCGGCAATCTCCCCAACCACCTCAGTGAGCTCAAACCTTCCAAATGCCCAATTGAGAATATATGTCTGCGGCGATGACTGATTGTCGTGCAGCTTGATGAACCCTTTGACGCGGTAAACAGTTTCCTTGTTGACAGTGGCGAGGGCCGATTCCAAATCTTTGCGAGTGAGCGGCTTTGCGGAATGCGGTACCGAAACAGCTTCTTCATTGTGAGAATGGTCACAGCTCTCGTCATGAACGTGAAGTGACTTCAGTCCCCGCGTTCTAATCGTCACTGTCTCCACTTCTTCCTGGTGGGCCGGACCGTCCATCCATCCAGCCCGCTCCTCTTGTGAGGCAGAAAGAAAAAAGAGCTTGGAGTCAAGGCCAAAGATGAGGGATGGGTCCACTCCAGAGCGACCGTTGCATTTGACCTTGAGGGTGGTCTCATTAAGCGTGAAGAGCTCATCCATCAACAAATCTAATTGACGCTCTGAGATCAGCTCCCACTTATTCTAAAGAATGCTTTAGTTTTCATCCAGCCAGCGAGTCGGGAACTAACGATGAGGATAACGTCGGTGTAAGCTGCCTGCATCTTTGCTGTCGGGGATTTGTCCTCGTATCCAGTAAAGTTCTCTGCATCAACCACGGTGACAATGGCATCGAGTTTGAACGCGCCATTGGACTCCTTTTCCAACTCGCGGATTTGAAACGCCAAAGTAGCCGGGAACGCAGACCTGTTCAATGTTAGATCCCATGAAGAATAGGTGTTCATCACGCACCCCGAGGTTTCGATGATGATGCGGTCGGGTGAATAGGCATCTTTGATTTCGAGGAGGGCATTCTTCATTTGCCCCACTAAAATACAGCACCTAAGACGATGAATTAGAAAGCTTCGCAAAGAAATGAAATGATTAAACTCACATGCATCCATTCAGAATTTCAGAAACCGCCGCTAAGGATGATTGCTTTGCAAGCTGAGAATCGACTGCGCATAATCTCGGTCACTCATGCTGCGTACAAGCATATTGCTGTGTCATTGATACCTTCTATGTCACCAAATTCATTTTTCAGGAGTACCACTTTGTAATCTTTGGGTAGCTATAAAATAGTCGCGCAATGTCAGATTCGGATCGCAGTTCTTGATTGGAGCTGACTTGTGGGAGTAATGAGAGAATTGTGGTAGTCTTTCCAGACCCGAGAAAGCCCGTGAAAACGGTGATTGGGATCGGCTTCATTAAGTCTTCTTCCAACGAGAGATGTGGGGATAATTAAAGAATCATTCACGAAATGAAAACAACAAAGGCAATAATATAGACGAAATTGATTCGGAATTATCGGTTCAATAGCTGAAATTGACTCTCGCCAATCGTGGGGCTGATGCCGGGCCAGTTCGGCTGGTCTATTATTCTTCCTTCGCCCCGTACGCGTGACCTTCTAACGGTTATTGTCGCTTGAATAGTTTTGTCATACTCGAAGTTATGGGTTGTAGGAACCGCTTGGAGAAGGCTGGTGCCAAATAAAGCGAAGCGCCGATACGCACAGGTAGCAAAGCCTATACGGTACGAAGTTTAGTTTACATGGTATTTTGCGGAAAGGATCAAGGAACTCACTTTAACGACCATATATGCAAACGCCCCGTTGGCCACCTCACTCGCGACTCTGCCTCCGAGCTGTTTCAGGTCGTCTTCGGTGAGCTTTTGGCCCTTTGTAAACCCAAGAATGCCATATCTTACTCCGACACGAGCAACGCGTGCCTCTCCTTCTTTCGTCCATTTTCGCAACGTATCGTTGAATATTCCTCCTGTCGTACTAATAGACTCGGAACTTTCGGTTTCTTGCCCATTCTGCACACCAGGTTGATGACTATTCTGAGACGAGAAGTATGTGGTCATTCTGTCACCAATGCCGAACGTTCTTGCACCCCAGTAAACTCCCACTAAAGGCACCAGCGCCGTGACCTCATGTAAGATGGCCAACGAAACAGCTAAAGAAGGGACGGATGCTCCCGTCTTTAACGACAGCTTCTGGATTGCCGCAGTATAACCTTGCAATCTGCTTGGTAAACGAGGCGGTGGTGGTTCCATTCGAGGTGTGAATACCACAAAGCATGACACTAAGAAACTGGTCTAAGGTTTTTTGTTTCGCTCTCTTCTTCCTCTCCAGATTCACTTTCTTCTTCTTCGTCATCATCGTCGTCGTCGTCGTCTTCTCCTTCCTCCTCCTCGTCTTCGTCTTCTTCCTCCTCGCTACTCTCCTCGCCGCTCTCCTCCTCTTCAGTTTTACTTGCCTTTGCGTTGCTATCTTCCGCATAGAAATCGTCAATGTCCTTCCATTTGGCGCCAGGATTTTGACTCTGCACAGAAGCCAATGTATCGGCTTTGACTGGGTTGAAAGATGGACCAGCGCGAGTGTTCCCAAACCCTTGCATGGTCCTTCGTTCTGTAGGGACTGCATAGGCGGCCAAAGGAGCGGCAGCGCGGTCCTCCTTTGATTGGTTCCTATTAGCTATATGCTAGGCGACAGCTACCCAAAACGCACCGGTGAATCTCTCAGGGAGCTTTCGGTCCCTTCTTCTGCCCAGTCTGGGAGTATCCAAGGCTCTGACATGAACTTTCCAGTGACCAAGGCCATTGAACCTATTGTCATAGTCGGATCTAAAAGCGAGTCAGTTTCCACCAGTTTGGTAGGTTGACTTGATATTCCTCACCTATTGGATCTGTTTCCTCTTTTGACGGTTCCTTGCCTTGAAGCAATATCATTCGAATCTGTTCCCGTCGCAAGGTGATGACACCTTGTCCCTGGTACCCTTGCTCCTCGCTGTCCTTGCTGTCAGCCCCCGTCGGCATACCTTCTCGGAGAAGAGGACATATGTCGGACAGAAGGGTGAACAAGAGGCGGCCGCGATCCCTAACGTCATAATCTTGATCATAACGTGCGAGGTTAAAGCAGTATAGGCCCAGTTTGCCAATAATATCACTCTCTGGAGCCAACAGAATAAGTTTCGCAGCCAATGTCATAGTCTGCAGCTTGACCAGCTTTTCCTGTTCAGATACTCAGTAAGTGGGAAGAGAGACGTGAGCTGAAAGGCGTACATCGTCGGCAAACGTTTTCAGAGCTCTTCGTAAAACGTCTGGGGCCCACGAAGCCATACCAGGGACGGGACTCCCCACGTTTCCGGAGGTGTCCTCGGCATACTGGCCCACTAGCCAGAAGACACAGGCTTTGGCGCGGGGGTGCCGTACATCGTCCAGTTGACGCGCAAGAGATTCCACTATTTCCGTAGGCTTTTGGACTGAAACGATCCCTTCTGCAATCCCGGTTGTGGAGGGAGATGCACTGATTTGCACGAGATCTTTGAGAACTCGAACTGCGCTACTTCCGACAGCGTCTGTGCTTATGGTTGAGATATTTGTACACCTCACTAGAGAGAATGCACTCTGACCTTGTGGATCCTTCATCAATTGTATGAGCATACTAATACACCTTGATGTATGTTCTGGGAGCAACCTGGCGCAGCTTCCGATGGCATTGGTCGCTGCTGCAGCAACAGCGTCATCACAGTCATGAACATAATTCTGTGAATAACATCAGTGAAACATCGTAGCCACGTAATCTACTCACGTCAAACTCGCTCAAGATGGCACTCGCATTCGCAGATTTCATTATCTTGACGAGAATACGCAATTTGGCCAGTTTAGTCGAGGTAGGATCGGATGAGCGGAGATAGAATCGGGAGTAGTGGCTTGATAGTAGATCCTGCGTCTCATAGTCAGGGAAGGAATCCTAGCCTAGTAGAAAACCTACTGGGTGGTCCCTGGCTAGGAGGTAGAGCTCCTCGACTGCAACACGTTCAACCTCGAAGGAAGTGTGAAGCAGCCTCAGAAGTGGAGAGACAATTCGAGTTCTTTCGGATGGAGGCCCCACGTAGTAAAAGGCTCGCGCAACTGCAACTATAACCTGTGAGAAGTGTGAGTCTATGAGTTTCGTGCATATTTTTTCATCCTTACCGACGGGTTTCGACTCATAAAGAGTGGCTCAGCACCGGTGAGTAACAATCGAAGGTCGGGGTCAGTCGATTCAACGGTCGATCCAGCCTAGGAAGCGTCAGAACCTAGAATGATGTCTTTGATTAGCAGCACACGCACACTCTCTTCGACTACGTGTGGCTTGGATAGCATGCGCCGTGCATATCTTACGAGCAAGTTGACCAATGTGACTTGTCCCCATTCATCGGCGTCTGGCAGCAGCCTACATAACCGTCGATAGTGTGGATGTAAGAGGTCAAGTCGGTCTGGACAAACGGCGTTGAATGCAACGAGCACGGTGCCAATAGCAAGGGGCGACCGTTCGTTTAGAAAGGTAGTTAGGATCGCCATCAATTCACGACGGAGCGAGTCGTCTAAGCTGCACAAGTCAGTTTCAGATGTTAAGCTCGGTTGGGAAACAAGATGGCTTTTTGCTGACCTTAGGCATTTTGGGATGGCTAGAGCAGCCGTCTTGCGAACATAAGGACTGACGTCTGTAGCGCATTTTTTGATAGCGAGGGCCATAATCGAGCCGATCATGTTAACCCGGATTCCAGAGAGAACTCGGAGTGCCATTGCCCGTATCAGGGGGCTGCTGTCCGTGAGATCCTTTTGGAACGTATTGATAGACAGTAAAGCCAGGTCGGGCTCTGATTCTGCATAACGTAGTATGTAGATGTACACCAGTTTCCTGACCTCCATGTTACTCGATGCGACATTTTTGACGACTTGTGCGAAGAACTCGGAAACGTCACGACCTTTTGAAATCATCTGCAGGAAATAGAAGGCGTGAGTGGCCCACCATTGTGAAAGCAGAAGCACCACACGTACAGCAATCAAACGTCTCAACGCATCCATTTTCTCCTTGTCACTTGACGAATCGAGTTGTCTCCTGATGTCACTGAGCTTGTCTTCTGCGCCATCGAAGAGGGCAGCGGTGGAGGATCCAAAGTCGCGGGTTAGAGCTTCATTGAATGACTCTTGTATTCGCATCCCCAGACGACTTGCATTTTCGGAGAACGAGCTCAGCGGCAAAGCGGCCGACATAGCGGCCTGATAGTAATAGGATAAGGGGGTGGGTTCCAGCTTTTGATTGATGGGCGCCCCCCATTACATCGTTATTCTCCGTGAAACCTCCTGGCCGCCAAACCATAAATAAGACGGGCGAAATTCGGTGAACTACTGCGCAAAAGAAGAAGTATCCTGCAAGATACGATGTGAATAGGTCAACGCCATATGCTAAGTAAGGCGGCGCTTAATACGGCCTTTACTTCCAACCTTCTGTGGCCTATTGAAAGTCTAATACCGAATAGTGGATCTAAGGTTTCACACGGCTTTTATCAAGTCCCTGCTGCCCTTGGACCTTCCTGCAACTCCCCCTTCCAGCTGATCAAGCACCAAAGCCAAGCACTCTGCTATGCATTTGGCTGAAAAGAGGCTTTTGTTGGCGTATATCGCTTCTGCTGGTCTGGTTTCATCATCGGCGACAGACCGGAGCGAGCCAAACGTCTTCGCTGCGGCGCTCGAGGGAGGGGACACCCCTTCTGCACGATTCTGGGAGCGTATCAAACGAGACAATTATCCCCGCCAGTCTACTGACGATCCACAAACTTCCCTGAGTAAGTTGAAGACGTATTCGTAGGTTTGCACTGGACGAGGAAAATCTCATATATAATTCACAGCCCTTGCTACATCTCAAGTCCAAGAGGCATATGCTTCCCAAGGCCTCAATGCTAGTGACCCGAACATCACACCTTCTTTGACCTCCTCGAACAATTTGTGTGTGCCTTTTCTCGAATGAATTCCTTGGCATTACGGGACCGCCTGACCCTTTCTTTCGCCCTTGTCCTCTAAAGCATCAATTTCTGTTTGACCCAGAATACTACGTTGACAAATGGAAAACAAAACCCAGACGGTTCATGCAGCCCCACACCCGTGAGTTTCGACCAGTTAGCGCTTTGCGCCCGCGCCCACGCCGCTCACCCGCTAGCGCTAACCATTGTCCCTTTTTCCCACGTAGATGGGAAGACTTGTAGCAAAGGACAAGATACCCTCGTGCAAGTTTCTGTTCCCAAAGAATGGATCCCTTTTGGCTGCGAATACCACCTTCACCGTTAAACTGGCAACCAAGAATCTCGATGTCAGTTCTGGTTTATAATTAATGCCGTCTTCATTAATTGACATTCTTCTTGCGCACAGAGCGGGCACTATTCAAATGCAGAGACCAATTTCTTTGCTGCCCCACAGACCACCAATGCCGATGGGATTTTGGTCGGCCATTCCCATATCACTATTGAAGCCGTTCCCAACTACCTGTCTGAGGACCCTCTCGATCCTGCCCACTTTGCTTTCTTCAAAGCTATGAACGCCGCCGCGGTCGACGGCGTACTTTCCGTGGACGTAGCCAATGGGCTTCCCCCAGGTGTTTACAGGCTGAGTTCGGTTCGTGCCGTCTCTGTGTACACATTTCAAGCTGCTAACACTACGTTCAGATCACCACAGCAATCAACCACCAGCCTGCACTGATATCTGTCGCACGTGAGTCAGCTTGCTTTATACTTGTCCATAATCTTACATATCATCAGAGCACGGAAGTGTTGAAGACGCTGTTTACTTCAGAGTCTCAACCAGCGTAAGTTTTCATTTATACTATGATGCCACATGCTTACCTGCAAGCAGACTTTCTGAGGCCGGAGAGTTCAGCTTTTCATGATGCTCATTCTTTTATGTTTCGTTCCTTCCCTTTATAATAGCATATTTAATCTGCTGTACTTGCTACGAAACCTGCTGCAGAGTAATATAATCTCGGATTCTATGGAGGAATTTCTTTGAGGGGTAAACGAACCTCTATGTCATGTTTCTAGCCTATCGGGTTACCGGGTTGGGTATCCTTGCATCATAGACATGAGCGTTGGTTGGCTCTTACTGCCAGTCATGGAGCGATCAGGGGCCAACGCGCCGCTATCCATCTTCAGGCTTAAAGGAATAAAGTACGAAGATGAAGCAGGCGTAACTTGGCATTCTAGATTAACCAGGTTTCGGAGAAATGTCAGCCTATCCTCAAACGCCACTGGTTACATTTATACATCGAAGTCAATGCATGCATCGAATGTTGACGCGAAACTCTCCGTTTTAAGATGTGGATAGCGGGGGTTATGCACACATAAGCGGGCTTCCGATCACGTGATGCTTCTAAAAGTCGTGGTCCGGCCACCCCGCTCACCTCGCTGAAACCACCTTGGCCGCAACCACGTCGGCGTTTTGAGAAGACAAACATGGGATTGTCCAGAACTACCAAAATATCGATCCTATTGGGTATCACCGGCTCGTTTTTCGTCGTCGAGCTCGTCGTCGGCTATGTGGTTGGATCCCTCGCGTTAATTGCTGATGCATACCACATGCTCAATGATGCAATCAGTTTGGGAATCGCTCTGTATGCCATTCGGGCGAGTATATCCTCTGGTGCGCCACCCCAAAAAGACTGACGTCCCAGCGCTAGCTATCAAAACGCACGGCAAATGTCAGATATACCTATGGATGGCATAGAGCTGAAGTTATTGCTGCGTTAACCAACGGTGTCTTTCTCCTTGCTCTCTGCTTTTCAATCCTAATGGAGTCTTTCGAAAGATTTGCACATCCCCCGGGTGAGTGAACCATTGTACATCTAATAAACTGATACTGATGATAACATGCAGAAATCGACAATCCCCGTTTGGTAGTGATAGGTCGGCTAGTATCTATATGTACGGTCAACGGCGTCTGATGTTTGTTTAGTGGGAGCGGTTGGTTTGGGGTGCAATCTATTCGGATTGGCACTATTCCATGGTATGCCACCTCTCAAAGTGAACCGGCCACGTTAACTGGCGTTGTATAGATCACGGTCACGATCACGGCCATAATCACGGGCACGGTCACGGTCATGGAGACAAGCCCGCTTCCGTCCATAATCATTTGGAACATGCCGAGGCGGATATAGAGAACCCAGTTCCAATTAGAAGATCCGACTCTATTCACTCCATCTATGGCCTACCAGCTCAGAATCGTGCCGCCATAAAACAGGTCGCTCAGGAGTATTATCAACAATCCAGGCCCGGACCTAGCAACGAGTTGGATGTGCAGGAGCGTGGCGAGAACGACATTGCTCTCGACGACCATTTTATGTCACCAACCACCATAAAGTCGCACTCAACCAAAAACGACAAACACGCGCATCACGACGCACCATCAGATGGCTCCTTGAATATCCGTGGTGTATTGCTTCATGTCGCGGGTGACGCGTTGGGGAGCATAGGCGTCGTCGTCTCTGGTTTAATCATTTGGTTTGTAGGATCACCAGGTCGCTTCTACGCAGATCCAGCTCTGAGTGTCGCGATCACAATCCTGATCATGTGCTCTGCAATCCCATTAGGTATGGACAACCGCCCCGGTTAAATAGGCCCTCATTCTCATGCAATTTTCAGTCCGTTCTGCAGGCTTCATCTTACTTCAAGGAGTACCTTCTTTTATATCTCTTTCAGACGTCAGAGCAGGTATCGCCGATGTCCCTGGAGTCGACTCTGTTCACGAACTACACGTTTGGCAATTATCAGAGGCGCGTCTCATCGCTTCCGTGCATATCAAGGTATCTCCCACGCGATCTTACATGGACATTGTGCGAGATGTCAAGAGTGTATTCCACCGGCATGGCATACATTCTGGTACAGTGCAGCCAGAGTTTGCGGATGACGGTTCCGATACGAAGGTAAGTCATTTATTCGTGAAAGTTGACTTGACTGACCAATACCCTTCCTAGTGTGAGATCACTTGCCCACCCAATACATGTAGTACAAAGGAGGCATGCTGTCGTAAGTGTGTTGATGTTCTTTCATTCAATTCCTCATACAACCACTATAGCTCTTCCTGCCATTAAAGAGGACTAACAAGACCGAAAAATTGATGTGATTTCAATGTCGAGCCCATCAATTATTTGTCAATTGCATTCGTGGATGTTGAGAAAGATCTAGTTTACCCAGACATACGCATGTACATAATTCTACCATTAACGATGACCTTTCCCAGCTCCTCCGCCCTTCGAAGATCCAGGGCCGCCATGAGTTGCCAGCCATTTTTGGAACATGCCATCCAAGGCCTTGTTGATCAAGTGGGGAGGCAAGGACTTGATAATCTCCCGCACTTGGTCGTCTACCTCCCGTTTTGCTTCTTTCCCTCCATACTTGAGTGCTGTCTGCTGCAACATCCGGAACATGGCCAATACTGCCAAGGACGGATGTGTTTGATTCATGATGAGAGATGGATCCGAACCAACTGCGGCCTGTAGTATCGGATGAACACTGTTTGCATTGTTGTGGTGGTGATGGTGGTGGTGATGATAACCATCAGGAGCGGCGCCAATGAGTGGACGATCGTTGCGGATCATCCTGAGTAAAATTTCCAGGACGTTATCCATATCATGCTCCTTTTTGTCGTCTCCCGCTTTCTCCTGGAGGTACAGATGCGACTTTAAGAACAGTTCACGATCCTTTTGCTGAGCTATGATGGAGTTTGTCGCCCACGTCTCCAAGACATTTTGTAAAGTGGGAGCCTGGATTTGAGACGTCAGAGAATGAAATATCAGGAAACAGTGGGGACTAACCGGATCAGGATCCATTACACTAATCTTGCCCTCCCATCCTTTTGTAAGTGCAGACTCACTGCCGTCTTCCTGCTTCACGCCCACTCCTTTGGCCCCAGGTAGTGGTGCGCCGAAAATGGTTTGAAGCCAGTCGTCTACATCACCGGTTTTGACCCATCTTGGAACAGAAAGAGGATGTTCCAAATCCAAAAATACGTGAAATGTCACGTTTGTCCCGCCATATAGAGGAGGCAAAGCCGCATCGGATCCTACATCTCTTCCGTTGGAAGGGGACGGAATCGCGACAGACTGGAATGATTGCGATCCTTCGTCCCAAACATCCATCTGCAAATTGACAAAAAATGCAAACGAGACAGGCGGATATCAGCCGTTGAACGTAAATGTCAAGGAGAGAGAGAGGAAGCTCTAGGAAGGAAGAAAAGAGAAGAGGTACGCACACAAACTCCTCTAATACTCAGCTTTGATTCTTCGGTTTCGGAGCCAGGAGCTGGGGACGTGTTCTCCAGAGTGGCCGTGAATTCTATACGGCCTTCAGCCCTAAAGACCTTGAGGTACTTTATGACCTCGGCTTCGAGAACAAGTCTCCTTCGAGAAGTTGAAAATGAAATGGACAACTTGTTGCCTGCCCCTCCGGGCCCTCCTGCGCCGCTACTTTGGCCTACAATAGCAGGAGTAGAAGTGGCACGTTGCGACTCATCGGGGCGGGCTTCAGCTTGAGACTCAGAAGCGAGGTTATCACCTTCTTCTTCCACAGATTCATCCACCGCTTGGACGATCAACTCGCTGGCACCATTGGGCGGCGACGGGTGTACACCAGAACCGAACAGGGAGGTGGCTTCCTCATCCTCTTCATCGAGCTCGTCCAACAGCTCGCCCGCCTCATGCTCCTCCTGACCATTTACTTGCGATAGGGAATTCTCCTCCAAAATGTCCCCTTTTTCGTCCTTTAATGCATCATCCAGCCAATCTGCATCGTTCGACACGTCGGAGCGCTGTTCGGCAGAATTGGGTTCTACTGGCTGCATGTCATTTGGGGCATTCGAGCCGCTCGTGTCATTAGGACTGTGGTCAAGCATCTCAACTATCAGCGAAGCAGGACGAGACTCGTCAGTGTCTCCATGATGACGTTTGACATTGTGTCTGTCACCATCGTCCTCTTCACTTTCGGACTTTTTGCGTTTGGCGCTGGCGCGAGAGGGGACGGCGTTTGGAGGAGGCATGATTTGATTTGGGGGACCCATCCCACGGGGAATCGAGCCTGGAGCAGGCTGGAAGTAGATTCGAATGCGAGCCGTTTCTTTCGGAACTTTTTTGCCCTTTTCCTGGGCGCCGCTGCTGCTGCCTTGATCTGGGGCAGTTTCGGTCTCTTCCTGCTTTACAGGAGATGATGATGATGAAGCCTCGTCGGCTGGTGGAATGGCTACTGCGCCATCTTCTGCAGGCATAAAAATAGTTTTGTCATCGACGAGACGAGTCGTGCCCCAAGACCACGTCGTGTGCTCAGAAACGAAACCGAAACCGACGATTCTGAAATCAGTGAGGGTACGCTTACCCTCCTTGTCTGTGGATGTCATGCCGCTAGAGCTCGGCGTAAAGCCCACTGGGCCGTTGCCCCAGCCATTATGGGACTGTGGTGCCTCAAATTGACCGCGCGATACGCGAGTAGAAACGGACGAGTTAAATGCACCACCCCTTCGAGGACCACGGGGGGCAGAACCACCTGACGCGTTTCTCGATCCGTGATTCATCGGTCGATTGCCCATGCCTGGGCCACGCCCACCGCGCGCAGAACGCATCGAATGCCCTCTACCTCTCAGCCCTCCACTATTATTCCCCATTCCTCCTCCACCTTGGCGTCCACCTCTGTTAAAGGACGTCGAAGGTGTGACTGGAAGAGATGCTGGTGGTTCCGCAGAGGGCCGTGAAGCCTGGCTCGAAGTCGAAGCCGGTGGAAAACGAGAGGGACCATTCGAAGAGGTAGACTGAACACGCTGACGCTTGAGGGGAGGTTGCTGCGAGCTTCTGGGCCCTGCTGGTGGATGCTGGTTGCCAGCTGGTTGTGGCTGAGGCGGCCTCGCGGGATAAACTGTAGGCGGTTGTGGGTGACTTTGAGGGCCATATGGCTGAGGTTGTGGCTGATATGGCGTATAGGTCGGTATCTGGGGGCCTAGAGCGGGAATCGGGGCTGGAGGTCGATGATGATGGTGATGGGCCCAAGTGGCTGCAGGACCATAACCATAATTGGCATAAGGATTGATTCCAGGAGTCGGTTGTGATACTACTGCAGCGGCGGCTGAAGCTGCATAAAATTGTTGCTGGGCAGCCGCAGCCGCTGCACTCCAGGTCGAGTAAGCATCGTAGGGTTGGCCAGCTACTGGTGGTGGTGCATGTCCAGGTCCCAATGGCTGTCCTGCATAGTATCCTGCCGGGTGCTTGCTCATGTGGTCGGCTCCAAAAAGTTTCGAGTACCACATTCCTTTTTCAGAGCTGGCCATATCTTTTTTCACTCAAACTTGTTCTGATCTATCGATTTTCTTTCACAACTTTGAAATCATGAATATCTACAAAGAGCCTAATCGAGCAATGAAACGTTCATTGCCTAAAACATGCGACTGCTACGCAAAGTGGGATGAACGAAATTGACCCTTTTTTGCGGATTCAAATAGAAAGAAAAAATTAATCTTGGACCTACCATCACGCCGGGCTTGCGTCATGATGCCCTGTTTGCATTGGTTCACCAAATTGCCGAAAATGGCCCGGATGGCCATCGATACTCGCCACATCTCCTTGTACTCGACCATGTCTAGCCTTGCGAGCTCTGTAAAGCTTAATACTGGTGCATACAAGCCTGTGATCAACCTCGGGACTTGGAAGTCGCAACCTGGACAAGTGGAACATGCAGTCGAATACGCCCTCAAATCTGCAGGTTACAAAGGAATTGACACTGCTGCTGCGTGAGTATATCTCATTATTCGTGCTGTGTTAGTCTGATGGTGCCCAAATAGCTATGAGAATGAAAAGGAAGTCGGGCAGGGGATCGCCGCCTCTGGAGTGCCCAGGGAGGAGCTCTTCATCACGACCAAGCTTGCAAACTCCGATCATGGCAACGTAGAACAGGCCCTTGAGGCCTCCCTTAAAGCCCTCAATACTCCCTATCTCGACCTTTGTATGTGCTATTCAACAGGCTGCCACTTTGATAATGACAATCATGATGGCGTGTTTCTAAAGGGTTGATGCATTGGCCTGCCCCGATGACTGCTGGCGAAGGTAAGTTGACGAATGTTATCAGCCAATCCATTACGAAGGCTTATCGGAAATGTAGAGGGCCCGGACAAGAGTAAAGACTGGCTCGACACCTGGAAAGAGATGGAAAGGGTTTATAAGGCACATCCTGACAAGCTGAAGGCCATAGGTAAGTCTCGTTTCTTTTCTTATTCCCTACTAACGACATGCTTCAATAGGTGTTAGCAACTTCTCGGTACCCTATCTTGAGCGTCTCTTGAAAGAGGCCACAGTGGTCCCTGCTGTTAATCAGATTGAACTTCATCCGTACGTCCACCAATCCTTACCTGATGGGCTCCGTACCAACCGTGGTTTGTCATCTTTGTCAAAGGTCCTGCCACCAGCCAGAAATCAGGGAACTCTGCGCCGAAAAGGGTATTGTGGTCACATCGTACTCGCCGCTTGGCTCGGACAATTCGCCTCTCTTGAAGAATGAGACGGTGAAAAAGATAGCAGAAAAGCATTCTGTCCATCCTGCGAACATCTTGATCTCGCTGCAAGCAAATCTGCCCAACACCACTGGTTTGTGTCTCGTCGTTCCAATCCGGTTCTCGGCTCTGACACCTTACCAGTACTGCCCAAGTCTGTTACCAATGAAAGGATAAAATGTATGTCATTGTGTAACTAAATCTATAAAACGCGTGCTCACGTTTTGTAGCCAATGCCCAAGTCGTATCGCTCTCGGAAGAAGAGATTAAAGAACTTCTCACGTCGAGCGACCCGCCCTTCCGAGCATGCAACCCAGAGTGGACAGGTTGGGGACATCTCGGATTCCCTGACCGTGTCAAGGCTGCAGCGGAGGATGGCGGTTGGGTCGTGGACTAAACGCTGGGCACAACCTTGACATATGTAGATTTTTACCGTGCTCAATGTGAAACTTATAAACTTCATTTTTCGTGGGGGTTCGATGAGATACGAAAACATATGCACGTCGTCCCTTCGGTTACTATCAGGTATAGACACCACTCCCGGCCATTTGAGTGAGCCTGTGCAATGTTGAGAAACCGGATAAAGTCTTGTGGCGCACGTCGTCATCCCCCATGCTGATTTGCGACGCGAAGGGAGCCGTGCACATGGCCATCTTGGCTTCCCCCACGTCCTGCCCTCGATGGATTCCGCCAACGCACCGAATTTTCCGGATGGTCTCAACATTGCTCCTTCCTCGAACGAGGGTCACATGCAAACGTTTCTTACTGCTCACGCTCGACAATCCGCCGCCATAAACAAATACGGAATAGCAGGTTGGGATTTCTGATCATCGACGGCATTCGACGACAAGACTGATTGTATCTCCTTATTCTAAATTTCAAAAAACGCGTCAATTGATACGTGATAGGCCGAATCTGGTGCCACGCTATCTTCAAAGATCTTGATCGGCCATTTGACTAACCCTCAGGAATTCTCTAATGGAAACAACCCTAAAACTCTAAACGCACTCGACTGAATCGATACAGGGAGGCTTCTTATCTACTGACACGCTATTTGGCCCATGCACATGGACCTGGATTCGATGATCCAGAATCACAGGCCCAAACCGAATATGATCCCCCGTGGCTCTCAGCTGAAGCGAGTACGCGCGAGAGGATCTCAAACACGGCGGCGATGGATCATGCAGCTGAGCAAGGTTCTCAGTCAGAGATTATCATCGAACTCGGGTCAGGAATGGGCACAGTTGGTTTCGCGGCGGCAGAAGCTTTGAGAAGATTGCGAGAAATACGTTCGTCTAATCGCCGGCCAGTTCCTGGAATTGGCCCCGATGTGGACACGCCCAATAATAACCTACCAGCCGAAAAGAGAATGAGATCCGCCAACGTGATACTCACGGATTTACCAGACGTATGCACTTTATTGAGAGAGAATGTATCCGTGCAACTGGAAGAATGGAAGAGGGCAGGATTATCAGACGGTTTCACGGCCGTGGATTGTGGAGAACTCCGACACAATGAAGAAGAGACTGTGGGTCTCTGCGTCCGCAAGCTCTCCTGGGGAAACCAGGAGAATATTGAAAACCTTTCAATGGAGTTAAAAGCATTTAGCCAATCTTCTGAGAAGAGGGACGGTGATAATAACCTCATCATTCTGTGCAGTGACCTAGTGAGCCTCTTGCGCTACTATTACTCTTCCTATCAACTCGATTATAGGTCTATTTCCCACATCTTTTGGCCCCACTTCTCCGCACGCTCATCTATCTAACATCCCCAACGTTTGTTCCGAATGCATCAGCACATGCTACCATTATAATGTCGTGTAAGTCTCAATAACTTTACCACATAACTGTAGAGAACTTAGATTATCCACTTTTTTTCTCACATGTGGTCCTCTGTACGCCTCCACCCCCGCAGACCGACTCCGGAGTTTTGCAAAGGAAACACCCTTTTGGCGCGCATTCGGTACCTGGTTTAGTTTCCACCCCGTTCTCGAGCGCCAAGCATTAGCGGAGACAGAATGGAGACGCGTTGGATGGCAAGAATCCGCCCTTTCGTTCATTTTTGTTGCACGCCGCAAACCAGAATCATTATCATGGAAATGTCCAGAACGGGATGATGAATTGATGAACACCTTCGGCGGAGATGATACCTTTGAGATACTACTAATGTTATGTAACGACGCTGCGGAGGGTTGAAGGGTATGGAATAGATGTTGAGCAACGGTTTATCATTGTACTTTTTGCGTCATTGCAATGAAAAGAAATAACCGATTTATCTAGACGCTCTATTATAGGATTTTCTTCAAGTAGAGACGCGTGCAAATGGGTCGAGAGCACTACCCGTGCGTGCTCTGTACAGTTGTGAAAATTGCTGCTTGACTTCGTCCAATGATCCTTCGACCTCGGCCACTTTAGCGGCCAACGCGATAAACGAGGCGTGCTGCGACTGCAGGGTGGTGGTAATGGCTGCGAGATTATCGTAACAGCATATATTAGTTTCGATGGTTTACGGCAATCACGTGTCAATGCATGTGGTACTGGGGCTGCGCGATGCTCACCTTGTGGCGACTGCTGCGCCTGGAATGAGAACGCCAGTTTTCGGTTTAATTGCTGCAGGATCGGGTTAGGTTATATGTCATGTCACTCCTGGCAGCAGTACACTCACGTCGACGATGGACTTGTAGCGGACGAGACGCTCTTGCATTTGCTCTGCAAGGCGGTTGAAGAATCTGCCGAAGGCCATCTGAGTATAAAATTTTAGAAGTAACACGAGGTTACGTACTCGATTGGATACTGCGCATTAATTTTGAGGTTCGGGTGCTGTATACCGCTTTCCTTGAAGCCGTCGATAATCTGGGCACAGACGACTACATCTTGTACGGCTTGGTCAACCTTTTGCCGAAGTTTCTTCGCAAAGAGATCATCTGCTTGGAGTGTATTCGTGCTGGACGTTAGGTCCTAAGAAGGTGACGTACGTGAGTATAGAGCGGCGCCAAAAAATTTATAATGTGTGGGTGGAAAAGGGTACCGAGACACGTGCGACCCGGTAAAGCGGATGTCATAGACACCCTGACTTAGGCGTGTGCATGAGAAGGGAGGCGAAAGAGGGTTGCATCGGGACAGACGAGCCCAGAAGCGCCCGAAATTGTTAACGAAAGGAAGAAGGCGAGCCCATCGCTCGCCCAACTCACATGAAAGATTTGACGTGAATTGTTTGAATTCGTTACGATTTCATCGCCCAATTTGCGGCCCTTGAGATCCTTTGCGGCATTGAGGCCGTTTTGAATGAGTGACCTGCATGCATATGCTCGATCAGTCTCGGAAAAGTCGACGCTCGAAAAACGTGGTGGCTACTAACTCTGTTTCGTTGAGAAGGTCCTGGATTGGGCCCGGCAAATCGTTAAACTTTGCAGATCCGTTGAGGATGGGTAGAACCGACGTGCTTCTTGCTCGTGTGGGTCACTCTAACCAGATCCGAAGGTGAGAACAATACGCACGTTGAGGCAGTAGCATTAGCAGCAGGGGCGGTGGCAGCGGGCTGATTCGCCGGCCTCTGGGACTGAAAAAGATTGGTGCTCCCCAACCCTGCGAGGGAGCCGGGCTGAGCAGCATTTGTGAATGTAGATGTAGACGATCCGAGTCCCCATGAGCTCAAAGGACCTGTACTCGGTTGTCCAGGCGCATTTGAGGCAGGGTTTGTAGTCGATGTTGCCGCCTGCTGTTGCTGTTGTTGTTGAGCCTGTGTCGAGGACGAGCCAAGCGCCGAAGCACCAAACGGATTGAAGCTTGCTCCGAAGGCGTTTGTGCTGTTGCTGTTCGTCGGTTGTTGCGGCAGACTTCCGAATGGCTGGCTGGAAATAGGTTTGTTTAAAGAATTGGAACCCGTTTGAAACGGACGAACGTACCTGCTGAATAATGACATTTTTACTACGATAATCTGGGTTGGAATCAAAGTGTTGCCGGGGTGGAGTTATTAGATGCCGGGTGTACCATATGGTGCAGTCGGAGAAATCAGGGAAAATAAAATAAAAAATAAAAATAATTTTGCAAATAATCGGCCGAATGGAACGTGCTGACTGCTTTGGCTTTACTGCGAAAGTTTGAGTGCCGAGAACTCCACGGGACAGTGAAGTCAAAGTGAACCCGCATGGTCAAGAAGCATGCGGTCCTCGGGAGACTAGCGTCCATTTGAGAAGAGTCATAGAATGTATATATAATCAAACAAATCGACAGTTCTCATCTAGACCCCTCGAAATCCACACTTATTATAACTTGGGGGGAGTAGTGCTAGTGCCAATGCTCCTGCATAATCCAATGCCTCCCCACATCCACATCTTACCAAGATTTTCTTCAAAAAGGTCTCCTTCGACTGGTCCGACAACCGCGAGCGCCCGTCTCACTTCACGTACGACGAGCCGTTCAGCACAGTCGACGCCCTCAGCATCCCCTTCCAGGCCATCCAGTCCATCTTCGAGAGTGGAGCAATGCTTTCATCTTCCAGCCACTAGTAGCAGTAGTAGCACACCGTGGCTCTCTTTGAGAGTCAAGAGCAACGCCAGCCTCTCCAAGGCTCATCCTCTGTATTTTGACAGGGATTCCGTAGAAGGGAACGTCTGCTTGAATCTTACAGAAACTCCGATGAGCGTCGTGGCCATTGTCGTAATCGTGAGTCATCCCTCTCTGGCGCTCCCCTTTTCCCCGCCACATCCCCTATCTCCGCTTCTCTCCGATCGCTCATAACCGACTTCTAGGTTCGCGGCCAGCTACTCTCCGTAGGTGGAGATCAAGCTCCCTTTCTCGAACTCTCTCAAACACTCTGGTCTGCGAGCATGGGCCACCCATCTACTGTTACTGCTGCTGCGGGTGGTGCATCTGACCACAGCCAACGAACATCTCCTTTTACAGGCAAGCTATCTGGAAACTACAGCTGGCCATTCTCAATAGCCCTCCCCGGACATGTCTTTATCACCGACAGCCAAGGTCATTCCGCCACCGTACCACTACCACCGACCTTTGCACCCAAGGGTGTTCCATCATTTATCGACTATAAAATACAGGTTCTGGTTCAGAAGGGCCCCTTAAAGGTCGATAGCACGTACGTGAATTTCCGTAACTCCAAACCGTCCCAGTCGAGTGACCTTGGTGCTTCAGCCTTACGACATCATTTGTCTATCTCCCTAGAGCCCGAGCACCACGTTCTTCGCATTTACTCGAATCCGCCTATCAGAATCACCATGCTATTATGGGACCGGATCATGACCCCGATGGCTGGGACACTGTGCCATCGAGAACCCTCACGGGCACACTATTTAATGCGCGAAGAGCTTCTATGGCTTGCACTGTACGTCACTCTCATCATCATAGCCAGCCACGAGACTAACCTTCTTCGCCAACCAGCTTTCCATCTCCCGTTCACCCAATTCTTCCAAGCGAATATACGCACGCGACTGCCCAATCCATCTGTATCTAACATTCGATTCACACGACTCACACTTTCTCGACCTCGTTTCCCCATCCACCATCAAGCTCTTTCTCGTCCAACAAATTCACCGCCGCACCAACCAGCATCAATTACACACTTTGCAAATGAACCCATCATCTTCTGCATCTCCACAGCACCATCTCACTCACCGCATATACAAGCCCGAGCCGGACGCGGACTACAACGAGCCAGTCATGCAAGCGACATGCTGGCGTGCATCTTCTTCAAGCTCTTCGTCAAGCCGACATCATTCAATGTCAGAGCGAAGTGGTCCTCCACCTGGCTTGTCCCAGCGAAGATGTTTCGAAGCGGAGATGATCGTCCGAAAAGACCTCAAGCCATCCTTTACGTTCCCTATGCTCTCTCTTCAGGTGAGTAATTCAAATTTCTTTCCGACACCCGGGTACTATGTGTGGCGCACGTTGCACATGGTGCCCATAGCCCACAATGGGGGGTGGCTGGATTGATCGAGAAAGCTTAGACTGACAATCGACCAATAGTACTTCGTGCAACTATCTCTTAACCTTCCTGGCTTTTCGAGTACAACACATGACCCAATAATCTTTTCCGAATCCGTCACGATCGTCACGGACAGACCGAGGGGGCCATCTCCTCATTCTCGCGTCTCTGCTCATTGATAGACTGCCTACGGACAGTCTCCGCACATCTTGGTCAGGTATAACATGAAAAATTCTTTTGTTCTGAATCAGCGCGTCCGGTTATAGGCGTCTTTCGCGTTCTCTCTCTTGTATCCCCCCGAGAGTGGCTCTACTTTGTATCATCTATCACGCACTCAGAAAAGCAACTATGCAAATACATCTCTTATTTCCACGTATTTCACGAAGCAATGAGTACACCGAGTCTCCATACACTAGACGAGACACATCAGTACATATATGCCTCATTATTATCAATCGGTGGAGGTGGACCACCCTGGGGTTGGTACTGCGCCTGCTGATGGCCTAGCGCACACTGACACATCACCTGTGCCCTCCTCACAACAGTCTGTACATCTTCCGCTGACGGTCCAGCTCCCGTCGGACGCGAGACCTTCACAAGTCCAGGGAAGACACACGCGCCCACACGGTCTGTCTCACCGCGCTCGCTCATCAAACAACGCTTGATGAGCTCGATTTGTCTCGGGTGCAATACACTTCCCAGCTCGGGTACAAACGCGCGGTAAAAGGCATCCGTCGTACCGCCCGAGGTCGATTTTGAGCCGTGTAGCATGCGGGAAAAGGCATAGGCGTTGTCGAGGATTTGTGTGCATGTCGGTGGTGGTGTCTTACCACCGTCTGGACCGTTGATTGAGAGGAGACGTGTTAGGGTTGGGATCGTGTCTGCCATGATCGTGAGCGACATTTCTGGTGTGCAGGATTCGACGGCTGCTGTGTATGTTTGTCGGCGCCAGACACATGCGACGGTTGGGTCTCCTGCAAGGTTTTTTGCGTGAGCGGTGCCGGTGATCGGGAATTAACGTTATGTATTCGCACGGTTATCGGGAGAATGTCAGCTTTTGGTTAGACATATGGGATATAGCATGGTCCGTTAGAATGCCACAGCGTGGTTCGGACTGTACCCAGTTGTATGGGCATGGCTACCCGTTGATTGCCGATAGCATAAGCGGGTATTATAACCTTCCCATGGTGGTTCTCTTAAAGGACATGTTGTTTAGACTGGAAAGGGATATACTCACTGGCGAAGAGATGTTCGTGTATCCTTGTCAACTGGACGTTGGCTTCGCTGGAGTTTGTCACAATAAGACAGTTGATAATTCCCTCAGAAATTGATTCGCTCATAGCATGTCGTAGCAATGCTTGTACAACGCCGGGGGGTGTCGCTGCGTCTGCCCCGTCTGGTGCATTCCCAAAAATATCCGAAAGCGCGGCGTCTCGGAGGACATTGAGGGTGGCGGGAGGTGTCCTGACTGTATCCGCTGCCCAACGGTTAATCAGTCGTTCCAAATTGGCACCCGCGTTCTGTGGCGCGTGAGTAAGACGGGTTTCGGGTACTAGCCTAAAACAGACGGCACCTTGATGGAGAAATCGTCGACGGAGGAATTTCCCATGCTGCTCTTCGCTGGACCTACGTCGTCTCCGCCACCTTCCAGCCTGATCACTCGTTCACGCAACAAAGCGATCTGCTGTTCCTGCTGCTCCATCTGCCGGCGCTGAGTTTCGACTTGTTCATGTGCAAGTCTCTAGATATTTGGTTTAGAAACTCAAGAAGTTGCTCAAAAACGATCTGGATTTGCCCACAAAGTTCTTTAAAATATTGTTGTGTTGTTCGAGAGGGACCCATTGGGGCTGAACAGGCGTTTGTTGACCGTATCCATTATACATGGCTGGGTAGATATTGTATCGCAAATTCTAGACAATTTTCGAAAACTGCTGGCAATCGCTCGGGGAAGGGGAAGCCAAGAAACTACAAGCGCTCCGATTATTCCTCAGTGTCAGCACCACCAAGACTTTTTTCATGGTTGGCTTTGGGAGTGCGGATTATGTTCAGGGGACTCTCTGAACTGCTAGTGGCATGCTGTTTTAGGCGTGGCCGAGGCTACCCCCCTTGTCAGCTCGCCAGAGGCACGAGAAGGGCAGGTCTGGACCTCAACAATTATAGACCCTCCGAATTTATCGGTATTCTAACGGACGAGTTTCTATTTTTACACCTTGTATTGCTTGGCAGCTGTCGGAATTACCCTCGGTATTTGCAAAAACGTAAACAACGCACGACATATGACCTCAAGATTTGGTAATGACAGGCTCTTTCACCGAGCTCCGAGCGTAGAAATGTCAGCGGGCTTCGCGGGCGACCCTCTCAGAAAATTCACTAGCGGCCACTTCGAAGCGCTGCATGACCGCGGTGACCAGCCTCGCATACCATCCCCGTTTTGTCCACAACCTACGCCGGTATAAAACTTGTTGTTTTTCTCGTTTTGGTTTTTCCCGGTCCCCCGTTTCCGGGCGTTCTTGTTCCGACGAACCGTTGGTTTCTTCTGTTCCTTTCTTCGGGTTTTGCCTTGCTTCCCCTTTTTTTGGGCCCGGTTGGGGTTTTGTTGGTTCCCCTTATTCGGGATGCACTTACGCCTAGAAGCTGACGCCATGCCATTTACACAGGGGCCCTCGTATAACGGCGAATTGACGACAACCTTCGAAGATGTCATCCTGATCCCTCTCCCATGCTGGATTTTCCTAGTCACTATGGCTGTAATGTTCATTATAAACCGCATTCGCGCTCGTTCCAAGGTCACGGTAACAGATGAACATGGTAAGCCAGTCAAACCCGCTCCCAGCGGGCCAGACGAACAAGGGGCCCGGCGTCATCTCCGACTCCGCTGGACGACATATATCTTCTTCCTCTTCACATTTGGTATCCTCTTCCTTTCCTTTGACGAGATAGCGCGTTTGGCAATTTTGGGATGGGGCGTCGGCCTCTTGCCTTTTGTACCGATCACAACAATCATCGCGACGGTTCTGTACCTATTACGTTATCGGCTTGGCGCTGCCAGCCATAGTGGACCAGGGCCCTCGGGCATGGAGAGGGGTATCGTGTGGCGGATCCTGGCATTCTGGGCCGGGATGATTATAATGGAGGGGTTAAAGCTACACACATTGAACGAACTCAAAGCCTCCTTCCCGCGCAAGGATACTGGCTATCCAGTCGAGC
This sequence comes from Serendipita vermifera MAFF 305830, assembly GCA_000827415.1. Taxonomy (NCBI): domain Eukaryota; kingdom Fungi; phylum Basidiomycota; class Agaricomycetes; order Sebacinales; family Serendipitaceae; genus Serendipita; species Serendipita vermifera. Next base: position 100,783 of record KN824298.1, on the reverse strand, counting down.
AGCAAATGTTCGACGTCGCCATCCTCACTGCATGCATGGCAATTGTGTTCATTCTGACCATCGTTGAGATGGTGCGACCTAATTTCACGGTGAAATAACGCTGGGTTATGCTACACAAGTGTCTATTTGTCCGTCACTCTATAAATAATGTTGTTTTTGGGTCGTTTTCTCCAAATTATGACATTTTTTCTTCCAATCATCTCATTAATGTTGTTCAAATAGCCGGTCATATCGTGGTTTACAAGAATATCTGAAAGGGCTGGATGAGTGGTGGCTGGCAGGGTGAATTGAGAGACCTACCCATCATAGTCGAAATTCCGTCTTCTGCTGCACTGACATTGACCTTTGGTAAATACTTCACCTTGAGGACAATGCTGCAGCGTTCCATGTCGGTACCCGATCTCATTGAAAAAGTGTAGTTGCTCCTTTGGGGCGAACAAAGCGGCGGCAATACTATGCACAGGAGCATCTCCCCATCGCTAAAAGAGAAAGTGAGATGGTATAATAGAGTGATGCGATGTTCGCCTACCTCGTAGTAGAACCCGCCCTTTGCGTCCAGGAAGTCGAAGAATTTTCGGTAGGTATCCGATCGCCAAAAGTTCATATCGGCGATTTCAAAGTTACTCCAGACTGATACTGATTGAGCAAATTGGGTTTGGGGACCAAAAGAGGTGCGACTCACAATGGCAGAGATTGTAGGTGGCCCCTTTATCATCTGACAGGAAATCGAGAGCATTGCTCTCCGCTAATAATTCAGGGTATAATTGTGTAAACTCTGTTACGTTCGTCAGGAAAGGAGCGACGAGAGTCGGGGAACACTATACCTTTGGTCGCTTGCCACAATGTTGGGATGGTGGCCTCGAATTCATAAAGTGTTATGGTGAACCCATATATTTTGTTGTTGTCCTGCATAAACTGGAAGGGATCATCGTGGATTTGGCAGAAAAAGTCGACTTCGGGTCTAGCGGATATTAGCGCGCGGGGTGGTGCCTGGGCGCGGAAAACTCACTCAATCCGCCAGTAGTATCGATAATTTTGGAGTAGTTCATGACGGTAGAAGAAGCCAGAGTTGAAGCGACACATATTGCGATATCTGTAACCTTGGCTCGAAACGTGCGCCAGCGGAATTAATGAAAAAGGCACTCACGGAAGAGAACCTAAAAATTAAATTAGGCTTGAACGGAACCCTTACAGGTTTCAAGACTCACCTCCATAATCAACACCTTTGTCCGCCAATTCCTTCATTCCACGTTGGAGCCGCTCTTCATCAATCTCCGGTGGATGATTCCAGTGCTCCGTGGGAACGACGCCGTATGACGCGCTAGAGGAGATGGCGCTTGTTGTCCGCCTGATGGACGGAGAAAAAATATGTCAATACTCTAAGCGCCACACTTTGACGCCATAGCAGAAAACTGACGCGATAAATTCTGGCGTGAATTGGACGTCGTTGAGAAAGACATAGGGGTAATGAAACCTGTGATTGAAGCTTGTCTCGATTTGTCGGAGAGTGTGTAGCACGTCCTCGATTTCGGAGTTACGTGCCAGCATCAAAAACGTTGCATTGGCGGTGCCGACTTGTGCAGCCTTTGGGCTGATAAACGGGTACTGATCCAGATGTTTCTGAATCCGAGCGTGGATAGACCATCGAATATCGTCCAAGAAGACGATTATGATGATCCTGGGGTAGCTGTCAGCTTCGGGCGCGGAGACTGGATGGAAGATAGTACCCGAACTAGTACGTGTATCAGTATATTGTATGAAACAGACGGGTTGAGGACATACTATGAGAGCTAGGACCAAGACACGCTGGGGGTTGGAGAGGAGCATGGCCAATGAACGACGAAATAGGGGCTAAATTTTCACTGTAAACTCATAAAACGAAGCGGAATAAATTTGAACGAATGCTCGAGGATTTCCAAGGGATATTAGGGTGATGGGTGAGTACCAAAAGTTATGGCGAACCAGTGCATTTCCTTTTTTTAAACCCAACTGTCCGCAGTTTGGGAAACAGGTGGTTCTCGGTTGCCTTGGGTGAATTGATTCGAAGCACCACCATAGCATGGATACGCGCCGAGTGTATTGGACGGCCTTTAACGGCTATAACAATTCAGAAAAGGGGACGGTCAACCCCTCCGGATTACGTTCGCAAAGCCGGTCATCATATTCTTTTATGGAAATATCTCGGGAAAATATCCACAGCAATGGATCAAAGTATGTAGGTGTTTCAAGCACGAGCTTTCTGGAGTGCCTCCTCGCTAAACGTCCACAGGCGCGCTGCTAATTCATCATCTTCACCCCATTTGGTGTCTGGCGGTTGCTCGTGTGAACCCACGTATCGGCCATGCCAGTTTAATTGCGGGGTATAGTACTTGCCATGTTCAGCCTTTGCCCGTATATCGGGCATTGTAGCCACGTAGACGCCAGTACAAGCGCCTTCAAGAGAAGAGAACCCCACCACGTTCCCAAGCAGGCGTACGCCACTCGTCACCAATGATGGGACACCCCATTCGCTTCCTGAACCGCCCAAACCGGTGCCCAGAATAGTGCCTGCCATAGGGGGTAAGAACCTAGTGTCTTCGGAGATAAGGGCGCGACATACCCGGGTGGACACAATCTGCGGTTACCTGTACGCCTTTTGCTCTCAGTGGCGCAGCCCAACGTTTATCTAGTTCTCGGGCATAGAGCATATTAGACAGCTTGGACACTCCGTAGCGGCTCATCGCCTCTCCAATCCCACGCATGCCCTGATGCGGTTTGGTCTGTTGGAGCGCATCAAAATCGATACCTGATTTGGCAAAGGCGTGTGCGTCGCTAGAAGTAATGACGACGCGAGCCTCGCCATGTTCTCGTGCAGTTTTCTCCAAGAGAGGCAATAGGGTGTTCGCGAATGCGAAATGGCCTAAATGGTTTGTTTGGAAGGTGAGTTCGTACCCGTCTGACGATAGCTGGTCGCCTTTTTGTAGAGAAACACCGGCATTGCACAACAAAATGTCGAGTCTTTCAGGGTGTTGCTTTGCAAACTCCTTTCCGGTTTCTTCCGCGTGTTTTATCTCGGCCAGGTCCAGTTTGAGGAAATGGACGCGGCTGACCATCGTCTCGGTGACGTCGGGACGGGATGAGAGCGTTTTCTTTGCGTCTTCAAACCCTGATTCTGACCGTCCAGCAATCCATACAGTGCAGTTCTTGCAAATCAACATGTATACGCTCTCTAAGCCAATCGAACGGTTCCCTCTTGGCACATGCGTTAGTGATGGGCACTACTAAACCACATAGCGACGTACCCTGTAACAATTGCGACCTTTTCAGACAAGTTTGGAACGTCACCTGGTTTGAAAGTGTTCGAAGCCATGTCGAGAGTTTAGTGGGCGGGTCCAACTTGCTAGTGCCGATTATTTGGGTGGCGATATCTGACAAAAATTCGTGGCAACCAGACGCTTCCTGCTACTTCACGATGAAATGTCGTGAAATGACAGGAAATGGTGGCCAGGCCAGGCCAGCCAGCTTTCACGCTGTTTCATCATGAGTCGTGAACTATTTCCCGCTATTTCCTGTTATTTCCCGTCCCTGGGGTGACAAGTGTCCGAGTCTTCTTTGGATTTACGCCATTTCTTGACGCCTGACGTTTGCCACTCAGCCTCAACCAGCTCGCTCGTTGTCTACTAACGATACCACTCCACTTTCAACTTTGTTGCAACGAATGATTCACAAGTAAGCCCTTTAGCTTTTTTTTCTGATCTGTCCTCGTTACTGACCGTTCCTTCCCAGTGGCGGTTAACGACTTCAACCTCGACAAAGAGTTCTACGAGTCGTGCCTGGGCATCTCCATGAAACTTGGAAACACCGCCTCCAGGTTCAGCAAGCTCGACCTCAACGAGGGCGACGGTGACGAGGGCGGCGTTGTGTCTGATTCATCCCGTCTCACCAATCACTACGCTGCCGCTTATAAAGACTTTTTCGGTATGCCCAGCGGCGCTCCTTGCATCTACAAGTCGGGTCCTGCCTGGCTTGAACCCACAGGTCCGCAAGCGCAGCGCTTCATCCGTGAGGCACGTCCAGTCTACGGCCATCCTATCGCAGACTCCTGGCTCAAAATCGGCACGGATATCTATAAGTACCTCGACTCTCGTAGCGTCAAGTGGACCTCAGTCGACCCGGTCGGCTTCGCCAACGCTGGGGAGAAGACACCGTTTTGTCCGCTCCTTATGTGGATCGGCGTGAAGCGCAAGACTCTGGTCTTTGACGATGCGGTGACTGCCGCCAATGGCATCAAGGATATCCTCAGTCAAGCCGGCTTCCCCGATATTGAGGTCGCTTTTCGCGAGTCGGAGGTGACCAGCTCTGTTGGCCCGAAGCTCCTCCCCTTCAACCCCCTCGTTGACTCCGTCCCCGATTTCCGCAAGCATTTTACGCCCACGCTGAGTCTCTCTATTTCCCCGTACAAGACACCCTACCATGAAGGCTCCAGCGCCCTCTACTTCCGCCTCAGCAAAGACAACGACCGCGTCGCCCTTCTCACTGCTGCCCACGTCGCTCGCCCTCCTCCCGTTTACGCCAACACGGGCACGTTACGCAAGAATGCCAGCCATTCACACGAGGAGATCGTCGCCCTCGGTAGCATGGGTTACCAGAATACTACAAGTGGCATGATGGCTGCCATCGGCGACCTCGCTCGCTCTGTCACGGTATGTAAGGATGCGATCACTAGGCTGGGTGAGCCCGTCGAAGGCGAGGCTGCGGGGATCACTAGGAGGCGCGAGGAGAACCAGCGCGAGGTGGAGAAGGCGAGGAATACTATCGACGACTTGAACAAACTCCATGATGTCGTTACTAAACTCAGGACGAACCCGGACCAGCGCATTATTGGCTTCGTCCTCCACGCCGAGCCCATCGTCGTCGCCGACGGACCCAACAAGTTTACGCGCGACTGGGCCCTTATCGAGCTTTACAACGATAACATTGATTGGAGCACGTTCTTGGGAAACAAGGTCTACATCGGTACATTTCTCATCTTGTCCCGCAGTTTCAGTTTTGGCTGATTATTATAATGCCTGCAGGTGGCAACTTCTCGCCGTCCGACTTTGGAAAGCTCATGTTCCCGCAGTCCGAGGACCAGAGGGACTATAAGTACCCGGACGATGGGCTCCTCCAGGCCTGTGGTGTCGTGAAGGACGACGAGATCCGCCAGCCCCAGCACCTCGACGTCCACCGCCAGAAGGCGTTCCTTGTCGTCAAGAATGGTCTAGCCACGGGTACGACTGTCGGTCGCGCCAACGGGCTCGACTCTTTCACTCGCGTCTACACCGAATACGACATCGAGCGCACGTCCATCGAGATCGCCATCCTGCCCTACGACAAGCAGTGTGGCCCCTTCTCTGCAAAAGGAGATTCTGGCGCCATCATCCTCGATAGGGCTGGCCGTATCGTCGCCTTGCTCACTGGCGGTGGCGGCACGACCGACGGGACAGACGTAACCTACGGAACCCCTTACTGGTGGCTTGAGGAGCAGATCAAGACGACCATCCCAGGCTGCTACCTCTACCCGGTCGTCGACTAGGCAACTTCACGATGAAATTTGGTGAAATGACAGGAAATGGTGTCCAAGCCAGCCAGCTTTCACGCTGTTTCGTTGCGCGTGGATCATCGTGAACTATTTCCTGCTATCTCCCGTTCCTGGTGTGACAAGTGTCCGAGTCTTCTTTGCATTTCCGCCATTTCCAGACGTTTCCGGACATTTCCTGACATTCGCTGCTTTGACCTTTCTCGACATTTCCCGGCATTTCACGACATTTCCGGACATTTTAAATGTCAGGAAACATCAGGAAGTGGTGATTTTGCTCCTAAACGGATCACCATATATAGTGTAGAAGTTGTCTCCGATAGTTGTCCTGCACCGTCGCGTCGATAAGCCCCAAATCTTCCAATGGCTGAAATACATTCCATACTAGACACAGATCTCTACAAGGTACTTGCAAATTTCTAGTCACATCGACATTCTGGCCTAAACCTCAGATGCCTCCTAATGCACTGACCTTTCTAGCTCACTATGCAGCAAGCAATCATGCGCTGCTTTCCAGAAGCTGTAGCAAAGTACCGCTTCACAAATCGCTCACATAATATGGAGTTCAACCAGGAATGCGTTGAAGAATTGCGGGAATCTCTCAAAAGTTACGATGGCCCTACTTATCGAGGATGGAGCACTCATTCTTCTTCAGAGCTAAGATCAGTAAACCTAACACAAGAAGAACATGACTGGCTCCAAGAGACATGCCCTTATCTGGACGAAGATTATCTTGCTTATCTACGGGTGAGCGTCTGTTCACAGCCACGAAAAACACCGTCTTAGCTATTTCACTAGCAATATCGTTTCAAGCCAGAACAAGTCGATATTGTATTTGTCCCTTCAGAAGCAGATCCCGCCCGCGGTCAGATTGAAATGACTGCGACTGGCCCCTGGCTGGAAACAATTCTATGGGAAGTCCCACTCATGGCCGTTTTGAGTGAGAACTACTTTCTTTTTGTCGACAAGACATGGAGGCGAGATGACCAAGAAGGTACGAATACATCGATGCAAAGCTGCGTTTATTGACAAATATCCGTAGAAAACGCATATCAGAAAGGCAAAAGGCTCTTGGAATCAGGCTGTGATTTTAGTGAATTTGGGACCAGGAGACGGCGATCCTTCGAAGTACAGGACGAGGTCGTCAGGGGACTGATCAGAGCAGATAGAGAAAAGTCATCCACGCCTGGAGCGGGGAAGCTATTTGGAACCAGTAACGTAAGAGTTCATGATCTTCTCACCTCGCCTCTCTTCAGTCGTCATTAGGTGCATCTTGCCCATAAGTATGGCCTCAAGCCTATTGGAACGATTGCGCACGAATGGTTCATGGCAGTATGTACCCTCTTCAATTTCCGAAAACAACTCAGGGTCCTAATCTTGTAGATTGCCGCTATTCACGGATATACAGGGTGTAGCATCAAAGCTCTTTCTCTCTGGGAGTCTGTCTATTCCACAGAAAAGGGCCGAGACCTTTGGATCTCACTAACCGACACTTTCTCCTCCGATGTTTTTTTCAAAGAGTTGCGTCAGAACCCGGAATACGCAAAACGCTGGAGACTACGCCAGGACTCGGGTGATCCTTTAGAGTATGTCCAAAGGGTGGCGAAGCTATACGAGGAGCTGGGGGTTGACAAGAAGAAAAACCCTATTGTGTTTTCTGACTCCTTGAACGTTGAAAAGGCCATCAAGATCAAGGCGGTATGCGACCAGGCGGGCTTGTCAGGTAGATTATCCTTTCTCCTGGTTGAACCGGGCAGTTGACCTTGCTTAACAGCGAGCTTTGGGATCGGCACATTTCTGTCGAACGACTTTGTCAAAGCGGACGGAAGTGGACCCAGCAAAGCTCTCGATATGGTCATCAAGCTTGCCAGCATTAATGGCGTCCCATGTGTCAAGATTAGTGACGAGATCACTAAGGTGCGTAACGGTTCAAGCTACTAGGCCGGGACGAGTTAGGCTCAAACGCACGTATAGAATACTGGTTTACCATCCGCGGTCGAGCATGTCAAAGAGATATTTGGAATCCCTTCCGGATAGGTCGCCCTAACGTCAGCATTCATAGCGTGATGTAAACATTACCAATTACCCAGTACCGTTAGCTTGGAATTGTAAGAGCGAATCAGAGGCCAGCGCAAGGGAGTGGCCGAGATGCAGCTCCGCCGACGCCACATGGCTGCCGAAAATGGTGGTTGGGGCCTGGACTGGACGCCCTTGCTCGTCGCACACCATGCCAGCGTCACTAGGAACAAGCTGGACCCGACTTTATCAGATAATTATTCTAGTTTTCATACTAGGATGAGCAAAATGGCATCACAAGAATCGTCAAAAGCAAAGTTGGACCAGGAAGCCATAAACCTCACGGCTTCGCAGGCGGCCACCACTGCGTACTCGGGTTCAAGAGCAGAAATGCAGACTGACGATGGGAGTGATCGAGCCAGTCGAGCTTCGATGTATACCTATACCAGTGGCGACGCCAATCACTTTAAGAAGGAGGAGGATGGTAGAGTGAGTAAATCTATGTTTAGAACTGTTCTAGTCAACGTCAACCAACGCCCAATCTATAGCTATGGAACATCTTAAATAATTCTTATTTTATGCCGACAGGTAGGCACTCCTTTCTTTGCGAATGCTGGTCAGGGCTAATACACCACCAGATGACGAGGAATGGGCACGCTTGTAGGCAACTCGTATAGCTAGCTGAACCATCGAGATTAAATCAAATGCAGGAATAAACAACATGTGGCTCTGGTCTTAGGATTGGGTGATCTTTACCCGGAGCCGGAGACGGTTCGAGCAATCCTGGCACCGGTAGAAGGAGAAACGAAGCGTATATTAGACTTGGGTACGTTTTGCGATGGAAAACCTCTCATCCTTGCTGACATACGCATAAAGGATGTGGAAGCGGCGTTTGGTGTGTCGGGAATCACTATGCCGGTTGCGCGATTGAGACTAACGCGACAGGCAGGACCATCGCCATGGCAAAGAAGTTTCCGCATGCCCAAGTAATTGGAGGTAAGAATTCAATTGAGTGTAGCGTACCTCGTACTTTTGGAATCTAATGTTAACCAATCACACAGTTGACCTCGCCCCCACACCAGTGGATATGGACAGTCTTCCTCCAAACTGCTCGTTCGAAATTGATGATATAAATCCTGGTCTGCCGCACTACGAGGGTAAATTTGATATCGTGCACTGCCGTATAATCGGCGCTGGCTTGCAAGACCGTGTCCAAGCGAAGACTTTTGTCCAAGAATGTCTAAAGCCTGGAGGAATGTTAATATGGATGGACGTAGACTACGACTTGATAGCGGAGAATATGGATGATTACGAACAACGAGCTTCGGAAAAGCATGCAGGAGGGTCTTGGTGCGCTAGGATGCTTTATGGTCAGTGTATAACATCCATCCATACATCGTGTGTATCTGAACATTTCCATTCTAGATATGTCCCAGGCTGTCCTCTCCGCTAGCGCCAATGACCTTACAATTATGGGAGATATTATTGATGAAGGTTTCTGGGCAGACCCTCTCATGGATCCTGAAACGTGAGTGGCATCTTTTCAGTACAAAAGCTGTCTAACAACGTGACAACGATGTAGTTGCAGGACTGCCAGCCTATATATCCCAGTTGGTATGTGCATGTGTGGTTTCGAGTGAGGATAGGAGGCTGATTATCTCTTTCTCTGTATTATACAGGCCCTTGGGTGGAAGGTAGCCGACATTTAACGCAAAGAAGTCCGACCGCTGATTGTCAACAGACCGAATACCAGAACAGCTTCAAAGACTCAGGTATATGGGTGCCCTGATGCGACAAGATGTTTCAGTACGTGTGTTCGGGATCAAAATCACGGCGTGGTGTTTCTTACGAATACGATAGAATGGGGTATGGACATTCCATCCTCTGCTTAAAAGGGCTGGGTTCCGAGAGGAGACCTTGAAAGAGTGGTCCACGAAAGCCGATGCCGGTACGCTGATAAACTCCCATCAACATGACGTCTCCTGACCAGATCTTGCTGACAGAAATGGCGAATTTAACAACTCGCATGTGGTCACGGTGGATGGTCACGTGGGGTCGGCGTAGGAGTCCCGACGCCGGTCCTGCTCCCGGAACCACCCCCGTCAACTCAAAAGATGAGCATTTTGCGGCGCCATATCCATACCTTGTCTGCTATAGCTCGCGAGATGAGGCGTTAGCCGCTTCAATGAGGAGAAGACAGTTGAGAGCCGCCATTCCATCAGTATTATAGGCCACGTTAGCATGCTTACCATGTATCATTAATTACGCTAAAACTGGGTTAATTTTGTGTGTGTATAACGCTGCATGCGAAAAAAAAATTGGCCATTTCCATCCATCATACATAATAGATCCACAATTATACGGGCTTTGTAACGGGCTTTGTATCTTTATGTCTCCAGCACTCGAAAGCGTACCACATTGCCAATACCAGGACTATAACGCCTCCAAGCCCCATGACAACTGCAACTGCAATCTGTTCAGCCTGGGTAAACTCATACGGATTGTTGGTGGAGCAAAAGTCGTTTGGATCCGAGCACGGCCTCGATGATCCAGGTGGACGGTGAGAATCCCGGGCACCAGAGAGCAAGCGAACGTAATAAGGATCGTTTCCGTCTGTCGCGACTTTCCATGCGGCCAGATAAAGCATTGGTGCATTGTAATCGAGCGCTACCTCTGTCTGTACCCAATCCTTTCGCTCGTCCCAAAAGTCGTCATTCTTGTCTGGCCCTCCGACCACTGCACCGTATATGACATGCGCTTCCGTAGGTGGAGAAGAGTTGATATTCGCAATGTCTGTGCCACCGCTTGCAGGGGCGCTATGTGGGTTTTGTGGAGAATTTGGATTGATGCCTACGACATAGGGGACTGATGACCGATCAGCATGTTGCGAGGTTCCCGTGATTTGGACTCACCTTGCATGGGATTATTACCCAGCACATAGTCAACTTGAAGTTTGGCGAACGCCTATGTATAACTTGTAAGAGGATTGACAACGGGCAACAGGCAGACGTACCAAATAGTCGTTCATCTTTGAGGTGCTAGTTGCTAGTGGGGCATATTTGACCAAAAGCATGGCTGAATTTAGCGCAGGATTCAAGCTTGCCAAGTTCGATGTGCCTTCAAAGTACAATAGACCCCCTGCCGTCAACACACCGGGACCATTTGCTGCGACGACCTGATCTAGCATTGCCTCTGCTTTCGATTTCCAGAATGGGGCGTCCTGCGTGGAGGAGAGGGCCTGGGACGAAGCAAGTACCTGCGACATCAAGACGGGAACCGCCGCCACTTTGGAATCCCAGTCGAGAGCAATGTCTCCCTGTGACAGACCCCCTTGATCCCAGTAGGTCTTTGCAAGTTGCAAGTTGGTAGCCGAGGAATCGCTCATGCCTAGGAATGTCGCGGCCAACGCGAGATCGTCATAGTATCCGGTCGATGGATAAGCGTCTCCGAGTTGTGCACCATCCTGATACCTCTGCATTCCTCCGGTGGCATTGACTGCAAAATTTAAGAGCTGTCGAGCGTGTGTGAGAAGAGTGTTAGAGTAGGTCGTGTTCACGATCGCTGGGGGTATAGTGGCGGTGGCGACGAGGGTCCGATTCGCGTAAAGCAAAGAGCAGGATGAGAATGCGGCGGCAGTCGACGCGGCAGCATCGGTTCCTGGGTTTGTATCGTTTATTTGATAGACTGGTCGTTGGGTAGGAATGTTCTGGTCCCCTCCCCAGTAGTTATTATCTCGATGGTCGTCACCCACTTGCACATAGAGGGTATTTGGACTTGGATGTGCCTTTATTAACCAGTCCAAACCCCAGCGTAGGGCACTGTCGAGGTAGGCTGTTTGATTAGCTGCTTGGTATCCCGCGCCGTACTCTAAAGCGCCCCAGCATATCGAAGTTAGAGTCCAGGACTAACCGACATAGGATTAAATTTTTGTAGCATTATGGGAGTGGTTTCACTTACAAGAGGAAAAGTTGCCTTTATATAGTCTGTGCAACTGTCAGCATTCGAGACGTGATTCAAGCGTGATTACTAACCTCCTGCGTCATAATAACCCCCTGACAAGTCTACACCGCCCTGCTGGCCGTCTCCAGTCAAGCTATCGTTTCTCCAAGGAACCCGGTTTGCAGCCCCGAGCTTTCCACTCCTTTGAGCATCATAGAAATATAAAAGTTCTCCTAGAAGAGTAGACCATTGTGGGTTTGGACGGTCAGCGTTCGGACTTTCTAGGGTGCCCGAGTCTGCAGTAGGAGGAACCCATGCGGGCGTAGGAAGTTGAACTTGAGCTAGTACCGAAGAGAAATGAAAAGAAATAAAAACAGTATAAATGGCCGTTTGAATCCGGGAAACGCGTGCTTTCATGGGGAGGGTCGGGTTCCAAGAAGAGCCAGCGATCTGTGTGCGTAACCGAACGTTGGCGCCGGCTTTGATTTTCTTATTTAAACGCAATGGCACCTAGCGCACCGCTAGAGGGAGTGCAACAAAGTACTTTACGAGATGGGAGACAAGTTGAAGAACGTGCTGCAGCGATTGGACGTAAAGTAGCGCCTCTTCTGGACCCATCTAGTGTTGCTGCCTCTCTCGACACGCTCGCTACGGCTGCCTATCAACTTCAAAATGCTGATCCAGAAGTCTCAGAGGGTCTTCATGGCCTTGCTGCCATCTTGCACGCAGCGCGTACGTCGCAGCCGGTGAGTTTTGGTCCTTTTTTGCGCCAGTATCGTGATTTACATATATTATAGGTACAGAAACCGCGTTCCTCAACGCTTGATCCGATCCCGCAAGCAGCACCTCTGGACCAATCACCAGAGCCTGGTAGCGCTTCTCTCCACCCTTCTCTCCAAGACACCGGCCACCAAATACACCAACAAGCTCCATCTATAGGCATCGGTTCGCTGCCTGTGTCTCGCCCAACCCGAGCTGCGGCGAAGAAAAGTAAAGGCCGACCCAAGGCTGACAATCTCGTGTTGGAGGATGGAGTTGATTTCGTCGAGTTTGATCCAAAAAGAAGGCTGACTTGCCACATTTGCCACAAGGGGTTCCCAAAACCTTACGACCTGACCCGGCACATACGTTCGCATACTGGAGAGAAGCCGTTTGTATGCGACGTGGCCAGCTGCGGAAAAGGGTTTGTCCAAGTAAGTTGATGCAGCTTTATTGATATCCCTCTCTAATCGCTCTTACAGAAATCCGCACTGGTAGTTCATCTACGCGTGCACACTGGAGAAAGGCCCTACAAGTGTGAATACCCTGGGTGCACAGACGCGTTTGGAGATGTTTCGGCTTTGACTCGTCATCGGCGCCGGCATGGTGTCAACAATTACTCTTACAAATGTCCTCATCAAGCTTGTCTACGTGCTTTTACACGCAAAGCCGCTCTGCTCGCTCACGAAAGGAGAGCTCACGCCGGGTCAGTCAATGCGCTTAACTAATGTCGGGAATTGAGCTGACCATCTTGCACAGGTCTTCAACTACCGAGGATCAGCAACATGTAGGAGAGGATGAAGAAGTTACGGCTTCTGACGAGGAAGGTGGGGGAGTTAATGATGTCGAGAGCGAGTAGAAAACCGAAGCGGGACGTTCCGCCAAATGGTCACTAAAAAATAATGCTCAGTCCGGTAGCGCAATGCGTATCAACCAGAAATTTTCAAAAGTATTCGGGATTGGGGTGAGTATTGTTGCCACCTATGGGTGTGATTCTTGCAAGAGGTGCAGAGCGGTCGTAAAAGTCTAAAAGGAATTGCGTGTACAACTGTATTTCGTGCCCTCAGGTATGTCATTGATACTGACAGGTGGGTGAGTAGGTAGACAGGAAAAGCTTTGTCGAGATTGCTTCTACCAAAAGACATTTTGGGTATTATTAATTTCAGTGACTCCAACGAATCAGCTCTCCATTGTAGAGAGCCTGTTTAGAGTCTACTGGACGCTTTGGTGGCAACATGTGCCACACCATTCGAGATCGCCATTTTGCCGGATGTCAGATCCTTGCACGCAAAAGCAACCTCTACTGTCCCGTTTGGACCGGGACCCATTTCCCAGATAGAAATTTCCAACGAATCTGCAGCACACGTTGGTGGTCAGAATGACAAGGGCGTTTCAGTTGAATAACACTCACCTCCTGGTTTTACTGGGCTGGTAAAACGACCCCCAATGGCCTTCAGCGACCGTGGATCGCCCCCTCCAACCTTTGCAATGATCGCGCGTGCAGCTGTTCCGTATGTGGATAACCCGTGCAGGATGGCACCTCCGAACCCTGCGCGCTTCCCGATAGCGGGGTCAATGTGCAGAGGGTTATAGTCGCCACTGAGGCGGTATACTGCCGCTTGCTCAAAGGTCGTCCCATCCCTCACAACATGGTCTGGCGCCTTATCTTTTGGAGGAAGCTTGGCTTGTGGGGGGCGTATGATTGCCTTTGAGAATGGCTTTCCTAACGCCTTGGCGCCAATGTTGAACGAGCCGCTCTATCCACGGTGTTATTGAGAGTAAGGCAAGGGTGGACAAGACTCACAATCATGCGCGTGTATGGTGTACCATTAGGATCCACCAACATAATTTCATTCTCAATGATGATGCCGGATCCTGGTGAGAGTTTAGTAATCTCCGCCACGGGTTAAATTCGACGCGCACTGTTCTCATGAATGCCGATGATTCTGTTTGTCAATTTCCACCCGTCCCCGTTGGAGTCTGGAGGAAGCTCTCTCAAAATTTCGACCGACATTGTAGCGTGAAGCTGGCCAAATAAGTGGTTAATGATATGAAATAAACATTAAAGATAAAAATACGAACGACACGACTAGGTTCCAGCGGAGGCAGTCCTGGAATGGGACTCGCCTTGAAGGCACCGTTGAAGTCAATCACGTCCTGGCTAGTACCTGCCAATGTGTTAGGAGCCCTTCATAGTCACTGCATAGAGTTTACCTCGGAAGTTCAAGACAGTGGCAAAGGTAGGAAAGACCGAGAAATTTGGGTCTGGACACAAGTGTTGGTCGACAGTACACTGCGAATGACATTCTTACCCAGTTCTATATGTGATTTTTAGTGCAAGTTTCACGCCCAATAACATCTAGACTGACCGTATACCATATTCAGATCCGTTGCTTTCGCTCCAATGCCTACGGCGTAGAGTAACACGTCTCTCCGGTTCCATCTCGTCTATTCATTGCTCAGTTATAAATAAAATGACTCTGAATTTTATCTTACTGCCTTGTCTGGAACGCTATGTCCAATAGCTTTGGCTGGGTCGTAAGCCATGGTCGGGAGTAAGTTGCCGAAGCCGGTGATGCTTGGCTTTCTGAGGGGTTATATACACAGGCGGCTATTGCATCCAGGCATTGAGTACTCGCAACCACACCTTGACTATGAATTGGGGTCTGGAGTATAGCCGTCTGTCATTCCCACAGGCGCTCTCATCCCGCGGTGGGCAGAACAAATACCGATTTTCCATCCTCTCAATAGTTTAAAATACGAAGCATTTTAGCCATAATGCTTCAAAAAGAGGTAAATGAGAGGGCGGAATGCGCAATGTATATACAAGCATTTGCACGAGCGACCGGTCATAATAAAATATGGGTCAGGCGAACTTCCCTGTCCGTTTGCAAGAAGCCAATCAAAAAAGATTACGACAAAGTTGGGGTATTCTCGGCAAGATACTCGTGCGAGTCTGCGTTGCGGATGGCATCATTGGGATTCTCCAACGCGAGCTGCTTGCACCCTGATTGTCCATAACGAATATCGTCAGCTAAGGATCAGAGTCAGTAGAGATACCCATCATCGAGAATAGTACATACTGCCGCCATTGCGCGTAAAATGGCTAGCTTCATGGATGATAGCTAGACAGAAATGAGCGATGACTTCACGGGAAATTGAATAGGACTCACTTCCTGCCTTGGAGTCCGTTCCAGAGATCCCAGCGGGCCAAAATGCATTGCACAAGTGGACGATGCCAAATTCGTTCGGGTAAACCCACGCTAAAAGCCGTCATTTGGAGAAAAGGGCATAAGAATTAGGCAGCATACCATAGCTGTCATCAGTGCATTGACAATCGTACTGGTACGTCCGTGGGTCTGAGCTCTGAATTTTCTCGAAGTGGTCGAGTACTGTGGCCTTTCGTGTGCTACTATAGGTACCTATATATAATCGAACATGTCAGTAGGTAGTTTCCAAGAAATGTGCCATAGCATACTCACCAAACCAGGTGGTGTATCGCGGTTTGCCGCCCGTGAGGCTTGTGAGGTAGTTGACAGCATTGGCGATGTACGTGGTAGAAACACCGAGAGCGCTATTGATATCGGCCTGCTGACTAGCGGTACAACCAGCGAACGTGGCACGCTTTCCCATCCCTCTCTCCCGCCTTTTGGAAGACTGGAGACTACCACTAAGCTTGGTTTGATGCGTGGAAGAAACTACTGCGTGAATAGGTTGTGGATTACCAGCTTCGTCTTGGTAAAAGAGAAGATTCGTAGTTTCCACCTTGTATTCCCCTTCTTGGGTGAAGGAATAACCTGATCCCACTAGAAGCTGTCAGGAGGCCGGAAGAAACTATTATGTCAAACCTACAATCGTGAGTGACTGATACATTGGCTCCTGGCTCCAGGGTTACGAAATTGGTGGCCGCGTTGAAAGCATACTTGGCACGCGCGCCGACAAAATCAGGTGAGGCTCCAGTCTCAGAATAGATAGAGAATGTATTTTCCTGGCAGCTTGTCAACAAGAGAACCAATGCTTTCCACTATAACTTACAGGGAAGGGTGACAATACTGATCGCGGATCTTTGTATAGTTTCAAGGTTTCATCACCGGTATTCGTGACGGTCGTCACCACAGACAGATTATCCCCGCCTCGCACATTTCCTAAACCTAAATCATGGGATTAGCCGGAGAATATTTGCCAGAAGTACTTTCAGGCGAGAAGACATACCATAGACCGCAAGAAAAAGCGACGCGGTAGCACTTGCGTGGTTGGCGAGAATAGCGAGAAGGGACGCAATCATTGCGATGGAAGGCATTCTGGACAACATGATGAAATGCGGAGAAGGGACAAGCAGCTGTTTGCTCAATAACGGCGAGCAAGTGGCGATCGGTTCCCAGACTTTATACCCTTTGGATGCTGGCACCCAGCATATAACTGGCGATACAAAGGGCCCCAAAAAATAAATGTTCAAGCAATCCGGGATCCTGCTGGCCCTTGGCACGTCAGCCACCTCGCGATCATTTGTGTAGGCTGTCTGTGGCCCTCGCAGACTCATTTGTGTAGGCTGTATGCGAGCTAGATATCGGTTAATCCCTGTGCTGGCATATGTCAGCCCCACAGAGCCAAGCCTTTGGGAGAACGACCAATCTGAATGTGGCTGGTAAGGAGACTGGTCATTCAAAGTCAAATCCCGGCTATCTATACGACATGTGACCACAATTATAAGTGAATTATGGCCTTGAAACATGCGTGAAAGCCATGGTCTTGCTTACAATAGCTTCGAGTGACCCTGCTATCAAACCTAGGCGTTGCGCTCCCTGAAAACCCCACGAAAATGTAGAATCCAAGATCCTTAGAGTACACAGTGGCCAAAAACAGACGTTCAGCCGTTTTGATGGCTGTGACCGGGAAATTTGTGTCCGGCTGACACTTAGGGTCCGGCGCTCTATCCTGCACCCTTCATGCGTTGAAATCTATTGGCATAACGTAAAGAAAACTGTACCGTTGCATCAATTACAGGGTATACACAGGAGTACATACAGTGACGCAAAGCAGACTAACAGGCACCAGTTGTGTTACTGTAGCCGGCGTTTGGGGAGTAACCATACGGTATCATGTTCTCTCAGCGATATTATTGGAAGAATTGGCAGGAGTACTGAGCTGAGTCTCGTCCTTATTGAATCTGGAATGGGTCAGAGGGATCGAGTCTATTGATGTGAGGCTGGGCGCTAATTTATGTGGCAGGCATCTAAATTAAAAGCCAAACAAAAAATATTCCAGTTACTATGAAGCATACAGTCACGAGTAAAGCTCGATCACTTTGCTCCGCTATAGTTAACATTTTTGGTGTCTTACATTCCTCTCTTGTGAGTGGCCAGCCAACGCCCCTGGTAGCCGCCTACTCTGCGGTGGCAGTTTCGTCTTTCGATCCTTTTATTGGTGGCGTAGAGGCTCCGGAGCCCTTTTTCCCGCCTGCGGCGTTGGCGAAGCTGAAACTGGGACGAATCGTCGAAGCTCTTCGTTCAGGAGGCGCAACAGGGGATGCGGGTGCATTGGCCGCGTTCGTGTTGTTGCTGCTGGCAGCAGCGGCGGGAGCAGTGGATGCATTTGAGGTGTCTCGTCTCCATACTCCTCGATCCCCATCGTCTCCTCCACGCTTTGGGCTCATGGTGGCGCTTGGAGCTCTGTTATGCCGTCCTGCTGGTGGTACACCAGTTGGTCTGGCAAGAATCTTGGGTGTGCCTGGTGCAGGTGAATTTGGACCGCTCTGTCCCATGCCTCCCAATCCAAGAGCCGTTCCCTTCGGTGGAGAGCGAGGTGTGGGCGATCCGGCTCGTGAGCCTTGGCGAGATCCGGAGCGAGATGGGGGTCTCGACCCACGTGCTGCTGTTGATGAGGTTAGTTTGGTACGTTCCATCTTTTCTGTTATTTCACGCTCGCGAGCGGCGGCATCAACAGGTCTATCAAGTAGTCGTCAGTCTCAAGGGGTCGATATGACAATATTGCCAACTTACTTGGCTGCACCAAATGGATTGGGTTTTGTCGACGTAGCGGATGCGGGGGTGTTTTCTCCTGATTTAGGACTGCCGATGGGAGTACTCGAGTCTCCACCAGCTTGTCCTCGAGGAAGAAGATCAAGCTTCCGTCGTGCCGGCGGTCCACTCACACCTTGAAGGCGTTAAACATATAGATCCGAAGGCATTTTGAAACACATACTGGGGGTTCTTTCTATGGAGCCTCCTCCTCGTCCAAAGCCTGTTGCTGGTGGAGGTGCGGCTACAGTCTTTCTAGGAGCGCTTCTCCAATCGGCCGGGTCTTCCCCTGCACCCTCCCCTTCGCCAGCTTTCGCTTCACCAGGCCGGCCATTACCAAACTTTTTAGTAAACGGCGGCGCGCTTGGTCCATCCGCACTCGCTCGTTCGGGCGATGCTGGCACAGAGGGCTTGAACCGACTTCCAATCGTCCACTTTTCCTCCAAATCGGCCGGTCCAACTTTTGGACTTCGTGATTCCGCGCCCGTTGGAGTATTGATTCCTGATCCGCGTCGTCTCATATTATCTCCACCCGGGCCGCCACCGCCTCCACCGCCTCCTCCTGCGAACCCGCTCCCAAAGCGTGGGCCTCGCTCTTGCGGGGGTGGAGGTGCTGGGGCACGCATATTACTTCGCCAGTCGTTGGTTTCCTCGGCGATGGAAGGTGGCAGTGGCTCTCGCTCTCGTCCACCACCAGATGGTTGGAATTTGGAGCCGAATCCGCCTCTTTCTCCACTGTCGGCGTCGTCGAATCTGCTGCTGGTACTGCTGCGACCAAATCCTCCTCCGCTGCCTCCTCCTCCTCGTCGGTCATCATGGGTTGGCAAAGGACCTTCTCTGCGCCATTGACGGTCTTCGTCGAAGCCGCTACTACCGCCACCACGGTCTCCAAAGCCTCCTCTCCCTTCTCGTTCCTTGGCTAGGTATCGAGTGTCATTAAAACCGCTGAGCCACAGAAATGAATGGTTACACTCACGAGCATCCGCGACACTGACTCGAATAGACCGTCCTGCCAGTTGGCTCATAGTCATGGTCAAAGCGTTTTTGAGGCCGTCGACTGTAGTGAACTCGACATATCCAAATCCCTTGGGTTTATCTTCGCGATCTCTAATTATCTTTGCGGATTTTACCTGCAGTAGACATGACGGGTTCAGTTTCGTCCGATAGGTTAGAATGAGAACTACGTTCCCAAAGAGACGCACCTCGTTGGGTTTGAAGTGATCTCCTAGCTCTGTATCGGTGATGTCAAAAGGAAGATTGCCGACAAACGCCGTGTATGGGGGTTGTGTGGGGAGCGGAAGCTCTTCTCGTGGTGGATAATTTCGATCTCCACGGTCTAGAAATAAGAGAAAGCATTAGTTTCGTGACTAAATGATGTAATTATAGAAAAATTAAAACTGTGGACGTACCTGGTGCTCTACTGAGAGCTGAGCCTCCCCTATCCTCGCCACCCGCCTTAAGAGCAGCTAAAGGGCTCAATTACCACCAATATCCTTCCAAACTCATCATATAGCACTCACGAGCAGTCGGAAGGTCTTCCATTTCGTCTGCCCATGATCCAAAGGCTGTAGACAGATCTATATTAGTACATTCTCTTCCACAGCAAGAAAAACGTACTGGCGTCACCCAGGAACTCATTGAGAGACATTTTCTGTTGCTTTTTTGGCGCTACACGTGGAACATAACGAGTGAGTGGCAAATATCGGTGTCACCCCGGACAATATATTGCAAAGAGTGGATTGGACGGGCATCGATTGATCACGCCCGCGGATTTCGATTTTGCATCAGGCAAGTAAATACGTAGAGTCGATACCAAGAGAATAAACGAGGTTAAAATGACCGAAAGAAAGGAATAAAAAGGTCATCAGCCTGTGAGCCTGTGGAAGTGCGACTTGAAAACGGACCCATGGCTGCTTATTTTGATGAGAAAGACTTGAAAGTAATCCTCGTTTATTTTACTAGTTTTGGGGCGGATTCGCCACCCAAAATACCGTTTTATGGGTGGACCACAGTGCAAGTGGGAGGAGGTCAAGGCTTGTCCTCTGCTGCCACTTTCATCAGCGCCCGACTTCGGAAAATAAACGATCATTCGCACATTTTATACGTCTGGTAGACGTTTCGAAACAATTGGAGATAATAACAGACGCGGCATTCGCGAAGAAACCAGGCCAGAGCCCAGCATACAGTTCTGCTAGGTCATAGGTTTATAGCCTTATCCCCTTCAACTCCTCTACTTTGATATGGGAGCTCTACTCTCTATCCCACTGGCGGGAACGTTGGGTGGGGTCGCAACCAGCGCCTTGACCGGATGCGCCTTTTGTTTCACCGCAAAAGCTGCAAGTATGGCATTTAAGAGTTGTAACTGCAACTCTTCGATCGCCACTCGAGTTGGCTTTGCAGTACGTGTTCGCTGCGGACGTCATGGCACACTCACCCTGACTCGCAAAACGTGCAGCTCATATTCTCTCTCAACTCTCTTCTAGCATGGCTCATGAAGACTCCTTGGGCAATCAATCAGATCCGGGTTCGTCAAGGGTCGTCTCATAATGTGCCGCTCGCTAATACCCCTTCCAGAAATTGACTTTGAATTATATTTCCCTTTGCACGAGCAATAACTGTCATGGAACCCTTGCCATCCACCGTATCTGCTTTGCGCTGTCCCTTTTCCATTTTATTCTGTCTGGTGCACTGGTCAATATCCGCTCTACAACCAACCGTCGTGCCGAGATCCAGAATGGGTGGTGGGGACCCAAAGTTGTCGTTTGGATACTCCTCGTTGTGCTTTCTTTCCTCATCCCAGACGCCTTTTTCGTCTTCTGGGGTAACTGGGTAGCACTTGCCGGTGCCACAATCTTCATATTGATCGGACTCGTCCTTCTAATCGACTTTGCACACTCTTTTACGGAAATGTGCTTGGAGAAATGGGAAAATTCAATGGACGGCTCAAACTTGTGGCAGTATATTCTGGTTGGATCAACTTTTGCGCTGTATGGGGCGACCATCGCTCTTACGGTAGTGATGTACGTGTTCTTCGCCGGAGAAGGATGTACCTTGAATCGGTGAGCACAACAATTGCCCCTGTTGCCCATGCATGTCGACTTACACGAGCCAACAGCTTCTTCATCACATTCAACCTTATCCTCGCTTTCCTTATAACTCTCCTCTGCGTTTCTCCTGCCGTGCAAGAAGCCAACCCCAAATCCGGTTTGGCACAAGCCAGCATGGTTGCAGCTTATTGCACCTATCTCGTGCTGAGTGCTGTTGGGAACCACACGCATGAAACCTGCAATCCTCTGCACAAGCGAGCAGGCGCGGCACAGACCACCACAGTCATCATTGGAGGTTAGTCAGTCATTCTGCCGCTTGTGCATATTTAACCTTCTCCCCAGGTGTTTTCACGTTTTTGGCTATCGCATACTCTACCACCCGAGCGGCAACGCAATCAAAGGCATTTACGGCTGGTCGCAAGAAGAATGCCGCAATTGCATTGGATGATTCCGGCGAGCTTGGTGGGGTCTCGGTTATCAGGACCCAGCCCACACCCAAGGACACACCTCGTTATCAAGCATTGGTTGCTGCGGTTGAAGCAGGTGCCATCCCAGCTTCTGCGCTCAACGATAGAACTTTGTATGCGGACGGAGACAACGATAGTGATGACGAGGGCGACGCCTCTGGTGTTTACGGAGAAGAGAGAGACGACGAAAGAGTTGCCGTCCGATACAACGTGAGCTTTGTTCAGTTGTTCTTTGCTAAAATATGGTCCTTACCATTGTTTACTATAGTACTCGTGGTTCCATATCATCTTTGCTATGGCTGCCATGTATGTCGCTATGCTCTTGACCGATTGGCATATCATCAAGCATACATCCGACCCATCACCAGAGGATGGTGATTCAACCATCTACGTACGTTGTTTGGTTTATGTATATGGTCGTTGGCGTGACTGACTGTTTGTAGATTGGCCGCTCGGACGTGGCCATGTGGATGCGTATCGTGTCCAGCTGGATAAGCGTCCTGCTTTACTCCTGGAGCCTCCTTGCCCCTGTCGTAATGCCTGACCGGTGAGTAATACGTGCCCTTTTGTAAAAATTTTGGCTGATTGTTCTTGTTTGTCGCAGTTTTGGTGATTTGGATTAAATTGTTACCCCTCTTATGTATCCACTGTCTTGTATCGACAGCCCTTGATTGACCTCTGTGCGAACTCTAAGCTGTCAAATAAGCGATTACATGGTCCACTCGCAAATTCTGTGTTATTGGGGTTGAGAGAAGCCGTCAGGCTGGCGACGCGGGCTCGAGTGTGACAAAAGAGACTGGGAGACGTGTTCGCAGCTTGGACCCGACCACTTCCCTCTTACGAAAGCTTTTTTTACTCTGATGGATCAACTTAAATCGTGGATTGGTCAGCTGCTTCGTCCAGGTGGACTGATTTTCAGATCGGCACCAGCACCACCAGCGACCCTTAAGAAGTTTACCAAAGGTCCAGAAGGTCGTAACCCTCTCATGGTCAGTGAAACAATCTTAGAGGCGTTGGTTGTGAAATGGCCCTAAAACTTGGCGGTACATCGCATGTAAACATAGATTCAATTTTTCGAGTGGGACTCTAAAGGAGAGGCAATAAAGTCGTGGTGGCGCGTATTCGAGGATGCACTTCCAGAATTAGAGGAGCTTGGGTGCACCCAGGTATGGCTGCCTCGTGGGTCTCGTTCGTTCTTCCATTCTGCATATGCCTGACTCACCCACCCATTGATAGCCCCTAACAAAGCAATGATTCCCGTAGAGTATATTCATTCGGACATGCGTCTCAGAAATGCCTGACTCGCTTTCAGGAAGGGAGAGGTTATGATGCCTATGACCTCGTAAGTTCCCGTAACAAGTCCTTCTATGTCGTTGACTCATCTCCTTACAGTGGGACTTGGGAGAGTTTGAACAGAGAGGGGCTACGGCGACGCGTTGGGGCACGAAGACCGAATTTATATCTGCTGTCCAAGCCGCCAAGGACAGAGGCATCGAAATCATCATAGACGCAGTCCTAAATGTGAGTCGAGTGGTTTTAATGGATATGTGTCTCTTAACCCGTTATTTTATGTAGCACAAGATGGGAGGAGATGAAAAAGAGACGGTCCAGGCTGTCGAAGTCGATCCCTTGAATCGAAATCGCGAAATAGGGAGGCAAGTCGATATAGAGGTGAGAATTCCAGGTAAATCCCCTTTCACTTCTCAACTCTCCTCAGGCGTGGTCCAGTTTCACCTTCAAAGGAAGGAATGGCAAAGTATGTTCTATGGCTCCAACAGCACTTGAAGAATGCTCTAAGCTATCTAAAGTACAGCGACATGGTCTGGACCTCCGATCACTTCACAGGTGATTCCATGAATACTACAGCCTATGATTCATCTGACACTATTATCAGGTACGGACTTCGATGCTAAGACGCGCAAAAATGCGATCTTCCGCATAACTGGGCCTGGCAAACACGAGGGGTGGAGCCAAAGGGTCGATAATGAGCTCGGAAATTATGACTATCTCCTCGGTTAGTATCTCTTCACGCGTCGACACGCATTTCTCATATGCATAATTTAGGAATGGATGTCAGTAAAGCAAAGATACGCGAAGGATGGGATGAATTGATAATTTGCAAATCAGATTGATCACCGACACCCGGAAGTGCAAAAGGACATAAAGGATTGGGGATCTTGGGTTATAAATGTGATTATATTTTATGCCGTGTCATACCTCTCCTGATATTCCATCAGGAAACTGGCGCCAGTGGCGGGTTCCGACTTGATGCTATCAAGCACATGGATAGTCAATTTCTCTGCGAATTTGTTAGAATTTTGGTATCTGAATCTCCGCAAACTAACCTTCGCACTTAGCTTCGCAGTACGAGGGAGACCCTGGGCAGATCCGACCTTCTTGCTGTTGGCGAGTACTGGACCTCGAAGTACCGTTATATCTTCACAAGCGCTCGTCTGTTAATGCCGATTTGCAGTGCCAACCTTCTCAGGGAAAGGATGTCGAAATTTATGGGAGAGGTAGGAGAATCGCGTATAGCTTGTATTATGACCCCTAAGCCGCCCACATAGCTTGCATTTTTCGACGTTCCTTTGCATCATACGCTTCATGACGCGTCTCAACGTGGCCGCAGATTTGACTTGCGTCGCATTTTGAGGAACAGTCTCATGCGACTCTGTCCAGACGATGCGGTTACCTTTGTCGATAATCACGAGTACGCAACGAGTTTTTCATCTCAATTGGACCTAACTGACATTTCAAAGCACTGTCATTGGTCAGACGTTGGAAAGTTGGGTGGGCGCAAGCTTCAAGCCACTTGCATATGCACTGATTCTACTTAGAGAAGAGGGCTATCCGTAAGATCAGCTATTCGCTCAACAGTTCTGTGCTAATTGATCACATACTCAATAGCTGTGTGTTTTACAATGACCTGTTTAAACCGGACACCCCTGAAGTTGCGGCTACTTTGCGGAAATTCCTCTTTGTCAGACGGAACATTGCATATGGAGCTACCAGAGACTATTTTTTCGATCGTAATTGCATTGCATGGGTAAGACATGGCGACAAAGAGCATAATCCAGGAGGTTGCATCGTTATGCTCAATAACGGGACCACGTGAGTTCAGATATCTGACGGGTGGGAGATATGTCTCATCTTCTAACAGCAGGGCGAAGACTACGAGGGTTCAAGTCTCCGAAGTAAGTCAGATTGCGCAATAGGTAGCTCGATTAATCCTGCCGCTAGGGTAACACCGGGAAAACATATATCAATTACATGAAACCTTCCGAGAAAGTTACGACGGATCATCGTGGATTTTGTCAAGTAACCTGTCCACCGTCCGGCGTCGCTGTATGGATCCCAGCTGGGGTGGGCGTTCCAAGAGATTCCCAGTGATCCGGAATGCCAGAAATAGATACGAAATATACAGCAAGTAGAATATAGACAGTTTATTACAGTGCGTGGTATGGGCAAAAAAAATCAAGGTGAACTATCAGCGGTGCTAGCACTCAGGGGCTGCTTTTGCAAGTTGACACGACATCCGATCCATCACCGGATGATGATGATTCAACTATCTATGCACGATACTTAGTTTGTGTATACAGCCGTTGGCTTAGCTGACTGTTTGTTGATTAGCCGCTCAGACGTGGCCATGGATGCGGATCGTGTCCAGCTGGGTAAGTGCCCTGCTTCACTCCTTGAGTCCCGTCGCGCTCGTCGTAACGCCTGACCGGTGAGTAACTCATCCTCTTCTGCAAATATTTGACCGGTTATTCTTGTTTATTGCAGTTTTGATGACTTGGATTGAATTGCTGCCCCCTTTATGTATCCACTGTCTTGTATAGACAGCTCTCCCCCTTCGTGCGAGCTATAAACATCAGAAAAGCGAACGTCCCATGTTCTGTCACTCGCAAAGTCCGCGTTAGCTGTGGCTGAGAGAAGGCGGTCAGGCTCTGGAGACGCAGACTCGAGTGTGCCAAATTTGGCTGGATACGTGTCCGCAGCTTGGACCCAACCACTTCCCTCTTGCAAAAATCTTTTACTCTGATGGAACAACTTGCATCTCTGATTTCTCAGCTACTTCGTCCAGGCGGACTGGTTTTCAAGGCGGCACCAGCCCCAGCGCGTCATAAGAAGTTTGACAAAGGCCCAGACAGTCGTAACCCTCTCATGGTTAGTGAGAAGACTCGGGGTGTTGGCTCTTGAATGGCTCTAAATCTTGGCGACACGTCGCATTTGTTTTTAGATTCAATTTTTCGAGTGGGACTCTAAAGGACATGCAACAAAGTCGTGGTGGCGCGTATTCGAGGATGCACTTCCAGAATTGGAGGAGCTTGGATTCACCCAGGTCTGGCTCCCTCGTGGGTTTTGCTCTTTCTTCTACTTCTCCATAATGCCTGACTCACCCGCCCTTTGATAGCCCCCAACAAAGCAATGCATCGCGTAGAGTATACTGATTGGGATATAAATATCAGAAATGCTTAACTTAATTTCAGGAAGGAAGAGGTTATGATGCCTATGATCTCGTAAGTTTCGGTGACGAGCCCTTTTACGTCATTTATAAAACTCTTTCCAGTGGGATTTAGGTGAATTTCGACAGAAAGGAGTCACGGGGACGCGTTGGGGCACGAAGGCCGAACTAGTATCTGCCATCCAAGCCGCCAAGGACAGAGGCATCGAAGTTCTGATAGACGCAGTCCTAAATGTGAGTAGAGTGCCTCCAAAGGATGCACGTCTCTTAACCCGTTATTTTATGTAGCACAAGATGGGAGGAGATGTGAAAGAGACGGTCCAGGCTGTTGAAGTTGACCCACTGAACCGTAATCGCGAAATAGGGAGGCGGGGCGACATAGTGGTGAGAAATATAGGTAGTTCCTTCTTCATTTCTCACCCCTTATCAGGCGTGGTCCAAATTCACCTTCAAAGGAAGGAATGGCAAAGTATGGTCTCGAATAGCACTTGACGAATGTTCTAATCTATTTAAAGTACAGCGACATGGTCTGGAACTCCGATCACTTCACAGGTGATTTCATAAATACAACAGCCTTTAATTTATTTGACCTTATTACCAGGTACAGACTTCGATGCTCGTACACGGAAAAACGCGATCTTCCGCATAACTGGGCCCGGAAAACACGAGGGGTGGAGCCAAAGGGTCGATAATGAGCTCGGAAATTATGACTATCTCCTCGGTTAGTGTCTCTTTCCGCGTCGACACGCGTTTCTCATATATCATATGCATAATTTAGGAATGGACGTCAGTAAGCTTGGACATATGAAGGATAAAATGACCTGATAACTTGCAATAGATTGACCATCGCCATCCGGAAGTGCAGAAGGACATGAAAGCCTGGGGATCTTGGGTTATAAATGTGATTCTACTTTATGCCGTGTTATACCGGTCTGATATTCCATCAGGAAACTGGCGCCAGTGGATTCCGACTCGATGCTATCAAGCACATGGATAGCCAATTCCTCTGCGAATTTGTTAGAATGTTTGCATCTAAACCTTCTCAAACTGACCGTCGCATTTAGCTTCGCAGTACTAGGGAGACATTGGGTAAATCAGACCTTTTTGCTGTCGGCGAGTACTGGGTTTCGAGGTATCGGTATATCTTCACAAGCGCTCGTCTGTTGATGCTGGTTTGCAGTGCAAATGTACTCAAGGAAAGAATGTCGGAGTTTATGGGAGAGGTGAGATGATTGCGTATGCTTTATTTGTGAGCTCCTAAACTATTTCCATAGCTTGCATTTTTCGATGTTCCTTTGCATTACACGCTACATGGCGCGTCTAAAGCTGGTCCTAGATTTGACTTGCGTCACATTTTAAGGAACAGTCTCATGCGACTCTGTCCAGGCGATGCGGTTACCTTTGTCGATAATCATGAGTATGTGACAAATTCTTCATATCAGTTGAATCCATTTGACACTTTAAAGCACTGTCATTGGTCAGGCATTGGAAAGTTGGGTGGGCGCAAGGTTCAAGCCACTTGCATATGCACTGATTCTACTCAGAGAAGAGGGCTATCCGTAAGATCACCCACTCGACAATTCCGTACTAGTTGATCACATATTCAATAGTTGTGTATTTTACAAGGACCTCTTCAAAACCGAGACCCCTGAAGTTGCGGCCACTTTGCGAAAATTCCTCTTTGTCAGACGGAATATTGCATATGGAGCTACCAGAGATTATCTCTTCGATCGTAATTGCATTGCATGGGTGAGACATGGTGACAAGCAGCATCCAGGAGGTTGCATCGTTATGCTCAATAACGGGACCACGTGAGTTCAGATATCTGACGGGTGGGGGATATATCTCATCTTCTAACAGGATGAAGTCTACAAGGGTCCAAGTCTCTGAAGTAAGTCAGGTCGTCTAACAGATGCCTCAACTAATTCTGCCTAGGGCAATGCCAAGCAAACATACATCAACTACATGAAACCTTCCGAGAAGGCTACGACGGATCACTGTGGATTTTGCCAAGTCACCTGTTCACCGACTGGCGTCTCTGTGTGGATCCCAGCTGGGATGGACGTTCCAAGAGATTCTCAGTGATTTGGGATGCAAGAAATGGAAGTGAAATATACAACAAGTAGAATATAGACGGTTTATACAGTGTGTGGTATGCTCAAAATGAAGGTGAATCATCAGCGGTAATAGCACTCAGTGGCTGCTTTGTAAGTTGACACGACATCCGCTCACTCTATGTCGTCGGTACCATACTGCATTTTCTAGACCCGGTGGTCCTTCTCGAACCTGCCAGCTTTTCACAATCACCGGCATTATTTCACTGACTCCACCAATCTCGTGCTTGGCGACGCCAGGCCGTGGGCCCAATAAAATCTGGAATCGATCCCCTAGCTCTTTAAGTAGGAGTTTACGATTTCCAAGTTGCAGCGCGGCCTTTGAAAAGCGGAAGAACTTTTCCTGAATAAACCGGATGAGCGTCTTTTCAGAAAGAGTGGAGAGATCGCATTGGTTCTTACCGCTGCTTCATCACCAATCCTAACACCTAACAACCCTGAGGCGTCTTGAAAGGTGACTAATAGCTGTACGCGGTTCCGTATGGTACCCGGTTGTTTACAAGAAGAGCAGATTTCGCCATGATCCGTTTCGCATCTGAAAGCCCATTCCTTTAGTCAAGAAAGGCAAGCACAAGATTGCGTCCTCACTTGGTACCACATTGCTGGCAGGTTGAAACGATAGCTTCTTTGAGATTTGCGGGTTCAACATCCACAATTCTTCCATGAAAGCGAAATATGCCCGGACATTCTTGACTGTTGTCAATCTCGTCTATCGACTTCAGAGGGTGATTGTCCAAGGCTGCGCATACAATACTGTCGCAAACTTCGACCTCGCCAGAATATTCCGGAAAAGCTGGATAAGTTTTGGGTGGAGCCTGATTCTGTATAGGTGGTGGTTGACCTTGTGCGGGTGGAATCTGATTTTGTATAGGTGGAGGCGGAGGAGAGGGATCAACGACGGCAGTGGTTGACACTTTTGAAGCTATCGCCGGCATTACTTCTGGATCAACTGGACGAGTGGCCTTCTTGGGTTGCTCCACTTCCTCTGGCGTAACTTGTTTGGGTTTAAAGGTGGGAATAGGCTTCCCCGATTCAAAGGCTTGTTTGCGCCTTTGATATGTCAGACACTGAGTATGCAAACGTGCAGCATAAGATTGTAAAATTGAAAGGTCACTCACAGAAGTATGTTTTTGGCCAAGGGGTTTTGCATCCCCATCTTCAAAATAACTGGGTTAGTCCCATCTTTTCCCTTTCCACAGCGCCCTTGCACGTAGCCGTTATTGTTTTCACTAAAACGGACACGCGGAATGCGATAAATCTGGCCTGTCTCCAACGTTCTAGCTTGATCTGCTGGTTTGTCGAAAAGAGTAATGAGAAGTGTTCGGTTGCCCTTAGGATATTGATACCGGGAAATATCTTTGGGGTCCTTCAAGAGCGTGTTGGATGTATAATCTGTCACTCTGAGGTCGGCCTTATCATCTTGGGTCCAGACGTGGAGGAGCTATTATGTGTTTAGAAGGTCTGATGCACTGCTGAAATATGAATTACCTGGACCGTGCAATTGAAAACATCTCCGATTTTGAGCTCTTCGATCAGCTTATCCTCAATCTTATCCATCTCTTTCTCCTGACGCGGGTTCACAGACGTGGGCTTGCCATGTACCAGCATCTGGAGGACTCGGAGTTCCTCTTCCGTTGGAGTATGGATCGGCGCGTTTCTACAGGCTTCAGCGTCTGTGCGGTCAATGCTGCACGCATACACGCGGCTGGCCGATTTTGAGAAACAACAATATCGATATTTATTCGTTGGTCCTATCCCCTCTAGATACCCATTGCGGCGGTGAATCTGGTGCACTAACGTGAGATTTGGAATACCACAGGGAATTCAGATACCTTGAGACCATTGAGCAGAATACCGTCGCCATACATCAAATCCGGCAGGTGCTCCCTTTTTGATACGTAAAGTTTCACCTCGAGGTGCCTGTATTCACAAGAATCGTCCTTCATATGAATCTCCAAACCCCAGTCTGTCGCAGGAGTTGGTCTGCTGTGTACGAATAACGAAACGAACGTACCTCCTTTGCTGAATTGCCTTGCCTCTCTAACTTTGGTGATGATTCCGGCAATATTCACAAGTTGCCCCTCTTTATTCAGAGCCTCTTCGATGGTCATTAATGAGCTTGGCTGCGAACATAAGGTCAGGTTGAAATATACTCATTGTAACTACTCACGGAGGTGGCTTTGCGGGTTTCTTGAGCACGTGAAACAACAGAAGTGACAGCGTTCGGGGCAGCATCTCTGGTCTGATTTCTTGTCTGGCGTTCTGGCAAGGGCTTCACGACAGGAGGCGGGCTGGGCACTTCTTCGTCACTACCCGATTCCGAGTCGTCGATATACGATGGTTTCTCTTTATCTGTACATATTTGGTCCATCAGTATGGGTGAACGGAGCGAGATGCAACCAACTAACTTTTCGTATCTTCGAACATTTCAGATTCTATGGTGAAGCAGTATTGATGAAAGCGGAGGTTATACGGGTACTTTGTACTCGACATTCCAGCAGTAGGAATTCTCTCGGGGCTTGTTAGTGCGACGTTGACGCGCCTTCCGATGCGCGAGTTGAAATCTGTGACTTTGGTCGTGAATTCGGAAAAGATGCAGGTGATAACTTTTTCAAAGTCATCCTTGATTATGAGAGACAGCTCTTGTCCGTTTGGAATGACTTCTTTAAGGGAGCCCGCAATGTGACCCTTCCTCAAGTTGGCCCCGTTTACCAGCACCTCTCCAACCTTGCGAGCTGTTTGATATCGTTTCCTCAATTCAGCTCGTGGTTTCTTTCTCTTTTGTGTATCTTCGTCGCGTAAGTCGCGTTTCCTTTTTGTCGGCTGCTCCATTCAAAAGTGAGCGTGGAGTCGAAGGTGTCTTGTTTACTATTCTCCTCAATCCCGCGGTTCGGCGAGCCCGTTGCCCGAGGGCAAACTCAAAAGTTGAAGAATTTTAACAAGCAGCTCTTGTTGTGCAAACGTTTAGTGCGCATGGGCCGCGGGCGAGAGTGGGGTGGCGTCGGGGAGGAGAATCAATGCCGTTTCACTCAGCCACTCGTACGTATTACCTATGCTACACTGATTTCATTGAAATTAGGTATCAAATAGACATTGTACTTGGCATCCCGGGCTTGCACTCGTCTCTCGTAAGCGCCATTAGGTCAAGGCTAAACGGATCACACATGGGTCTGACGCCGAGCGCTGGTATTTGGTAAGCAAGTGTTCAAATCAGGACTTCGTAATTGGAGGATATAAAAGTACTAGGCGTTCCCACTCTCCTTCCAACCACCCTGGCGACCCTTCCCTTCAGACGTGTGTTTCCGGCACTCCTGCAGAGATCATTTTCTACTCCTCGAAACCTACATTTATCATTAAGGGCTAGGACAATGTCATCCGAGACTCCCAAAGTTCAGCAGACGGCGGAGGAAGAGGAGGTGTTGCCTCCTCTAACGCCGTTTCAACACACGAAATATAATGCCCTGGCCAAAAAGATGCAATACTTTCACTCTTATCTACAAGGAGAATTCGAGCAAGCGTACGAGGTGAGTATTGGAATGCCACCCGTAGGGCACATTCTGACCTCTGCCATGTAGCTTGCCGATGGATCATACACTAAACGAGGCATGTCCTTCAAGTCGTATTTGAACTCTGTGGATCAGTTTAGAATGCGTAAGTACTCGACGTCTGGAGAGTTATCGCGATCATTCATCGTCCCCCCTCCAGACCTGACAATGCATCACGACATTGAAGAGGTGCGTGGAGCTTTGACTTTCTCCTGTCCAGAAATCTAATGGGCTCAATAGGCGCACGTCTTCCCCAAGCTAGCAGAGAGGATGCCCGAGTTTCGTGAAAATGAGCGGCATAAGACCTCTCACAAGCTCATCCACGATGGACTGGATCGCGTCGAAGTGGCCGTCAAAGCTTTCAAGAAGGACCCGACAAAGTACAAGCCGGAGACGATGAGGGAGGCACTAGACTCCTTCAGAGAGCCCTTGTATACACATTTGGCGGAAGAAGTGTACGTCCAAATTTAGATAGGTTTGATCTCTAACTAACGACGGTTGAATAGGCGTGACTTGTCGGCGGAGAATATGCGAAAGTACTGGTCGATTGAAGACTTGAAGCTGATCCCCATGTGAATCCGACTATAATGACCAGTCCGGTTTTCTATGAATTAAATGTGAGAACAGGCGAGCGTAGATTACGGGTAATATGAAGCGGGCAGTCAATTCAGTTTTACGACTAGAGCGCCGAGAGCTGGGGTGAGCCTTTTGATCGAGGCAGTGAATTGAGAGTGAGCCGTGTTCGCCTGCTTCGCCTCCTCCTTGGACCTGACTTTGAGAGATGGTGTTTGCGGACTCTCAGCCAGGCCCTTCGACAACGCCCTATAAATTCCCAAATAATCACCCTCAACAGTTACACGGTCAACAACCGCCGCAATACCTACCGGTCCTCGATGTGCCTCATGGTCCATAACCGTTTTTTCTGCGCCTGAGCGGATGCTGATCCTATTTTTCCACCTTTTCGTTTTTCTCTTTGTTTTCTAGATCCGAATTATAGACGACCAGCGCCGATTTCGCTCACGAGCGACCTGATCTCACGGTTTGGGTTGTTTGATGCCTTTCAGAGGCAGGTCATCGGCCACAACAAGTATCAGCACCTCTCGTCACACTCTCAACCAGCTGGCTCAGCGGCGCCAGTCTCCAATGCGGGTCCAGTCTCAGCCAGTAATAGCGGCGTAGGCAAGCAGCAGGCTATCCCCCCGACGCAGGCTACAGACGACGCAGTAGGTGCTGCAAAGAGAGAAAAGAAAAGAGAAAAGGATCTCTACAAGACCCTTTTCAAGGATCTTCCGGGCAAACATGACACCAAGCGTGATCGTTATCTTTCCGAATTACTTATGCAACCTCCAAAAGAGGGCAAGATCATGCCGCTGGACGATATGATGGCCGAAATGGCTTTTACTATATTTGATTTACCTCAGGTAGCGGCTTTAACGGGCTCACTTGGCCGTCGTTTTAATGATGCTTACTCCACCCCTTGTGTCAGGCCTCCACCGAGGAAGAGGAAAATAAAAAGCGAAAGGTCGGTCGATAATTACTACAAGACGCTATTTTTAAGAGGCTTATTTTTGGTGGCTAGAAAAAGCGAAAGCGCGAGCAAGAACAAGGGGCCCCTTCGGTCGCTCCAACTCCGGCTCATCTCCCTACCCCAGGAGGCCCGCCGCCTTTGAAGCATCCGGCTATTATCAAGCAGGAGGTTGATCCGTCAATGTCCCAGAGACCATCAAAGCGCCCACGGCAGGTATGTGTCCTTTCTGTCAATCGAGCCGAGACACGCCGGCGTGCCGCCACCCCTTTCTCGCGCGCGCATATGCATATAAATTCTTCCCTCACTCATACTCACCTGCCACTGCTCCACAGGACACCTATCCCATACCTGCTCAGCAGCCGACTCCCGGTTGAGGAATCAATGATGATTTCATGTCACTCTGCCTCGAGTCGCCGGCTCAGAACCGGTGTGATTGCGGTTTCTCTCCACTCTTCTTGGTCCAAAATCTTGTTCTATTCGTCTCGCAATTCGTGTTACATGCTTCAAAAAAATTCATAGTCTCAGCCCATTCTGTGCTCCCGCCCTTTATCCAGAACTCGCCGATGGTTCTTCCATGCGACCGAACAACCTCCCTTCCACTTACCTCATCAATCCTGTAAACCGGAATCCCCCATAGGCAAACTCTACTATTTTTGTTTGATTCCATTCATGCAATGCAATCATTTAACCTTACAGTCTTCGATCCGAACCGTCAAAGAAGCCAACCCATTACATGAGCATTAAATCAAAAGCTACATTCATCGCGGTCGTTAAAAAAAATAAGAGTAATAGAAAGCTCTCATCAGTTGTTCATACTAAACCTCTTCAGTCCCTTCCCAAGCCATGTTCCTCCCTTTTCCTTCTCACTCGGCCTGCTACTTTCAGCAGATCGCCTTGGAGACGGATCTCGCGCTTTACTCGCCGCCTGCGGTGCAGGTGGTGATAGATTCGAAGCAGCGTATCCGGAGTTGCTAAGAGAAAGACTTTCCCTCGATGTAGAACCCCTGGATGGCGCCGCACCCGGTGGCAGTCCTAGGCCAAGTACACCCATCCCAGTCGACATGTCTTGATAGGGTGGTTCGCCCCCACGAGAAGGGGCACGGTCTCCATATGCATCTGGTATCATCCCTCCCCCTAGTCGTGGAGTACCGTTCCGACCACCGTCCATATTCCGTTCAGGATCATACCCGCGTGGAGGCGTGTAGACCTCTCGTCCAGACGGACTATCATATCCACCTACATCTCTACTATATCCGCCTCGTGCGTATGGTAATTCACTGCTGGCAGGTATGTCCCTGCTACGACCATATCGGTCGCCGTAAGCACGTCCTTCTCGTCCGCTATGATAGTCACTCCCAGCGTCTTGAGCCTCGCGTTCTCTCTCCCTCGCGGAGAGTGCTTCACGCTCCTTTGCAAGCTGTAATCGCTGTCGATGAATCTCCAATTCCATTTCGCGTTGCTGAAGTTCCAGTTCAGATAAGTGAATATCATACGTTGTCTGAGGGCCCATGCGAGAGGATATCTGTGGTGCCATTGTCTGTCGTCGATCTGCATGTGGCATCGTGTCTCCTCGCCTGCCACCCCCACCGGGACTTTGAGTGGCTCCAGCAAACGAGGACCCGAACTCGTCGACAGAGCTACGCCTGAGTGGGGTTCGGAGTGGTAATGTATCGCCGACGTTGATCGACCCAGGGCCAATGTTATTATTGTAATCCCCTCGTTCACGGCTGGGCATGGGGGGTACGGGAAAGTTCGGAGCACGTGCGTATGAGGAACCGGTTGGGGACAGGGGCCCTTCAATCGGTGTGAACCGGCTGGCCATGTCGGACACTCTGCCACCTTCTCTTTCACGTGGACTATAAGGTTCCCCACGGCGTCCTGTTGGCTGGGGCGGTGGTGGCGGTGGCGGTGATGAGGGCGTATATCGGTCACGTAGGGCAGCCACTAGGCTACCGTTGCTTGTTGTAGAGTCAATACTCATCGTTCGTCCGATTGCGCGTCCGGCATAAGATGCCGGTGCGTGGGGGAGGTTTGGTGGAGATTGTGGGGATGTGGATGTGGGTTGGGTTCCTGTTGTGGATCTAGATGCATATATTGGTGTGGGAGATGGTCGTGAGGTTTCATTCGTGTCATTAGTTGGTGGGAAGTATGTCCCAGGTCCGGGGCTTGCTGGGCTCTTTGGGCTCAGAGGGGAGGAGGCAGCTGATTCTCGAGGGGCTGCGCTTGACTCTTTCTTGTTCTGGATCGCCGGGGTTCTAGCGAGTGTATGATTCGGCTCGAATGCTGCCACTTCAGATAAAGCAGTTATGTTTGGAAGCTTTGGTGCTTTGCTCGCCACAGAATCTTTGTCTTTAGATTCTGAGGATATGGACCCTGATGCTGGTCCCTGTAAGGAAGAAGGAGCGGCGGATGTCTCTGTACCGCCGCTTCGAGTCGTTCCGGTCATCGCGCTTGCGCTTGTACCAGTGCTAGTCGTGACCGTGGCTTCATGACCTTTAGTCTCTGGGGCTTTGGGAGCTGGAGGTTGTGTCTCTACTTCCGTAGGGGGTGCTGCCTGTTTAGTGTTCTCCTTGACAGCTTTGATCGTGTCTCCTTCTTGTTTTGAGGTAGCATTCTTGTCAGCAGCTGGCTTTTCGTCCCTAGCAGGTAGTGATAAAGAGGTCATGAGCTCCTCTGTAACTCGGTCGAGTGCATTGGCTGAAGGTGAAAGCGCCTGCTTTGGAGAGGTAGCCTCTGCTTTAGTAGGAGTCGGTGCGGTCGATGCAGGTTTCTGTTCGGTTGGAGGGACCGTTGTTGTCGACGACATTCCAGTTGGCAGAGGAGGGCGTATATATAAATTGTTACGACTCGCGAGTGTATCCACCCCTGTGGAGGGCTCCTCGTAACGGGCTGGTTCTACGGGAAGATTCAGAGGGAGCTCAACGACTGTGCCACCTCTCCATCCACCCTCAACGTAGCTCCTTGCTTCACCGAGTGTTCCAATGCTTGTAGCGCACCGTCTCAGGAGTTCGCATGTCTTCATCCATTGTGCATCTGCGATACGGCCGACGCTCCCAGAGGCAGTGTATAGCGTTGTGATATGCCGTGTAGAGATGAATAGCGTGTGCTGATGTTTTGCGCTGCTAACTGAGGACGATAATGTGGACAAGAGAGCAGAGTACGAGTCAAGAGAGGGGCCAGATGGACTCGATGAAACACCTTTCTTCTGCTTCTTCTCATACGCTTGACCTGTCCAGACGCCTGTGAATATAGTTCGTGTTTGCTCAAGAAGCTTTACAGACCTGCAGCCTTGATCTTGGCATTGGCGGCGGTTGTATACTCATCCAGTGCCTTGTCCTCTTTCTGTAACGAGCTTGAGGGAGGATCATATCCAAGATTTGACTAGAGGCTCACCTTGAGTTTCTTGAGCCATTTCTTGAGGTCCTGTGAAACGGCCTCGTATTCCCTCTCAACAAGCTTGGCGTATTTCCCATCTACTTCACTAGCAGAATCGAAGATGAGTGAAGAGGTAGCGAAAATATTTGCTTTGGGCGAGTATATCAGTGATTGGGATGCCTAGAGCGACAAGGGATGGCTCACCTGGCCACTCGAGACCATCTGCAGAGCTACTGCTGCGCTTCATGGAGGCCGCATCCTTGAACGCTTTGACCTTTGGGATAATAGAAGCATAAATCAATGAGATGCAGATGAGAAGACGATAACTGTTATCACCAGCTTCTTATCCAAGCCAACGAGGGTCTGCCACACTTGGGCGTACTCGTAAAGCAACGACACGAGATTCTCCAGAGACTTGAGAGACTTGTCAATTTCTGATCGCTCCAGTAGTATTTGCGCGGTTGCAATGTTAGCTGAAGAGGCAGCTGGCGATGTCTCCACGGGGGACTGAGGACCCGCGGTTGGGTAGCTCGTCGGTGGCTGGAGGTGAGGAGCAAACGCAGCCATTATTGATTAGATAACCAGTCGATAAAGGCCCCGCCTCTCGCTGTTCTAGTCACGATCGGGGGCAGAGAGCAACCTTGGCCTCCACCATCATTCGGAGGAATATTCCCAACTCGGTCACAACGCATCAAGGCTTCAATAATCTCGTTAATATACGCGTCTTAATCACTGTATAACTGAGAAAGGTAGGCAAGCCATCCATGGTCCGTATAATCATCAAAGGTACGCTCAACCATTGCTCTTTGTTGCTCAATGCTGACCTATTATTAACAGGAGGCAAGTTTATGCACTAAACAATGTTTGAGGTCATGAATGCTGACGTGAAAGCCGCCATTTGAATTTTAGGTGTATGGAAAAACACCGAGGACGAGGTACTCAAAGCTGCTATTGCAAAGTATGGCAAGAACCAATGGGCTCGTATATCGTCGTTGCTCGTACGCAAGACGCCAAAGCAATGTAAAGCCCGTTGGTATGAGTGGTTAGACCCAGGGATCAAGAAGACCGAATGGAGTAAAGTGCGTTGATTCATACTGCTAATCATACCCTCCGCTCATTCTTTAATAGGCCGAGGACGAGAAGCTTCTTCATCTTGCCAAGTTGATGCCGACACAATGGCGAACTATTGCTCCAATCGTCGGCCGGACAGCTACCCAATGTCTAGAAAGGTATCAGAAGCTTCTAGATGATGCTGAAATGAAGGAGAACGAAGAAATGGGACTGGCCGGCCCAGGTGCGTTTGCTCCCTTTTACAGTGAACAGGCTGCTCATAACATGCATAGGAGGAGAGGCTGGTCCTTCTGCAGACGACATTCGTAGGCTACGTCCAGGAGAAATTGATCCCGATCCGGAGACAAAGCCCGCTCGTCCAGATCCAATCGACATGGACGAGGATGGTATGTTATATTGCTCTGATCTCGGTATTTTCTGACCCCTTTGTTAGAAAAGGAGATGCTTTCCGAAGCTCGTGCTCGCCTCGCTAATACTCAAGGCAAAAAGGCAAAGCGAAAGGCGCGAGAGAAGCAGTTGGAGGAGGCTCGAAGACTGGCCGTGTTACAGAAGAAAAGAGAACTGAAAGCGGCCGGTATTGTGTAAGTGTTGATCAGTGGTTAAAGAGCGCTCGGTGTCTAATAGTTAATTTAGATCACGTTTCAAAGTAAAGAAAAAGGGAATGGACTACAATGCCGATATCCCATTCGAACACAAACCAGCGTTGGGCTTCTACGATACTTCGGAGGAGCAAGCAAAGGCAACTTCTGCACCTGTAGGCCAGACCTTGAGGCGTTTGGAAAACAAGCGGAAGCCAGACGAGGAAGATGCTGAAAGAAAGCGAAAGCAAAGAAAGATGGAAGAGGCCAAAAAGGGAACTCAAGAGGTCAGGAGGCGATTTCTATATTGGCTTTTGCATCCAGCTGACATATTCACCCTGTAGACCAAGTTCCTACCCGCGCGCGAGGCTCAGATTCAAAAGCTCAAGGAAGCCGAGCAGATTTCGAAAAGACAAAAATTGGTGCTCCCTCAAGCACAGGTCGGGGAGAAAGAGCTTGAACACATTGTCAAGATTGGGATGGGTGGTAGAGAAGCGAGGTGAATATTCGCCTTTTTCTTATTGAAACTTACGTATTAACTACCAATTACAGAGCTCTGGTCGAGGAAGGAGGTGCAGGAGAGATGACCAGTGGCCTCCTTGGTGATTACGATGCATTGAAGGATGCAAAGACGGCAAGGACACCAAGGACTGGGGCACAAGGTCAGTAATAGATGCAATTTCTACTCGAACAATACCTTACTGACATCCTCGTGCATTTGTAGAGGACATGGTTATGGCAGAAGCCCGCAACCTCAGATCGCTCATCTCAGCGCAAACTCCGCTGCTGGGTGAAGAAAATACGCCTCTACACGGTCCAGAGGGAACAGGGTTCCAAGGGGTCACACCCCGCGCCCAGACCGCCTTCACGCCCAATCCTCTGGCCACTCCACGAGCAAATGGTGCCGATTCCTCAGCACAACCCACACCGTTCCGGCTTCCCGCGCATGACGCTCTAGGTATTAACACACCGCTGAATGCTGCGGCTGCTTTCGATCAGACACCGGTTCGGAACGCACGGTCCGCTGCCCTGGCCGAAAAGCGGGCTCTATCGGCTGCATTCCAATCACTGCCGGCTCCACAAAACGATTTTTCCATCATGCTTCCGGATGAAGCGGATGGCGAGGGCGACGATGATGGTAGTATGAACGTAACAGAGGATGCCGCAGAGCGAGATAGGCGACTCAAAAAGGAGGAAGAAGAACGCAAAATCAGAGAATTTAATCGGAGGAGTCTTCCCGTGCAAAAAGGCTACCCGAGGCCCGCAAATGTCAACCCTACGCAGCTCCGCTCCCGACTTGACCTGGCTGTATCGGGAGCAGATGATCATGGTTTGTTTTTGCAAGCGCAAAATATGATCAACGAAGAGCTCGCGCTCCTTGCTGCGCACGATGCTATCGCCTTCCCCCTCCCTGGTACCGCCAACGCAGGTATCACCAGCAGCTCGTATGCCCATCCAGATGACGGGTTTGTAAAGGATGCAAAGTCGATGATCGAGCTGGAGATGGCATCTTCCCTCGGATATCCTGCAGCATCTGTTGATAAAGTGCGCGAGGGGCTCGCAATCCTTGCAAAGGACCAACAAGAAGATAGCTCCTCAGGCAAACAAGACGCTTTCTCTTCTTGGTCTGCATTGCGTGACACGCTGTCGTACGAGCCGACCAGCAAAACCTGGACTGAAACCTCCTCAATGGACGCCTCAAGTCTGATATCGGGACTTTCCGCACAATTGAATACAGCACGCGAAACCATGGGTCGTGAAGCTGCACGTGCGGCCAAAGTGGAACGCAAGCTCGGTCTTGTCCTTGGTGGATATCAGACGCGTGCCGAAAGCTTGCGGAAGAAACTGGAAGAGGGATTCTCGAGCCTCGTTTCTCTGGAAGGAGATTTACGTAGCTTTGAGGAACTACACCTCGTCGAGAGTGCGGCGGCTCCCCAGCGACTCGAGTCGCTGCTCAGTGAAGTAGGCAAATTGGAGAGGAGGGAAGGCATACAGCAAGGACGTTACAAGGAACTCTTGGAGGAGAGAGATAGATTGATCAGGAGTATTGGAGCACTAGAGGAACAACTGCAAGAAAATATGGAGGACATGAACGTTGACGCCTAATCTCTCAGCAATCATGTCTAGAAATTTGCTTTGTTGCATAGCTAGCACGTTGTACACGACCTTTCTCTCTGTTACTCCCTTCAGCTCAGTGATTTCTATCCCGCAGCAGACGGCAAATTCTCAGTGGTATGGTAGAACTCTTTCGCGCTGAGACGCAACACTCCAAGCATATCGCCGAGGGAAGTCAAGTTTTGGCCTGTTGAAGCGTTTGCTTTTGGGCTTCGGGTCTCAGCGTGTTGCCCATTCTCGATGCGAAGTTCATTTTGATTGCCCTGTCCGGAAACCTCAATTGCGCTGTAGTCTTCACACGGAGTCAAATCCGCAGCTCTCGATGCCTTGTTTGCATTAGAAGCTGAGTTGAGCAGGTTGTTGTTGTTGTTGTTGGTCTTGTCCAGCCGAGTGAGCCCCGAACCTGCCACTTCGGAGGCAGGAAAAGAGGGCAGTTTTCTGGGGAACCGTCGGAAATAAGGTCTCTAAAGATTCGGGGGTACTCACGCTTTCATTTGTCTCTTGGTTCCACTGGAACTGCAACCAACCGGACTTTTGTGAGATCTATTCGAGGAGCCGTTTTCATAAACTTACGTATAACCGAACCACGTGTTAAGCTTTTTATCATGTTCTTCAATTGTCTCGAACGTGAGTGCAGGTCGTGAAATAGTAGCTGCGGATGGACGATTCGGTTTCGAAGGAGCTTTGGCTTTACGAGGAACTTGGTTGCAGTCATTCCACCCTAGCGGCAGAAAATTCACCCGTGATTTGACCCTGGAATTATAACGAGACTGGTCTCTGTCGACACTGGCTGGAGACTGTTCACGCAATAGACCCTGCGCCTTTTTGACAGGCTGCCAACGAGGATGAAGGACCGGAGGAGAAGCAAGATCTCTGCGTCTTTTCACACCCGATACCAAGAGAGCATGACCAACGCGATGCTGAGCGCGGCTTCGACTGACTGTATTGCGAAGCTTTGGTGCCGAGGACTGGATAGGAGCACTCTGGCTATCCGGAGAATCGTTCAACCCTACGTATTTCTTGTCCACTCGTTTCTTGAGAGCTTGCTTGTAGTTCCTCGCACCAGTCGGCCGTACAGTGCTTCTCAAAAACCGGTCCACAGTGACTTGGTCAGGAGGTTCAGGAGTTCCCAAACTCGGATCACCGGAGAGAGAAACGATCATTTTCGAGTCCAAGTCCGCTTGCTTCGTGTGTTCAGTAGCAACAGTATTGCCAACATCGTTTGAGTCTATGGTGGACAGGGAAGGGTGATGCCGATCGTTGGCTGTGACCTGATTTGCAAATTCCTGGTCCCTTGACGCGGTTTCTTCGGTCCTGGGATAATAGCCAAGGCTCAGGTCGATTGGAAACCGGGGCAGAATCTTTCTGAATCTACGGCCCTGTAGCGCACATTGTATTGAATTTTTGAGACATCTTAAGATCATCAGAAGCTCACAATAAAAGTGTCTTCGTCGTCGTCGAGCTGTGCCATTTACTCCGATACGGTAGAAGTCAGGAAGCCACACTCTAAACGCTCGACCGTTACTCGAAAGTAGAATTGTTATCACAAGAGATAGATGTACAGATTGCGTATTCCAAAGGATTGTTACCAGACTGACTATTACAAGCCAGAGATTGTAGTTGTACCAAATAGTGAAATAGGGATGTCAAAAAGAAAGAAAGAGAGAGAGGATGCAGACCATCTGCCTCGATAATATGATTCTCTCGAGAGATTCATATACTGGTGGGTTATATTATGGGGATTGTCACCGCCGCACGCGCGGCAGGCGCGGTTATTGATGATTTTGGTGTGGAACCAAAATCTGGTCCAGGATGTGGTGAGGTCAGTCAGTTCTTCACCATGTTGGGTCGGGAGAGTGCCTGTTGTACTTCATTTGCTCCTTGTTGCTGAAATTGGTATCCGCGGACATTGGCCTCCAGTCTGAATCGTCCCTTTCAGTAACGATCGTTGGAACCATAGAGTTGTGTCTCGAGAGAGATAGCTCTACGTCGTTTGACTTGTGTTGAAATGCGTACCGATGGCGGGATTGTGTGACAGCGTCGTGGCCAACATTCGCGATGTTGTCGATCTGCTGTTGACCATCGAAGATGGCAGCCGTTTCCTCCAGCGTCTTGCCCTTTGTTTCGATGAGGAAAAGGAAGACGTAGACCAATTCGAATGCAAGGAATGCTAAGTACACCAGGTAGTACTTCCACTCGAGTGCCTTGAGGGCAATCGGGTTTACGAACTGGTTGGTAGTGATACCAATGCAGATTGTTAAATTCTATCCAACATTCGTCAGGGGAATATCTTTGAGCCATAGGAAAATCATACCATCAGGGCGAATCCGCGTGCTCGAATGCCGAACGGCAAGATCTCGACAGTGTACGCGACAAGCATAGGAGTATAGGCTAGGCATAACAATCAGCAACAGATGGGTAGTGATATCCATGGATAACTCACCAATGCTGTAAGAGAGATAGAAAAGTGGTATGATTCCAATCACAGCTACGACGGCTATTAGCATCCAGACGGCTTTAATGATCGTGTGTGCTTACCATTAGCTGCACTGCGATCACTACGGGTCTGGAACAATGCAGTGGCAAGGGTCCACATTCCGAAAGTCACCAGCATGCTCGTGTTGGATGTTAAAAAGAGTGGGCGTCGACCAATTTTGTCAACGAGAAGTGCAGCCGCTATTAAGACTGATCAGTTATCATTCAAGTTTGCACACGAATGAGTACGTACTGATGGCAACGAAGAAGTTCCAGACTTGGAGGGCTCCATTGATCATGCTGACGGTACCAGGATCGGTAACCCCGACTCCCTTGAAGACATCACCAATCTATCAATTTGTTAGATAAAGATCAAAAAGGAAAGGGGGGAAAAGACTCACATAGTAGCTGACGAGACCATTGCCAGACCATTGCGAGAAGAATCCGATAGCAAGAACGATACGCATGCGACGACGGTTACCAGGGGTCTTGAATAGTGAAGCATACGAGCTGGCTTTGGACACATCTCTTTCGATGCTGAGTGCCTCTCTGATCTGCCCGTATGTAAAGTACACCAGGGGGTCTCGCTCTCGGTTGTTTGCGTGGTACTTGGCGAGGACAGCAATGGCCTCTCCGTCTCTTCCTTTAGCAACTAACCATCTGTTGTGTCTGTTAGAGAATAGACATACTCGGACCGAGGACCGAGCTTACCGAGGGCTCTCTGGAATGAAGAATAGCAAAATGACTTGGAAGAAGGAGGGAACAGCCTGCAGGATAGATGGAATTCTGATATGGCTCGTCAGATGCAGTCAGAATGAA
Source organism: Serendipita vermifera MAFF 305830 (assembly GCA_000827415.1). NCBI lineage: Eukaryota > Fungi > Basidiomycota > Agaricomycetes > Sebacinales > Serendipitaceae > Serendipita > Serendipita vermifera. The sequence goes on along the minus strand of KN824298.1, from coordinate 56,896 downwards.
GGAGGATGCTTCGCTTACCTCCAAGACCAATCTGACCCGCTCAGCGTCTTGAGAGTAGCATATGTCGTCCAGGCGGAAATGATACTGCCGATGTACCAGCTACTGTTATACAAAGCGGTGATCGGTGCTCGCTGAGTGGGGTATGCCAGCTCGGTAACGAGCAGTGGTGCAGAGTTGGTCGCAAAGCAGAGACCGAGACCAACTACGGGTGAACCAAGGTATTAGAAAAGCTGTGCAACGAAGGCATCATAAAAAAAACACATACCCATCACACGGGATGCAATAAAGTGAGAGACACCGGTCGACATGGCTTGTAAAATCACACCCCCACACATGATAGCAGAGCCCAATGCCAAAGCCTTGCGTCGACCGAAGCCGTCGCTCAACCAGGGTGCAATTGGCAAGCCCTATCAATATTGGTGAGTGCCATTGAGAGGGGCTGAAGAGGCGTGTGATACTCACGACGAGGGCACCAAAGGTCTGGGCTGCTACCATGAGACCTCGCGTCTGCTCTGACGGGTCCCCGAAGAACTTCTGCCAGTCTGGTATAATCTGAATACCTAAAAATTAAGAGTCAGAATGTTGATACTGAGTTTATTTTTCTCATAAAATATAGGCTTACCATTGAGTACCGAGCTGTCGTAGCCGTTGATAGCACTGAAGGAGGCATGAGCATCTTCACATGACCCAAAAACTAGGCGATAAGGCCATACCTCGTCGCTAAAACGAGTGCGATACAGATATTGAGCTTCCGAATGCCTTTTTAAAGTGGGTTAGTACCATACACCTCCTAAGTGGCACTTGGGCTTGCGCAAGACTGACCGGCATTCTTCCACCACGGTCCCGTCCAAACAACATCAGCAATGTTCTCCATCCTTTTATTTTGCAGATACCAGCTGAATCGGGAATCGAAGGGCGGGGAACCAAGGTGAGGGGGGAGTTGGTTTTGCGGGGTGGTGGGTCGCAAAAGGTGGAGGAAAGCCGAGGATGCTTTAAGGAGGAAAGATATTAGAGAGAGTACCTCGTCCCAGGCACGTCCGACATTATGCCGTTGATGAAATGAATATGCTATCCGGTAATCTCCAATCAGTGGCAGGGAACTTGCATCGTCGTCTGAAAACGGTAGCAAAAACCTGCTTAAACGAAACCCAACGCATCCATAGGTATTCTAGAGACTTGGAGGTTGGTTTTAGTATTTCTGTTGGGTATAATTGCATAGTCAAACGACCGGCGGCGTTGTTTCGGGGGCAGTGAGAGAAGATACTCCGAGGCAGTTGCAACCGAGTTTAAAGGTGACAGCATTGGAGTCTGATATCAGAATTGTATATCCCATGTGTGCATCTCCTTGGGATGCATGTCTGTTTTTGCTTGGAGAGAGGCAGTATCGCCGTTTGCGCTCTTAAAGCTGCCGACCTCTGGTTCCTGCACGCTACTTATTCATAAGAAGATTGCATGTTTAGTGACGTCCCTTGCACCCTTATTATCATGATGTGATGGTGATTTCCATTGGCAGCACGACCGGAACATCTCCAAAACTTTGGGAGCCTGTCGTTAAAACCTATAATGCCGCCAGGTCAGCCCATCAGCACCTCCAAAGTGGCCAAGAGCTCTGATTGGTAGAGTCGAAAAGTGCAGCTGAGAGATGCCGGGCCGCAATATTCCCCCATTAAGCCCAACCTTCTCACCTATTTAACGCCGACGGGGCGGCGCGGCTTTCTATTTACCAGTCTTTCATGAGCCCTTTGAGACGCCCATCAAAGAATACGACCCATGAATTTCAATCTCTTGATCGTCCGACCTTCGCGCGCGTACATACAGTCCGAGTACATTTCCCAACGAAGCGGCGTTAACAGCTGTCGAAAACAGAAGGTGACATTGGGAACTGATATTTCATCCAAAAATGTCTACGTACATCTGTCACCATTACAGCAGCACATCGCCTCCAGGGGTGAAAGCCGAAATGGCGACGCAGGCTGGCGATATCGGTTACAAACTTAGGGACGAAAGAGGAGGTTGCACAACTTGAAACGGGGTAACGATAAATAGCAAAAAGGTCAAAAGAGGAAGGAAGCTGTCAAGAAAAGCCTAATTGTGTAAGGCCGATTTTCCTTTCCCGTCCTCTTTGGAATTCCAGTTATTGCTGATAGAGTATAACAAGTGCGTGAGAAGTAGTCGGCGTGTAGAAGCCGCCGAGTTATACAATAGGTTGATGGGCGGGAACCAGGATGTGAGAAGTAGTGTGCAGCGGCGCCAAAAGGATTGAGGATAGCGGGTGGTGGGTACGAATAAAGGGTTAGAGCTTGCACGCGCTCGCGCTAAACTTGCGGCGCGGGAAAGAGACACAGAGAGAAGAAGGTTGTAGGCTATACCCTTGCAATCTTCTTTTGGTGAATTATGCTGCATTGGAACCGTATTGGAAGTGTTGCTTCATACTGCTAGGACTCCGCGAGTCCCTCGAATCAACCCGCGCCTCGTTGGCAGAGCCGACAGTGTACGCAGCCGAACGACCTGATTCATTCCTCGAGAGAGTGAGCTCGACGTCGTCCGCCTTTTCAAAGTTGCGGTAGCGGTGACGAGACTGGTGGGCGGCCTCGTTTCCGACGTTTTCGATGTTCATTACGACTTCTTTTCCATCGAAAAGAGCGGCAGTTTCTTCGAGGGTTTTGCCTGGAGGAGAATGTTAGCATGAGCTGATAACGAACAAGTAGATAAATACCTTTGGTTTCGACGAGGAAGAGGAAGATGTAAACCAGCTCGAATACTAGCCAAGCGCAGTAGACGATGTACTATGAGGGGCGTAAGCACGATTCTTTGCCTAGACCATAAAATATAGTTACCAGTTTCCATCCGATGGCCTTGAGAGCGATTGGGTTGACGAACTGGTTGGTAGTGATACCGATTCCGACTGTTAACTGAACAGGCTGTTAGTCATGCTGTACGTTCGAGCATTACAAGGAGTTTGACATACGTTCTGCACAAATAATTAGAAACATCCCATATGGCCAACAAGAATAAACTCACCATCATAGCAAAGCCTCGGGCACGAATAGAATAAGGCAAGATCTCGACGGTGTATGAGACAAGCATTGGTGTATATGCTGTCGAAGGGTCAGGAAATTTGTTCTTCGCAGATGATGATGACATTTCGCACCTATACTATAGGCCAAGAAGTAGATGGGCATGAATGCAATACTAGCTGGAGGAAGCTGTCAGCGGGCTGTTCGAAGACAGACTAGAAGGACCAACGAACCATTGGCAGCTGCACGGTTTTCCTCTGTCGTCCAAAGCGCAGTGGTAACCGTCCAGATTACGAAGACTACCACCATGCCGGCGTTTGACATCAAGAAAAGTGGTCGTCGACCGATTTTGTCGACAAGGAGAGCGGCGGCTGCATAAACGTCGTGGTCAGCATTGGCTCCAATTGGGGATCATGAGAGCCTTCTGCACTTACAGACAGCGACAAAAAGACACCAGATTTGAATACCACCATTGATGAGTCCACGGGTGGGGGCTTCCGAGACACCGACGTTTTGGAGGACAGGGTCGAGCTGAGGTAATCGAGGTGAGAAAAGGGGGTGCGTAGCAATATGTTTCACGTACATAGTAGCTGATCAGACCGTTTCCTGACCACTGCGAGAAGAAGCCGAGGGCGAACACGATCCTCATGCGACGGCGGTTACCGCGAGTCTTGAAGAGTGTCAAATATGAAGTTGTCTTGTTGATCTCTCGTTCGATGGTGAGAGCCTCGCGAATTTGTCCATACGTAAAGTAGACAAGAGGGTCGCGTTCGCGGCCATTGGCGTGGTATTTTGCCAATATCGCAATAGCCTCTGCGTCCTGAGAGTGACAGTTAATAAATTTAGAATTGAGAATGGAGGTTTACGAGCGAGGGAAAGACGACGTACTCGGCCCTTGGCAACTAGCCAACGTGGACTCTCAGGCAGCAACAAGACGCCGACAGCTATGACAAGGGCGGGAACTGCTTGAAGGAGGCATGGGATCCTGTGGAGCACGGAATCAGCCGAGGATATCGGACTACAGGCACCGAGGTCGAGACTCACCTCCATTGCCAAATAACATCGGGTAGTGTACGGAGAGTGGCGTAGCAGACCCATGCGGAGATGATGCTACCAAAGTACCACAGAGTGTTGTATAGAGCCGTAATAGTGGCGCGCTGGGTAGGATACGCAAGCTCGGTGGTGAGTACAGGGGCGGCATTGGTGATCAGGGTGATTCCCAAACCGACTGTGAGGCATCAGTCAATAAGATATTTATGAATAGGGTTCATTTGATGACACGTACTGATGCATCTGGATGCAATGAATTGGCCTACGTTAGCAGCGAGGGTTTGGAGAACCACACCGCCGACAATGATGAAACAGCCAATAGAAAGAGCCTTGCGACGACCAATACCATCACTAACATAGGGAGCAAATGGCAGGAACTAGATAGGTCGCAGGAGTCAGTGGCCTTCTTAACCGTAGATAAACGGGGAACTTACGAGGAGACCGCCAAAATTCTGGGCGGCACTCATGAACCCGAGTGTTGATCCATCAGGATGATTAAAGCTCTGCTGGAACTGGGGGAGGATTTGGAGACCTTGTGGGATGGAATGTGAGTGATGGTGGCGAGTGGTTGCGAGCGTGCCTACATACCGTTCAAGACAGACGAGTCGTAGCCATTGAGGGCACTCGCTAATATGATGAGACCAAGGCAAAGGTTGAGGTTGCGTATGCCTGATAAGTAGCAGGGACGAATGGTTTCGTTGGTACACAGCAATGATGTGCAGACGACCGAACACTCACCTCTGTTTTGCCACCAGTGGCCTTTCCAGACGACTTCTGCAATGTTTTCCATATTTCTCCGCTATAGCACTTGGACCTACAAATGCGGGGGTAAGATGGAGAAAAAGGAGGGGATGAACGCCGATTGGAGACGGCAAATCTCTCTCGTTTTTAAAGGGTGAACTATCTGGAGGATGGCCTCAGGAACGGTATTAATGAACGCAACTTCGAGGGCCGCCATTCGCTGTTACTTACGACAATCTCGGCTGTCAGGTCCCAGCGAGCACTCTCAATTTCGGTCGCCCCTGACCAGAAGAGGGCAGTAATTCCATGAAAATTCATTCCAAACACCACTCTGACATTCAATTCCAACGCTTTTTTGTCTCCTCTTCCCACAAGCGTAGTAGAACACATGCGCGCACATGCACCTCTAAAAGTCCCGACTACTGTCATTGTCCTAAATCGTCAGGAACTCGAGCCTCGGACCCACCGAAGCCAGCGAATAGCTGTAAACGCTTAATGCGTTCTGCCAATTCAAATTGCGAACCCGGCAACAGACAACCCGGACAGCTGTTGCGTCCTTCCAGCCAATGGAAGAGTTTGCCGATGACTTGCTCGGAGATCACCGAGAAATGCCTGCCAGTTTACCGTGCATTACTGACACTGCAACGCTCCTCCAAAGATCAAACGTGAAAGAAAATAGCAAAATTATCGGAAAATACAGCGCCTAGAAGATTGGAAGAAAAGGGTGCCTGCATGTGATTTTATAAGTAACCTCATCAACGTTTGATTGATCGAATCACATATTGGTCGGCCTCCTCCACTGTATCCTTCAAAGTCAGGTCCCAAAAGTCTAAATTCTGGGGCGTCATCTTGTCTTGTCCCAACCGCCGATTGCCCTAGCGGCCCGGTGACTTGATGTTGTGCTGGCTCGCCTAAGTGAGTAATATAAATATATTCGTCCATGGCCTCCGAGCCGAAAACTCCTTCATGAGAAAGGATATGGCGCTTCTTTCGTGTTGGTCAAAGCCATGAACGCAAACTTGCGTCCCATTCCTTGTGGACCCATGTCGACCAATTTCATTCCGGCCTCTTTCATGTCTTTGCGACGTTTTTCCTCTTTGGCAGCTCTCAAGAGTGCCGCGAGTCTCGGCTCCAGACCCATCCTCGTTAGAAAGTCGCTTTGCGAAATGGGTCCATGGGTGAAGACTAAAATTTATTCGGCATCAGTGGCTTGCCAGCTCCATTTGACAACAAGCGTACCTTTCGGAAACTCTACCAAAGCATCCCGGAGAGACGCAAAGTCGACATTGGACGTCAAATCAGAGTTGCCAGGTTCCTCGAATGGATCCACGATCTGGTGATTCCGGATACCCTAAGAGGAGACACTCAATCAGGCACAAGCATCACAACAACGCAAAGATAACAATGAATCGTACCCGCAACGAGCTCGAGAAGAAATGGTCGGCACCATAATCGACTAGAAGCGCCATTCCGCCTCGATTGCTGGCGCCGCCGCCGCCACCACCACTCTCACCACTCACGACCCTGACTGGGTCAGAAGAAGAGGCCGCCTTTTCCGTTGAACCAGGCTCACCCGACTCACCAGGAGAGATGAGTCGACCGATTTTACGCATAATGTTGACGGCCGCCCTAGAGTATTCGATTCTGGTCCCGTTCGGCACCTTGGCGAAACGTGGATTGGTGGATACGGCGGGAATAGGCACCGGGGAGTGCGATAATACGAAACGAAGGCGGTGAGACGGTGGTGACGACGAGGAAGAGACTTTCGATATGGCCCCTGGACGTTGTATGATAGATTCGTGCCTACTACTGTCTACGAGGACTTCGTGCCATCCATCAGATGCTTTCTTTCAGATCGGGTAATATTAGAAACAGACGCCTTGAACAAAGGTGCATGACCAACTTCGAAGACATGAATGGGCAGTGCATCAAAGAATTCATTCGCAATAACCAATGTATCGACGCTCGACTTTGTATAGTTTTAGAGGGGTTTTTAGTCCTTTGATCATCCCCGTTGACCGGAGCACTCACGTCTTCGGGCACATCCTCAATTTGTTCGTGCCATTGTACGTCTAATGGAGGAGAACGGGAAATATTGGATTCGAGGTATGTCGATAATGCCGTCTTTTGCTTTTCTCTCAATGCCGGGCTCGTTTCTATCAGGTGAACCGACTTGACGGGCGTGGACGATGCAAGTGGACCACGGAATACCTGCTCGAGTGTTGGCCCGTAATTATAAACGGAGAGTATTTGAATGACGTACCCGCAAGATATCGTTCATGAGAGTACCTCTGCCTGGGCCTAGCTCGACCAGTCTTACTCCCTTCGACGGCGTGCTGGTTGCCCCAGTCGTCTGCGATTGCAACGTTGACAAAAACCATATTGCGGCGAGCTAATAATCCGCTTTTAGATCGTTTTCATGAGTTGGCGGACATATGCATACTTCTCCAAAGACTTGCGATATTTCTGGACTTGTGATGAAATCACCAGAGACTCCCAATGGATCTCCTTTCATATAATAACCATGTGTAGGATGCGCAAGACATAATTGTATATAATTCGCGACCGAGATTGGACCAGTCGCCTGTTGTAAAATGCTGTCAGTTGACGCATAAAGAGTGTTCACTGGTGAATACCTTTATCGAGTTTAAAATAAGTTGTTCTAATGGAGTTTTTACTTCGTGATAATTACGGATTCGACCTTGAAGACACTGTCGGGCAGTGTGAATTGTAGGTTGCAGGCGAAGGCGCCCAAGGCTGTATCTCATGTATTCCGAGTCAAGTCACGAATTATTATTTAGTCAGCCAAATGGGAGTCAGTGCTTGACAAGTGTCGTCGTCGTCGGTTCCGAAGGTTGGCCAATAAGAGGCTTTGACATCGACCACCTAAACCAGTTTATAACCCAACAAAGGACATCAAAACATCTTTTAGCATATTTCATTACTTTTCTTCATGGCAGTCCGCAAGTTTACAATCAATTTCCACTCTTGCCTCAGAGTGGCTGACCACTGACTGATACAGGTCTTCAATACGAGAACAGCAGCGACATCGGAGTTTTCTCAAAGCTCACAAATACGTATGTGTCTTAAATCACTCTAAATCGCTATAATTGACCTCGGATGATGATCCATCAGCTATTGCCTAACGGCCATCGGTGGCTCTACCAACTTTTACGTATGTTACCTTGTTCTTTGATGTCTTTCTGTTCTTCATTTTGTTCATATAGTCCTCCTTTGAGAGCGAGTTGGGAGACGTCATCCCAATTGTGCATGCTTCCATTGCCGGCACTCGGATCATTGGACGTTTGACGGCGGGAAACCGGCACGGTTTACTAGTTCCATCGGGCACTACAGATCAAGAACTCCAGCATCTGCGGAATTCCCTCCCGGACACCGTTGCCTTACAACGAATTGAAGAACGTCTCTCTGCCCTAGGGAACGTGATCGCGTGCAATGATCACGTCGCGCTCGTCCATCCCGATATCGATCGAGAAACGGAAGAGATTATCGCCGACGTACTCAAGGTCGAAGTGTTCCGACAGACCGTGGCTGACAACGTTCTGGTCGGTAGCTATTGCGCGTTGAGTAACCAGGGTGGTCTTGTGCACCCCAAGACTAGTATACAAAGTCAAGACGAACTCTCGAGCTTGCTGCAAGTCCCTCTTGTGGTAAGTGAGCCGTATTTCGGCAGATCCTTCGTCTCATCTATTTAGGCCGGCACTGTCAACCGAGGTTCAGACGTCATAGGTGCTGGTATGGTCGTGAATGACTGGTGCGCATTTACCGGTATGGATACGACCGCTACGGAGATTAGTGTCATCGAAGCCACCTTTAGTGAGTATCTCCGTGTTTTCGATGTATTTCATACCCATGTCTCTTTCTCTTTAGAACTTCAAGGGCACGATCAATCCGCAGTTATTGGGGAGATGAGAGATGCTTTGATTGACAACTGGGCATAGGAGGGAAAGGGCGTACCGGGATAGAAGCGAACTTGAGCAGTGTACCAGTAGTCAAATCATTTTCCCTGAAAACAACTAAGAGTGAGAGCCGGCTGATCGAGGAGCCTGCGTAAAGCTTTGCTGTCGCCACATTTGCCGGTGGCCATTTTGACGCCTACCAGCATCGACTTGCTAATCGTCATTACTCGTAAATGGACTCAGCGGCTCGGTGGAATAATTTGATTTCTTGGTTACAAGAGAATGGAATGGAGCACAATTTAGCAGAATGTCGCGAATTTCCAGGTTGCTTCAGCTATATTCCGCATGATACTCGCATTCTCAACAAGTACTTTTTCAAGAAACTGGAAGAGGATTGGCTGTAGTAAGAGACACAAAGGTTCGTATTGTCACATCACAGGCGATATCTCACCGATCATATTTCTAGCCAAATGAAATCCTTTTCACTATTCCAAAGACCTGCTTACTGAATATGGATACTTTGCGCGATTGGGCACGAGAAAACGCGATCGCACATCTGAGTGCCACCCAGATGCTGGCTGCCTTCCTGGCCACATACAAGGCTGGGGGAAGCTCATCAAAGCATATTCAATTCTACATACCCTATTTGGACTCGCTCCCGGATAATTTTGATTTCCATCCACTAAGCTGGACGATGGATTCTCCTATGAAGCAAATGCACGACACACTACCTACCAGAGTGTTGAAGAAGCTTACGGGTGTTGAGAAACGATTCCTTAGCGATCATTCCATTATACAGTCGATACTGGTATGAGCATGCCTTTTCCCCCGGTGGCGCTGAACATCCCTCTTTAGCCTGGCATCTCCAAGTCCAATTTTCTGTGGGGATGGCTTAACGGTAAGCCATATGCTCCCTGAGTGTGCTATACTTACTTCCATCTAGTCAATACGAGGTCTCTTTATCATAAATGCCGGGACGCGCGCTCCCAAGAGGACCATATCACAATGTGTCCCTTGCTCGACTTTGCCAATCATTCCATTTCTGCTCCCAATTTCAACACTCCGCTGCACCGGCGCAAAGGACATCCAATCCCGTCGATGATAGCGCCACCAGACCGTGGTTTAAAGGCAGGAGACCAAATATTTCTGCTATATGGTCACCACTCCAACGAAACGATGTTCACGGAATACGGGTTCACCGATATGAATGCCCCCAGCGAAATTTGCATTGATGAGGCAGTAGAGAAATTGTTCGAAGATGCCAAGGATGGGGCAGAGAAATCCCGTATCTTGAGGGACAGAGGGTATTGGGGGTATGTCAAATTGGATTCGATACTGAACCGTTCTAAACGTGTGTAGTGATTGGAGCCTTCACGCAAACCCAGCACCAGCCCATCCGTCATATAGACTCATTCCGATATTGAGACTGCTGCACATTTCTCTAAGAGACGAGAAGGTGATTCGAAGATGGGAACAAACTGTGGCTGGTCTATTGGACGAAGTCTCTACCACAAACACCAACTCGTTCCGATCTACCCTAACCTCTTTATGCCAGAAATATCACTCGGAAGCTGTTAATCACTTAACAAGGAGCAATCAGATCGAGGGTCTATCAGGCGCTCGGTCACATCAACCGATGGCTGCTATTAATAGAGACTTACTTTGGAGGGAGCAGCGGGATGTAACGGCACTGGTCATGGAGAGTATTAATTCTGGAATAGAATTTTGATTTTTGCACCTTACTGGTTTTCAGAGAATTATGTTATGGTTCTGTCTGAGAGTGAGGCCGGAGTACTGTGTTGACGCTACCTTGGCGGGGTGATACCACTTGGGCTTTACCACCTACCACAATATATTCCAGATTCTTGCTATTACAACAGTTGACTTAATTGTTCAAGTCCAAATCTAGGCTTGGAACAGTGCAAGATGTCCACAAGCAACCGGCCAGTACCCCGTCCCGTCAGTGAGAAGGAGGCGAATAAGCCAGCAGTTGTCAAAGTGTGGAAGGACGTCAAATGGAAATTGCAACCGGAGGCTTATAATGTTCGCAAACTCATGATGAAGGCCCTCGAGAAGGCCGTAGATGCGAGTGAGTCGTTGCCCAGTATGTGCTGCCATTTCAGCTTTATTGTGATACTGAATACGATACGGTCGTTTAGCCAATGAACACGACTTCGCTGAGGCCAAAGGTTGGTTGGGAGACCTATTTGACGAGGACACTTGGGAAAAGGTAGGTTTGCGACATTGCCGAAACACTCATTTACTGACGTGAACATGTCTAGTTGTTTAGCCAGCAGCACATTGGTTCGTCATTGAACAAGAACCTAGAAGCATTATACTAACGGACAGGGATAAGGCAATTTCGTGATTATTAGAGCAACTGGTATCAAGGACTTTGAAGACATGCCAATATATGCGCGTGTTGGCATGCATCTTCTCTTCTATGGCCCTGTTCAGGTGGATACAGCTCTGCGGCAATATGTTTCCCGACACTTATACCAAGACAGATACGCTTCTTACAATGGAATTTGATTCGTGATGTCCTCAAGTCCCAGTCTATCAGACGTGAGTTGTTCTTTCCTGGCAGTCATTAACAGAAAGTGCCAATTTCTAAACGATCCTATAGAGGGTCAGGTCTACGATCAAGAGGGTCCCGACGTTGTGAAGCGAATCGAGGATTTCATTAAGACATACAACATCAATATGAAGGAGGTTCTGATTCAAAAACCCAGCGACTACAAGACGTTCAATCAATTCTTCAGTCGCAAACTCAAACCGGGTGCTCGTAAAATCGCAGCTCCGAACGATAATTCGGTAATTGTTTCAGCCGCCGATTGTAGACTCAATGTGTTCGCCAGTTTTGAGATTGCTCGTCAGTTCTGGTAAGTTTACCCTCTCACGATATGACTGGCAATTAACGCCGTCTAGGGTGAAAGGAAGAAAGTTTACACTCCCAGAGCTTCTGGGAAATGCAGCATTGGCCCAGAGATTTGGAAGGACGCCTTCGCTGGCCATTTTCAGACTTGCGCCACAAGATTATCATCGCTTTCATTCTCCGGTCACAGCGACCATTGAATCTATTACCACCCTTCCAGGAGACTACTACACGGTCAACCCACAAGCAATCAACCAACCATTTGACGTGTTAACCGCCAATCGACGAGACGTTTGTATTATGAACGCCGTCCTTACCAACTCCACCAGCAGTAGCGCGCCTACCAAGACATTCCCTGTGGCATTTGTGGCGATTGGAGCTCTGCTTGTTGGCTCTGTAGGCTGGTCGTTCAAGGCTGGAGAACAAGTCAAGAAAGGCGATGATTTAGGCTGGTTCCAATATGGAGGCAGTACCGTTGTCTGCGTTTTCCCAGAAGAGGCAAATGTGACCTGGGATGACGACCTCAGAAAGGCCAGCTCTGGAGAATGGCAGGGCACCGAAGATCCAGCAATAATGGCAAAGATTCCAGCTGGTGCACAGATTGGCCCATTACACCACACAGATGAAGTGTTCGGACTTGAAGTTGTGGTATCTGTAGGAGAACAGATTGGGTTATGCGCACCTGTTGTGGCGGCCACCACAGCTGCTACATAATGACTACATACCCAAGGAAGGATCGCGTGGCAAACGGACGGACAATTGCAAAGAACAGTCGTGACAATTTCGTAGTGTATTGATCCACAATCAAAGTGTGCTATTGTAAGACAGCTCAAGTTACAAAATAGGTGATTGCTGCTTCTACCAATTTCTTGTCCTTTTCACACTGGCATCACGGCACCACCCCGTGGGGGGTTAGTTGATCCCAATTGTAGGCCCGAGAACATTTCCGTCACGTCTTTACCAACGTAGTTTGCCAACTTGACCGCGGCTAGCTCTGGCTTTCTGCGACGTCGCTTCGCGTCTTGAGACCCCACACCAGAGTGGTTCGAGGGTGCACTGGATAGGAAGCCCTCTTCAGCCGGTGTATCTAATGCCGACTCCTCCGCAGTCTCTAGTACCCGGCCACCATCTTCTTCCTGATCGAATTCTTCCTCTTCAGATGACGACGAATCGTTCGGAGGAGGGGGGATCGGGCGCTTTCGCCTGCCGATAGAGTGCTGCAGAGCTCGTGTCCGACCTCCGGATCCACCAGCGATACGACGACCAGGGCCACCTGCAGGACCACTCGATGCTTGCGGAGGCCATGCGTGTCCCTGAGGCGCACCATCTTCTTCCTCTTCCTCGTCCTCTTCAATTGGCTCGTCGTTGTCATCGTCCTGAGCAAGGTTATTAGTAAATAAATGAACATGAAACTCCTCTCGAAAACCCACCTCGTCGAATCGACCCTGTCTTCCTCCACTGGGACCACTTTTTGGATCGTCGTCAAAATCACTTCCAGGCTCGTCAATCCATCTCCCACGGTTATCCACAGCATTCAGATCCTCGAACGTTGGCGGTCGCATGCGAAGCCAAGCCATCCTAGGTCCGCTTTTAGCACGCTCGCTGACTTTGAATCCGTAAATCTTGGGAACGTAGACACGAGACTCTGGACGCTTCTGTCCGCCCCATTGGTTGGGGTTGACCGGGGGTATATTGGGCCCGCTGCCTGATGTTGAGGATAGATGAGTGGGTGATGCGGCAGTCGTCCTGCGACCTGGGGTAAACGGAGCGGGACAGTACTCTCGATATGTATGGAAGAAGAGATGAGCAAAGGTGGTGCCAAAGAAGGCGCCGTCTACACCACTGAATCGGCTCGAGGAGGGCGTGTATATGTCATTACAATTGGGGCAGAAAAGTTTGACGGTGTCGACGCCAGGCATATCGGACCTGCCACAGGGGATGAGTCTGGTCGAGGTGCAATAGACGCGGAGGCAGCTCCCAAAGACCCCAGCTTCATACTTTTCGGCCTAGATAAAGAGAATTGGAAATGAAAAAATGACGTTTTCAATGACGACTGACCATGGATTGCAAGCCTGGCCTAGTGAGAATGTACCGCTGATGTACCAAGCCGTAGAGAAGTTCTGCGGATGCCTCTACAATGGACACATCGGGTATTCTGTGCGTATCCTCTGGCAGGATTGTTAGTTATATCCTAGAATGAGGGCATAAAGCCGCCGCCCTCACCAGGTTCGACATCAAGAACCATTTCCATGGCCTCTTTCCAGAATGGAACCATGGCGCTCAGACCTGTCAGGTTGAAATCGTCCTCTATAAAGTCCTCTGTGACCTCACAGAAGTACTCGTGGCCGGGGAGGGAGCAAAACCAGGCGATCCAAGTCAACGATGAGGTTGGTGTTGATGAAGCTGAGCAAATACTGATATCAGATACAATCAAAGGTCGATGGCTTTCAAACTTCTTACCGTACTCCTGACCTTCATCTCCCATTGCCTGATCGTCTGGACCACGTGGTGGCGGAACGACGAGGGGGGCTTGCATACCATTATCCCGACCTGGAAGATGATTTCTCGACATATTTTCGAGAATATGGGCGACGGCGACGAAATGGAGGGGGCAAGAGGCAGAGAGAAGTTTATTTGGGCCGCAACTACTCCTTGAACTACTCCTATAACGATGGGAAGTAAGAAGGACGATGAGGGCATTTATTACAACAATAAAACGACAATAATTCAAGAAGCAAGGGTCTTCAATGAATCACCGATCAGTCCTCGAAAATGCCGCTCACTCTTGACGAGGATCGTCTACTTGCTGTATACGGGAGACACATTCGCCACCCATGAAGCCACGTCTCTCTTCTTTGGAACTACAAAGCTATTTCAGAACAAAGATGTACGTTTGTGACCCAAAGCGTGGGCGATGCACTTCGTTGATGACTGTCGTGGCAGGCCGCACTTCGACAGGCTGTCTATCTCGCAGTCAAAGAACTCTCATCGACAGCTGAAGATGTTATCATGGTCACTAGCAGTATAATGAAGGATATGCAGTCCAACGCAGAGGCAATCTATCGTCCAAATGCCATTAGGGCCCTCTGCAGGATTATAGATGTACGTCGGGAAATCTTTTCATAACGATCGTTTCATTTACTTGCCACTATAGCCTTCCATGGTCCAAGGTGTCGAACGCTTCTTCAAAGCTGCAATCGTGGACAAAAACTCTGCAATCTCCTCTGCAGCTCTCGTCTCTTCCTATCACCTCTTCCCCGTGTCCAAAGAGGTTATCAAACGATGGGTCAACGAAGCTCAAGAGGCCGTTCATCTCAAACCTAGCTCACAATCGTTTTATGGCGCCCCCGGTCCCACACTTAATCTTAGCAGCGCCGGTGGGATCCTTGGGTTTGGTTCATCTGCACCTGCACCTCCCGTCAACCCTACGGTGCCATCCACGAGCTACATTACGCAATATCATGCTCTAGGACTTCTCTATGTCATTCGACAACAAGACCGGATGGCAGTAACAAAAATGATTCAGCAGCTTGCAGGCAGCAAGTCTGGTGCAGGAAGCTCGCTGAAAAATCCAATGGCTCTTTGCATGTTGATAAGATATGCAGCAAAAGTGATGGACGAGGATCCAAAGTAGGTAAAGCTTCGCTCTTACCTTTCTTTCTAACCTCTTTTAGTGTTCAAAGGCAAATGTTCGATCTTCTCGAAGGTTGGCTAAGACACAAGAGTGATATGGTCAACTACGAGGCTGCCCGAGCAATCTGTGAAATGCGCAATGTCACCAGTCAGCAACTGACCAAAGCTGTTGCTCAGCTCCAAATCTTCCTTTCTTCACCAAAACCAACCCTCAAATTCGCCGCGCTCAGAACTTTGAGCGCCCTGGCACTCACCCACCCAAGCAATGTGGCCTCGTGCAATCTGGACATGGAGAACCTCATCTCTGATAGTAACAGGAGCATTGCAACGTATGCCATCACAACACTTCTCAAGACCGGCAACGAGGCGTCTGTGGACAGACTATTGAAGCAAATAACCGGCTTCATGTCTGAGATCAGTGACGAGTTTAAAGTCATTGTCGTCGAAGCCATTCGCTCACTCTGCCTCAAATTCCCTAACAAGCAATCTCTCATGCTCACATTCTTATCGTCCGTCCTTCGGGACGAAGGAGGTTATGACTTTAAGCGTGCAGTTGTGGAAGCCATATTTGACATGATCAAGTACATTGCGGAGAGCAAGGAAACCGCGCTGGCCCACCTTTGCGAATTCATCGAAGATTGCGAGTTTACAAAACTGTCTGTCCGGGTATTACATCTGTTGGGTATAGAAGGGCCGAAAACTCCAAACCCGACAAAGTACATTCGCTACATCTATAATCGGGTTGTGCTGGAGAACGCCATTGTTCGGGCAGCGGCAGTGACCAGTCTGGCGAAGTTTGGAGTCTATGGAGCCGATTCTGGACTTAAAAGAAGCGTCAATGTTCTATTGAACAGGTTTGTAAACTGCGTCCCTTTTGAATGACTTCCTCATCTCCTATGTAGATGTCTTGATGATGTCGACGACGAAGTTCGTGATCGGGCTGCCATGTACCTGCGTCTGATGAAGGAAGAGTCTCTAGCGGACTCTTTGGTGAAAGAAGGTACGTCCTGGCCTTACACGAGCGTATCAAAGCTCAACCACTTTTCGCAGATTCCGTATACTCGTTGGCTGCACTAGAGTCAAAATTGGTAACCTATGTCAACAATCCTGAGGCCCAATCAGCAGCCTTTGACATTTCGACCATTCCAAAAGTCAGCCGCGCCCAGGCACAACAGGAGGCGGCCAGTAAGTCCTGATAATATGATTATGACGTCACATTCTCAATGAAAACCTAGGACCAACCACTCTGGATACGATCCAGGCTTCCGTTGCTTCAAAGGCAAAAGCGAACGTGAGCGCACCGGCGAAACCAGAGCTCTCGGCACACGAGAAACAGTCTGCCTATTCATCGCAACTCTCAGCAGTACCCGAGTTTGCGGCTTATGGCGAGGTCCTGAACAGCAGTGCCAACCCCATCCCTTTGACTGAGAGCGAGACCGAATATGTGGTCACTTGCGTCAAGCACATTTTCAAGGAGCACATTGTGTTCCAGGTAAATCTCCGAAGGTATAGAGATGTCAGAATGCTTACACATATTTCAGTTCAATGTCTCCAACACCATACCAGACACGGTCCTGGAAAACGTTGCTGTCGTTATGCAGCCAGCGGGCGAAGGGTTGACGGAAGACTTCATCTTACGGGTCGACGCCCTTGACGTGTCCACGGGCTCTCAACCAGTCTATGTATCCTTTACTCGTGACGATCCTGCAGAGTATCAGCTGGGTAGCTTTGCTTGTCTCCTCAAGTTTGTCTCCAAGGAGGTGGACCCGTCGAGCGGTATGCCAGAAGAGAATGGTTATGACGACGAATACCAGCTCGAGGAGGTCGAGCTGAGCGCAGGGGGCGACTACATTGTGCCGAGCTATTGCTCATTCGAGAGCGAATGGGAGAAACTTGGCGAGGATGCCAGTGCAGAAGAAGAATTCTCGCTTAGTTCAATGGCCAGTATCAAAGGTATGCGCG
Source organism: Serendipita vermifera MAFF 305830 (assembly GCA_000827415.1). Lineage (NCBI taxonomy): Eukaryota > Fungi > Basidiomycota > Agaricomycetes > Sebacinales > Serendipitaceae > Serendipita > Serendipita vermifera. Next base: position 39,701 of record KN824298.1, on the reverse strand, counting down.
TGTTTCACATCTCCATGCATTATCACAGGATCCTCATGCGTGAAACTTTAGCCGCTTGCACTTCTCTAGTCGAAGTCTTGAACATGGAGGCACTGGCTGGATCCGATAACCCTACTTCGACAGCAGTGCATACTCTACTTCTCTCGGGTCTAGTCGGCGGAGGTGGAGGAAAGGTTCTGGCGAGATGTCAGATGGCCTTTACTGCGAGCAACGGGGTGTCGCTCCGCATGAATGTGCGCGCGGAAAAGGAAGAAGTGGCTCAACTGGTGATCGCCGCGATTGGATAGGCGTGACCCCTCATCTTTTTTCGGTTCCTACTTGATGAATTTATTATGATACCTCTGCCCTCGCATACGTCTGTGGCGCTAGTTCTCTTCGCGGATTTTGGGGTGGATCTCAAACGTAATAATGTTTAATGTAAAGTCGCCTCAAGGAATCTGGCGTACAAAAGAATAGAAGGCTAGGCTGCAGTTCTTCTGGGGTGGTGTTTGCTCCGGCGGCTCGCTCGTATACAAACTTTCACCAGCCAACGTTACGCTCTTTATTCACTTCCTTCTAGGAAGATATCTCATATTCTTTTTAACGTGTTTCTACAATTGGTCTTTGCTGGTGTTCGTCTGGCCGAAGAGCCTCAATGGGTGCATCTCGTGACCAGCCCGAACATCAATGCAAGGAAATTTACGCGGATTTACCCGCTCAAATAGAACCAACTGGAGCCTTCCGATGCCCTAATGCGTCTCTAATGTTCGTGTGCCACTCGCCACTCGGAATTATCGCACAAAACGTCTGCGGCGCCCGACCTTGCCCTCAACCACGGAATAAATTCGATCTGATTGTACCTTGCGTGCCGTTTTTCAAGGATTATGCAGGAACTCAATATGCGAGCTCGGGTCTCGACGAAACCACTGTCGGGGTTTAGTCATGTACAAAAACGGCAGATCAGCACACGCTAGGTCTGCAAAGTTGCGCATGTATCAAACCCCAAAGGGGAGTCTATGTAAGCCCTTTGCTCCACCATACGGACCCAGGAACTGACATTTCTGTTCGCCGTTTGCTCGCGAGAACAGGACCTGCTCTCTGAAATTATTGTCACCCCCGGGTCACGGCAAATGGCGTCCTGTGATTTGAGAGCAATAAACGAGTTCATTATGGGACAATGATCAAGTACATAGCGGTCTTTATTTTTAAGTTCTATTTACATCTTTTTGGGATCGGTAGAGAGCATTCGGATTGGGTACAAGGCAATTCTGCACTTTTGGGGGAAAAAAACACGACAACACAATGACAACATCTTTTGATGAAAAGTTTCTAAGGAAAGTAAAGGGTCAAGTTTTCTAAAGGTAGTCTAGCTTTGGAACGAAAGTTTTTAGTCCGTGAGTGTGTACATTACTTGATTGCGGCGTGCCAAGGGGCTGTGGCGAAACTTGGACGTGATAATAATCGGCATCATGGGTGAATGTTGAGGAGTTCAACGGGAGTGCCTCCTTTGATCTTCTTGCGGAACTCGCGAAGAAGGCTGCGGACGAGGCCGTTCCACTTTCGTACAACCTCGAGGGCCTCGCACATTTCGTCCACTTTGCTTTCTAATCCCACGAGTAGGATGGTGCGAAGACGCTCGAGTTCTTTTTCGTCCTCGTATTCTTGGCCCTCGCCCGCTTGCGCACAGCGCAGGAGACAGTGATGGATCATTTGTTCCGCTTTTGCGGTTTCATTCTGAAAGTCGAGTGCTAAGACATGGATCTATGAATCAGAAAAAAACGTCAGCGTGAGATTATCAGGATCATCTGTGTACTTACACCACGAGCGTATTCTTCCATCCGGAGGAGATCAGTGTGAAGTCTTGTGAGGACCACCGGCGCCTTTCGAATGGTGCCTCTTGTGGAGACGGATCGACCAATCCGTGCGGTGCTAGACGATGGTGAACTGGATCCTCCGTCGATTATCGAAAGGTCGTTCAACTGATGGCCGATCTCCGTTTCTACCGAATCATCCTCCAGTCCTGGGTCTTCAGGTGGGTTAAGATCCGTCGTTCGGATTTTGAGAGGCTCGCCGCGACGGCCCGCCGAGGAAGGGGTCTTATTACGTGATTGCGGAGGTCTGGACAGCGGCCGTAACTTATGCTTGATATAGCTAGTCACTCGGCTGGAACGCGAAGTAGTCGTTTCGGATGATGATGGAAATACGCCCGTTGCTTCGGTGGGGGTGGAGGTACCGGAGATTGACCACTTCTTACGGGGGAGCATCCAGAACTTTTGCGAGGCCTCGCTATCGGAGGGGCTTTCTGCCATTCGTGCTGGGGCAGTAAAGGCTCTCCCTCTAGCTTGCTCTTTGAGGGCAAACCTTTCTCCGATGATCTGCTGCTCTTCCCAAACCATCATAGCTTCCGCGAGCTCACGTTCCTCGTCTCGCGTCCTTTTATCGACGTCACGCCTGGTCCTAGCCACAAGTAGGTGAGACTTGACGATGGCCTTCTGGCTCGAGTCGAGTTCCTCTCTGATGAGAGAGAGACACGACCTCCAGTATGCGATGACTTCGCTGGATGTTTGTGAGAGTGACTGGTCGATTTCTGGAGCGGCACGGTCCATGTCGAGACTGGATCGGTAGAAGAGTGTTCTTTGGAGAAGGGAGAGGTCGATTTCGTCCAGGAGGATCTGTGAGCCCCTGAGGGCTTCTTGAAGCGACATTCCGACAAGTTGCGTATCCTTCTGGCTAGGAGATGACGCAGGAGTGATCGTGGGTGTGGAAGCCATAGAGGAGACGGATGTGAATGAGGAAAAGGACGAAACGGACCCTAGTGAGCGTTTTGTATGAAGAGGCCGAAGGGTACACATTGAGTCCGGTCGTTCGCCGAAAACGCTCCGATACTGCGGTTTCGCAACATCTACAGGTTTGAGACTGATGTGGAGCACCAGGGACCGTGAGCAGTCTAGTCGAATATTTGACATAACATTGTGCTTACGATCGTTTATTTTTCAATGCGCGGGCTGTACCCCCGACGTCGGATTCAACAAGGGCTTCCAAAAGCTCTCGACAGCTGCCATGCTCAGCCGCCCGGTGGAGGCAGGTTTCCATCTGGTCGTCCCTGTGCAGGATCGAAACTTGAAGATCTTGAATTAGATGCCGTACAAGCAAATATAGTGAATAATTCTCCTCCGGGGAGGTGCTGGATACTGCGTAATAATCGACCAGGATTTCTAGAGGGGTCTTTAAGCTGGAAGTCAAAAGGTTCATGTCCGCTCCGGCGGCATATAAGGCGTCGATAATGGCGAAATTCGGGGAACGGCTCATCATGGCATGGTGTATTGGCGCAAAGCCCGCCTCGTCCAGGTTGTTGATGACGGAGTAGTGCGCGACCGCGCGAAGAGGAGGAGGATGGCTAATGGGCGAGGGAGGCCGTGATGCTCCACTGACGATGATTTGCACACACGCATTGAGCAGTGACAGGTCTTGTGAATTGACGGCGCGGATGAGTAGTCGAAATAAGGCTTCAGGTGTGACATTCCCTATCAATCCGGACGGTGTAGAGGAGGGGGGCTGAGGCCACGGAGGCGAACAAGCATTGAGTTGTGCCGACGGTGAGGAGGTTGTACTCCGTGATGACTTTAAAAATTAGGGTTCAGGTGTAAATCGGAGGCGAGTGAATCAATCGAAAAATAACGGACCGTGGATCCAGGGTTACGATCAAGTCTCAGTTGGTTTTCCAAGTGGATACGGATTTCTGGATTTTTTGAATATTCGAACACGGAGCGTTGAATTGGGTCGAGCGAATCGATCTTGGCCCCGCTCCGAAGCTTGGGAAAATAAAAAATAAAAGTTAAGGTCAGTAAATTAAAACCGCACACTTTTAATTAGCCGAATTTAAAAATGCAAAAGCCAAAAAAAAGCACGCCTGTTATGGGTGGGAGGGAAGCACTCGCAAGAATCACGCACAAGCGCCTTTGGTCACGCTTTTGCCGCCACCTCCAAGAAAGGGAAGAATAATAATAAAAAGTCAAAAAGAACTTACAAGGGCGACCACGATCCTAGGGTTTTCGACACGTACAGCATCTGAAGGGGGTGGAAGACGAATCAGCGTGTGATTCTACCGAAACAAGAGCTGTCTTACGCATGAGCGGCGTGAGACCGGACGCGTCGCGTGTATTGACGAGAACGCTGGGGCAGTCCAAAAGTGTCATGACCTGTTCTACGCGCCCCAATCTGCAAGCGAGGGTCAAGGGGGTGGCCCCGCGAGCGCAATCCATGGCCGCATTCAGGGCATAGATGCTGAGCTCTGCTCGTGATAATATTGCTTTAAGGATGGCATTACGCTCGGCAGAGGATGGTACTGGTGTGCGTAGGCTGTATTTTTGGTAAATTTATGAGGATACGTTTGGGGTTGTCGAAACTCACTCGTGACCGACAATGGCGCAAAAAAGGACTGAACGATGGCAGTCATCCAGGAGATTGACATCATCAGGACGTTCAGCAATAGCGTCGGATGCGGCTCGTAGATTTGCGTTGGCTATAGCTTCATGGAGGAGCATTTGGTAGGGGGGTGGCGGGAGAGCTTGGGAAAGTGGTGGGGAAACGAAAAGAAAAAAAGGCGGCAATGAATGGATACTGGACGTGATTTATATCTATCACTTTTTGTTGTGTTGACAAGGGTTGCGTTGCGAGTGAATTCGAATTGGCGCTACTTGTAACTGAGCCAAAGGGCCACAATTTACTTTTGATTTCCCCATGATGATATTATAACCGGCAAATTTTGTGAGTCGAACCTGCTAGGGACAGCCAGGAGAGCCGCCGCTGGCATCGAATCCGCGCATACCCGCAGCCCTGTTCTTTCAGATCCGAGGCCCTCGTTGCTCGCCGCCCTTCGGTGGAGAGTACGCCCCTATACTCGAGCTCCGAAGTGGAAGCCGTCTTTGCAGTTTAATCATAATTAAACACGCCCCTAATCGAGGCGATCACCATTAATTCAAACCAGAAGAGAAAATGCGACCAGAACTCGGCGAACCGATACGTAACGACTGATGGGCCTGTGACGCTTATTTCGCTCTATATCAAAAATTTGTGAAGCGACACTGAACGTCTATCACGCGTTGATGTCGGAAAACGCCAGATTCTAGGCGTCCCTTAGAATACACCACCTTCCACCTCGATGTTGGTAGCCAAGAACCGTGGATCCGCACGTTTAGATGCCAAATTACAACCCTTGCTCGATTCTAGAAGGGCTCGTGGCATCCTACGCGACGTTCCAGCCTCCTCAGTCCTCAGGGCCCGCGCACAGCAGATAGACTTTTCGTCTAATGATTATCTCTCGCTATCTACCTTTCCAAAACTTAGAAATTCGTTTATCGACAAGATCGACGCGTCCGCCCGCGTTCTCGGGTCAGGTGGGAGCCGCCTACTCGACGGTGGGACTCTCGAGCACGCCTTGCTGGAGGAGCGGCTAGCAGCCTTTTTCGAGTCCCCCGCTGCGCTCTTATATACTTCCGGATACGATGCGAATGTAGGATTCTTCGGATCGGTCCCTTTGGAGGGCGACGTGATCGTGTACGACTCGCTCATACACGCCTCTGTCCATGATGGTATGCGCACCTCTCGTGCGGCACGTATCCCAGACTCTTTACAATCCTTTGATCATAACTCGCTCGCTTCTTTGCGGTCCGTTATCCACGCCGCTTTGAGCAACCGACCGGCTTTACGGGATGGTACCGGTACCGTCTTCATCGCCGTCGAATCCCTGTACAGCATGGACGGAGATATAGCACCGTTGCGCGAAATTTGCGACCTAGTCGAGCAACTCCTACCCAACGATAATGGTTATCTTGTCGTTGATGAGGCCCACGCGACAGGAATTTATGGCCGAGATGGTCGTGGTTTAGTGGCGTCTCTCGGTCTCGAACATAGAGTGGCCGCTCGCCTCCACACGTTTGGCAAGGCACTCGCTTCTAGCGGCGGTGGGTTATCTCTACCAAGCGAAATGATACCATTTCAATCGCGATGACTAATACTGTTCTTATCAGCGGTGTTTTTGACAAGCAAGACTGTGCGAAGTTATTTGGTAAATTATTCGAGGCCACAGGTATTCACAACTGCCATGACCTATGCCAACGTCGCCAACCTCCACGCCGTCTTTGATATATTAGAATCAGGAGCGTGTGTCCCTGTACGTTTAATATCCTTCGACAACCTCCATATGTACTAAAACCGTAACGGTCTATAGCGTTCGGAGAGGCTGCGAGAGCTGTACGACCATTACTTACAAGAGTTTCGTTCTCGACGTTTTCCACCGGAATTGATAAGGTTACCTTGGGTCGAAACAGTGCCGTACACGCCGATCATTCCCCTGTTATCGCCGCTCGCTAGACCGCTTGCGCTTTATCTTCAGGAGCGAGGTTTCCTCGTGAGATCGATCACACACCCCACTGTACCAAAAGGACAGGATCGCGTAAGAGTTTGCTTGCATGCGAACAATACCAAGGAGGAGATAACGAGTTTGTTGGATAACATTCAGCAATGGATAGAACGCGATAGTAGACGCGTTGTACCCCCTAAATTGTAGTCCCCCAGTTTATAGATTATTGTATAACCTGGGATAACAAAATGGCAGTCTTCAGAATTTGAGGTCGGATCGGAGTTGAGAGGCGGAGTCCAAAGTCGTGATTTGACCACTGACCTGTTTATTCATTTTTCGCACAAATGTCATGGATTCCTTTGCGAAGACAATTGAGATTCACTCCTTCTTCTTCGCGATTAGTCAACGTTTACTATCATAATCCTTGCTGGTCTCGATTTGCAAGCACGCGAACACCTCCAAAAAGCGAATCAAAACCAGCAATTCCTGAACCACTTCCACCCAAACCAAAGTCGAACACAAATCTTCGCAAAACTGCCGCAGCCTCGTTAGCCATTCGAGAAACACCAACAGCAACGCGAGGAGCCATTCAACCAGTTTTTACTCTTAGCACGGCAGAGCGGTACATTCTTCCTCCACTTCTCAATACATTAAAATCCTCCAATGCAACAATGCTCGCTGAGGCTTTGTGGTTACCGGTAATACGTGGCCGGCAGACGAACGGCAATGAGGCAAACGACGAACAAGCCCTGGGAGAAGCATTCATCTTTGAAAATGGGTGCGCTGTGTTTTGGGGAGTTCAAGAAGAGGACGCCCGGCGTCTTCTAAACGACCTCGTGCGGAAAAGTGGCGTCGAAATTGGGCGGTACGCTGAAGAGGAGACAGAAGAGGTCGAATTCCTCACAGACCCTGCAGAGTATGTATTTTCTATTCTTTTAGAGTACAGAATTTAGACATTGACGCGCGGACGTTTCTCAAGACGGACGCGCTTACAGGGAGATTTGATCATCCTCGGCGAAACTATGCCCTTGTCGAGCCCGGAAGAGATATTCCCGTCTGTCATCCCTGCGTCGGCACTTCCAGAAGAAACTCTCGCCGCGCGGTATGCTTTTTCTGAAGCGCTCGCGCGCTCTACGGCCTTGTCGGCGATAGAGACTGGCGTCGAAGAATTTCTTTCTTCAGTGTCCCGACTTCCCAACACCCTGTCAGCTACAGGAAAACCTGGCCTCAATAGGAAGGAGATTATCAAGAGGATGGGACTTTTACTCGGATTCCGTCAACGGATTTTCTTGAATCCTCAGAATTTCACTGATATGCCAGAGGTTTATTGGAGTGAAGCAGTGCTTGAAAGTCTGTTTCATGATCGTCGACTCGTCTTCTTTGCGCTGACCACCATTCAGAATATTTTGCTGAGATGAGCGATGCGCTCGAGATCAAGTCTCGCACCCAGCTTGTCAATGCAAAGATTACATATGCTGTAGAGTTGCAGTCTGTCATGAGAGAACTTCTCACGGAGGTGAATTACCGCCATCTTCCCGATCACGACAAGTACTGACAGAGCTCCTGTAGGCGTCTGGACACAGGATGGAACTTATTATCATTGCTCTTATTGCCTTTGAAGCCACACTGGTGCGTATTAGTTGATCATTAGTTTGACTATGGTACCTGAACACTACAAAAGGCCTTTATTCGCGAAGGGCCTGAAATCTGGCGTATGATCACAGGGAAGCACTCAAGCAAGCATGAACCGGCAATTTAGCCTTGCGCACTCTCGCTCTCCAACTTGACTTTTCCCCACTCATTGCATACTCTAGATTTGTAGCGCTAGCCGATTTCTATCATTATCTAATCCAAATCTAATCGTATTATCCCGTATGATCTTGTTTCTCGAAGCTGATAAGGGGCCAAATGCATATCCTGGAATCCTTTCCTCCGGATGCTAACCACAAGCCGCGGGAGACGATCTCAGCCACTTCCAATTCTTCTTCATCCTCTACTTCACTGGATATCACTGGTCGAGCAAAACAAACGGCAAAGCATCCGTCCTTGTGATAGGTTAAGGTACCCAACGATTTGACTTTCTTGGTCGAGTAAAGGCGGACCCTGAAAAGAAAATAAGTTGTTAAGTATAGATGCCAGGGTTCACTCACTTTCCATCCCATCCACCTATCGCGCACACCCGTCCGTCTCGCCTAATGGCCACGGCACCATTCCCTGCATGCTTACCAACGTGCACAAGTGGCTTCTCTACGTGGCCATTCTACATAACAGTGAGAAGATGTCGCCTCAAATTATGTTCTTATCTTACCAACAGGTCGTATTTGACCAGCTTTGTATCGGCAGAGACAGAGATCGCGAACCTCGCATTAGGATCAAGTCCCAGTGCAAACACTATGGTTCGATGAGCACTCTTTCGTTATGAAAGCACATAACGTACCGGATTCAGTGTGCTCTTTGTATCTCCAGAGTTGCGTCCAGCCCCTTCCCTCAATGGTCTTGGTTGTGGCATCACCATCCTGAACGTAAAGGCAAACAGACCCGTCCTCGTAGCCAGCAAGACAATAGAGTTTAGGACTGCTCTGATGTGGAGGACTCGCCTCGAATAGGTGGATTGCCATGACGGAGCCTTTGAAAGAGGTGAACATCCGTTGTAAATAATTCCAGGAGTAAGCGTACCCAGCTTTAATCGTGAACTATTGGGATCATCTGATCCTGCTGGCTGTACGTTTAGCATTCCGATTGCTGCGTGTCGTCGGTCAATGGCTGGTATCTCCCAGATATCGATCTGCACCAAAGATTTGGTTTGTGGCCACTGATTAAAGCGATTATAGTTAACTTACGTAGTTTGAATCGACAAGGTTCGGGACGGCCACTAGGGCGCTTGAGCCAGACTTGGGTACGAGGCTGAAACGGCAAAAGTTCAAGGCATTCACGTCTAGTGAATATAAAAGTGATGGATTGGAGAGTAACTCGACCTCGTCGGCTGTCTCTACCACAGTCAGGGGAGTTGAAGGCCTTGACCAAACATGTAGCTTATGATCCCGACTATGACTGTAGGACGCGTCAAATAGCGATATAGTATGAATAATATGTGCTATACAAACGTTGCAATAGATTCACCCAATTCTTGAACCCCTAACACGCTGTCCGAATGAGCTTGCCACCGGGCAAGAGGTCTGAGCGTCCTGGTAGACGTGATCGTGACCCAGCCTTGAAGGTCACCACTGTACAGTCTTTCGTTATCTTCAGAGAAATATAAGCAGTTTACTTGTGCCACGTGCGTCCGCAAAATATGCAAGGGGGTTGGTGAGGCGGAAGCCATGTTTGCTCACCTTTCAAACTTGACTCACTTCCATATTTTCTTCGTAAACCGAGTGACGTAGCCATGGCTGACGCAGAAGGAATCTCGCTCGAAGAGACCAACAAGATTCGTATTTCGCTAGGTCTGAAGCCTTTGACGGATAATAAGGCGCCTGTCGCTGACAAGGAGAAGGAGGCTGAGGACAATTTCGCAAATGCCCAAGCTCGTGAAGCAAAGGCTCGCAATGATAAGTAAATTACTATTCTTTGAAAGCGTTTGGAGGTAATGCTGATTGTTTGATATTCTCTAGGGCGCTCCGGGACAAGATTGCAAAGTAAGTACTTGTTCTACCGCATTCAGATCAGCACCTTCATCGTCGTTATCCTTCTAGATGCTCCCACAAGGGACTTACCAACTCTTCTTTCATCTAGGGTTCGCAACCGTCGAGAACTAAATGCCAAATTGACTGGCGCTACCTTGGGGGATGTAGGCGACGATGATGGCGACACTCTCTCCTGGGTTAAAAAGTCGAAGAAGCGGGAGAAAGAACTGGCTAAAAAGCGACAGCAAGAAATAGAGGAGATGGACAAGCAATTCCAGCAAACCTATGACGAAAGTATGTCACTCTCGTTAGCCTTATGCATCTTAGTACTCACGTCCTTTCCTTGCAGAGGACTTGGCTGGTCTCAAAGTCGATCACGATTTGGACGGTTTGGTGGAAGGAGAGGAGCAGATACTGACCTTGAAGGATAGTCGTATCCTCGACAATGAAGGTCAGTGTTTCGACTTGTCCTACTTTCGGATGTTGACGCTTGCACAGAGGACGAGCTACATAATGTTCTCTTGGCGGAACATGAGCGTACAAAGGACCGGATAGAGACCAAACTAAAGAACAGGGCGTACACCGGTTACGACGACGATGAATTTCAGGAGGGACATGCTGGTATGAGACGAAAGGTACTGGCAAAATATGACGAGGATATCGATGGCCCTCAGGAAACAGTAAGTACTAGCATCAGGGACAAATGTGTAGATGGCTGATGAGGTATAGGGTTTCAGACTTGGATCGAATATTGCCCCAACAAACGCCGCTCGTCGGGAAGAGTTGGCTGCACCCAAGTCTGTCAATACGACACTACTCACAATTGACTATGCTAGTGGGTTTTATCGCGCTTAGTCATCTCAATATATACTGACTATCTTATTCCATAGAAAATCTCGATACATCCGATTATTTACAAGAGGGAGATATTGGGTTCAAAAAACCCAAGAAGAAGAAGAAACAAGCAAATAGGAGAGTGGCCGAATCCGAAGTTGCCCCTGAAAGTCAAGACAATGACGCGATGCAAATCGACGATGGCCCTTCTGTCAACTTGGAAACAAATTTCGTGGATGACGACGAGTTGCAGGCCGCTTTGGCGCGCTCTCGGAAAGCGAAAATGAAGAAAATACCAAAATTGACACCAGAAGAGATTGCGCGTAGAAGTGAGTCATTTGATCCTCTCCAATTTTTGATTCTTACCATTTGAACAGTCGCCGAAGAACGAGAGACTGAAGCTCTAAACGCGATGAAAGTGGAGGAAGAAGTCGGCCTTGTTATTGACGATACGTCGGAGTTTGTTCAAGCCGTCTCATTGGATGCAAAGCCCGAGAGACGAGTTATAACGCTCCAAACCGTCAAACAGGAGGAATCCGAAGACGAGGAAATGGAGGAACCCGAAGATGGAGAAGTCGATCCCAAGATGGAAGAAGAGATGATGGCACTAAAAATGGAGCTCGACAAGCAATTTGGGGATGAAGAGCCTGTTAAACGTGAAGATGACGAGGATGTTCAGGTGGGTGAAACCTCACTCTGGTGCAATAACAAGATTATTGACAATTAGCTGATTTCAGGTTGGAACTGCTGCCGAAAAAACCCACAGCACCGGTTTGGCTGGGACATTGAATATTCTACGGTCCCAAGGAGCATTACAGGCTACATCAGGAGATCTACGAGATCGTGAGCGCACCCAGCGACAGCAAGATCTATGGCTTGCCGATCAACGAGCCAGAGCCGCACTTCGCGATCTGGAGCGAGCCAAGGCTCGTGGAGGGAACCAGGACCAACAACAGCGCGAATATGCCAACCGACTACGAGAACAACAAGAGGCGCGACAGGCGGCAAAGGCGTTTGAGAACTACAAACCTGATGTGAACATCGTCTACCATGACGAGTTTGGGCGGGAGATGACGCCCAAGGAGGCGTGGAAGGCGCTCTCACACCGATTCCATGGCAAAGGCAGCGGAAAGATGAAGACGGAAAAACGGCTGAAGAAGATTGCTGAGGAAAAGAAGATGCAGGCGATGATCTCTGGCGAGACGCCTTTGGGGATGACGAGTGCTTTCCAAGCGAGACAGGAGAAAATGGGTCAGGCTCACATGGTGCTTTCTGTTGGCAATCGAGGGTATGTGGATATAATATTTCTCGTTCCCTTCAAACTGACTTGTTGTATTTTAGTGCTGCGCCACAACTAGGGCAGTATGTCGAAAGCCCGAATTTGACAAAGCCAAAGGCGGAAAAGAAGAGCAAAAAGACAAAGGAGGCAGAACCCGCACCGATGATCGATGTTACTCATTTTGTTGCCGCCGCCGCCTCTACGCTCGTTGCTCCAAATGCACCTGCATCAACCTCTACCAGTACGCCAACGTCGGCACCGCCTCGGGCCAAGTTTGCACCGGTCGGCTCGTTTGTGGCTCATCCCGCCAGTGGGGAATCGTCGCCTGTACCAGGGGGAAGCAGGATCGCTCTTAGCCTGAAGAGAAAAGCGGAGGATGATGGGACTGGGACTCCTCCATCCAAACGTCGCTAGGGCATTGTTCAAATTCTTTATACACGCCTTTCGGTACCTAGTATAAAAAAAAGGAATAGAGTCGTCTTACCTATGTGTACTTGCGTGTTATTTTAATCAATGGCAAGGCGTAGTTTCGATTCAAACTTATTTGTGTATCTCCACCAACAACGATTTCCCGCGATGTAGATCACCCATTCATTTACTCTTGCCAACAAGGGAGTCGCGTCTTTCAGTGAGCTGGTAAACCTACCTCGAATTTTGGAATAACAACTCTAAAATCCTAGCAGCTATAACTGCTCTAATGGTTAATTTACGACCCCGAGCGCCAAAAAGGCATCTTTCCGTGAGCATTGACCACCTTGGACCTGCCATCCACCAACCCCCATATCCCAAAAGACTTCGTACAGACTACACGAATCCTCTAAGATGCAGTTCTTGCACCCAGAGGGTAATGGAGTCCGCATTCTTTCCCTTGGTACGCCGAGCCATTTGCCATTCTCCATATCTAAACATAAGGCCTGTCCTGCAGATGGCGGAGACATCAAATGCTTTTCGCAGCTCTTAATTCTTGAAGAACTGATGCATAGACTTGAATATGACCGTGGAAGACCCGTTCGGCCTTGCGAGTTCTTTCACTCCATCACGGGTGTTGGTGCAGCAGGGTGAGTGGATCTCTCACAGCCGGATTCAAGGCTCAATATTACCCAGTGCAATCGCCGTTTTTCTCGGTGTTCTGGGCATGACTATTTCGGAAGCTACAGGAGCATTCATTGGCATTTGCGAAAGTGTCTTCGGGGTGGAGGCATGCGACGACAGACTTAGATCCGAGAGACTGGGTCTAGAAATCAAACACGTGCTCGAAAAATTGGGCGTCCCAAGCACTACACGACTGGCGGGAGACATTGAGCGGAGCGTAGGCTGTCGTGTGTATGCTTCGATCACACGATACTGAGGCAAGGCACTAATAAAGCATAGATCGATATGCTACTCGTTAGCCTCTATCGCCGGCTGCAGGATGTTCCGCAACTACCAATCAAAGCGATCCTCCTATAACCCGACCATCATCGAAGCCGTCAGAGCCTGTTGGGCGACTCCTGGGCTGTTCTCTTCCGTATTCATTGGAAACAGGCCTCAGCAGGAAGAGATCATAAGTGCGGTCAACGGCTTCAATAATCCAACCCTCCAGGCAGTCCAAGAAGCGAGAGAGTTATATGGGGATAATAGGCCGGTTTCGGTACTTCTTAGCCTGGGTAGTGGGAAGATTGGACCTATATCGGTTTATTCCGAGGGGTTTATTCATAGCACTGTCCAGCAAACAGAGATTACGGAGGAGAATATCGAACGAGATTTCGGTTCATCGGGAATCTACTATCGATTATCTCCTGATTATACAATACAAAATAGATCGTTCGCCATCCAAGGCAATCAACTCGGCTCCATCACCTCATATACCCGTGCATACCTAGAGCGGCTCCCAGTCACGCGCTTGATAGAAGGCTTTCTAAGGGCGTCCACATGCACAAGTAATGTAGATCTGACACTCAGGGGTGAAGGTGAGATACCGCTCATATCAGATTCTCGATGTGAATACTTACGGGTTTTTGGCAGCACGTGTGGGATATTCGTCAATGGCTTACGAACAAGTCCCTACCACTATGCGACTTTCACGTGAAGAAAGGGGTATTCTCGCAGACCTGAAGGTTAAGGGACTAGAATGCGGCTCTCCTGTCCAAGGATGCATGAAAGGCACCCGCAAAGCCATTTTAAACGACATTCACAGTTGGGTGGCAGACCTCAATGCTCCAAATATCCTCTGGCTAAAAGGATATCCTGGTGTCGGCAAGTCTGCCATCGCCACCGAAGTGGTGGATCAATTGGCTACTCTGGGTCGGCTTGGATCAAACTTCTTCTTCCAGAGACAAAAGGCAGCCGATCTGACGCCTCAGGCTCTATGGCGTACCGTAGCCTACGACCTCTCTTGGCGTCATTCATCGGTACGAAAGGCAGTCATACTCAAACTAGAAGACGATACAATCAGTCCGACAACGTCGAATCTCGAAATCCTGTTTCGCCATTTCATCCGCGAGCCGCTGACGAAAACTATGGACATACCAAAAGCGAGATTACCAGTTGTCGTAATTGATGCTCTGGACGAGTGTGGAGGCCTTGAGGGGCAACATTCTGTACATCGCAAGGCGCTTGTAAAGACACTTCATGATTGGTCCCAGATTTCCACGAAATTCAAACTTATTGTGACCAGTCGAGGCGAAAACGACATTGAACGGCTGTTCTCAATCACCAATCACCATCTCATTGAGATCTTATCTGGTGATATGGTTGATGCACAATCATCGGAAGATATTAAGACGTTCCTGGTGGAGGAGATGCGTAATATCGCCGACCAATATACTTTGTCATTACCTCAGACAAATTGGCCAGATGCTCAAACCATCAACCTGCTGGTTGATATGGCGGGGGGTCTTTTTATTTGGGCCCAAACCGTCATCAAATTTATTTCTCTTGGAGAGCCTGAGAGGGGGCTAAATCAGGTTTTAGAACGCAGAGCCAAAGGGAACATCGACGCTCTTTATGACCAGATCTTGAAGGCTTCTTTCTCGAGGAAGGAGGATATCCAGGACTTTCAAACCGTTGTCGGCGCGATCATCCTGATGAAAGCCCCTTTATCCCTCATCTCTCTTGCGCATCTCCTTTCCATTAATAAGTCTAGTGTGGAACACATATGCATTCGGCTACGATCAGTGTTAGAGTACCACGACAACCTCCGATTTTATCACCAATCGTTTGTCGACTTTCTACTCAACCATGATAGGTGCACCATCGGATTCTCGATCGACCAGGACTGCGCGAAGAGGAAACTCGCCTTGGCGTGCTTGAAGGTGTTACATAAGGAGCTGAGATTCAACATCTGCGATGTGGAATCATCTTATCTTCGAAATACCGATATTCCGGAACTTGCCTTCAGGGCTGGCAAATCCATTACCCCTCACCTCCTGTATTCCTCTCTTTGGTGGGTAAACCATCTGACAGAGACCAGATCCGACACGGAACTATTCGGTCATGTCCAGGACTTCATGCGCAAACGGTTTCTCTTTTGGTTAGAAGTTATGAGCATATCCCAACGAGTGAACCTGGGGTCCCAGATACTATTTTCTTTGATTGATTGGATCAGGGTGAATTTTTTACCACGCTTTGTTACGGTCCCCTGAACTAACAAGCTTCATCAGACCTATGAGCAGGCAGATGCGATAGAATTGGCGTATGATATGCAGAAGTTCGTGGCTACATTTGCAGGAGTAATTTCACAGAGCGTGACGCACATTTACGTGTCGGCTGTGCCATTCTTGCCATCCACTTCAAGCGTGCGGAGGCATTATGCCAGAGAGTATGGACAGACTGTTAGAGTGGCGAGTGGTGGGCTAAGTGACTGGCCAGCTCTGCAACTTGCGCTCCTTGGACATACTTCTGTGGTTAACTGTGTCGCATTCTCTCCAGATGGAAAGCGCATCGTCTCGGGCTCTCGAGACCAAACAATCCGAGTATGGGATTCTGAGACGGGTGCAGCCGTCGCTGGTCCTTTTCAAGGTCACAGCCACTGGGTCAGCTCCGTCGGATTCTCGCCAGATGGAAACCGCATCGTCTCGGGCTCTTGGGACCAAACAATCCTCGTATGGGATGCTGATACGGGTGCAGTCGTCGCCGGTCCTTTTCGAGGTCACAGCAACTGGGTCAGCTCCGTCGCATTCTCGCCAGATGGAAACCGCATCGTCTCGGGCTCT
>KN824298.1:5524-23039 GCA_000827415.1 Serendipita vermifera MAFF 305830 | reverse complement strand
CCAAACAATCCTCGTATGGGATGCTGAGACGGGTGCAGTCGTCGCTGGTCCTTTTGAAGGTCACAGCAGTTCGGTCACCTCCGTCGCATTCTCGCCAGATGGAAACTGCATCGTCTCGGGCTCCGAGGCCGGAATGATCCGAGTGTGGAATGCCGTATCTTGCGAAAATCAGGTATGGTCCTTTTTTCATGGCCACGCTGAAGTTTTGACTAATAATATTATTTTCCCTCCAGGAGTCAAGTATGCTGCCCTTAACCTTCGACGATAGCTTAAGAATGGAGGATGGTTGGGTACTAGGCCCTAAATCCGAACTTCTACTTTGGGTCCCGCCCACGCTTCGCCTTGGACTTTACCGGCCTGGGAACACATTGGTTATTACGAAACATATAGCCACAAAGCTCGATCTCAGCCATTTCGTCCATGGGGACAAGTGGAGTCTCTGCAAAACCGGCACAGATCTCCCAAATCCTGGCGACCTACCGGAGGCGCAAGCATCATTGATCAATTCCGCGAGTGACTCGATTTCAAATGAGGTGCCTGAACAGAGCTCAAGGGGCGCAAAGCGCAAAGCGAGTGGACAGTTGACACATGCACACGTCGTCGGTGGGAACGCAAAGAAGGCGAGGCTAGAAGAGTGATGGAGCAAGTTGACGGATCCGGAGTGAACTCCCGTCTTGTGTGTAGGGCCGCATCTCGTCTAAATGTTCACCACACCGGAGATGACTGTTTTTTGGCGAAGAGGAGGGCCTCGTTATCGATGGTATCTCCCTATTTTGGTTGGATAACCCGTTTTTCCTTACATCATTGGATTTGTTCTCTGTATTACTCCTTCGATAGAACATATGTTGAATGTATTAGTGCTCAACCTTACAAAAACCTGCTTAGCCCCAGCATGAGGGGAAGCATTGAAGATGTTGGACATCTAGTTCGTATCAACCAGAGAAAGTAAGGATGACCCAACGCTGCACCCAAGGAATCCGTCCCAACAAACCGGACGATTTAGCCTGTGAAGCAAACCTAGACTGCATAATGGTCGGATAGGATGCTTACGCGCGCTGGATAAGTAAAGAGAGTAGAATTGCGTCTCGTATGAAATAAGAAGTAAACGAAACGAGCCCAGACCAGGTACCAGCGGAAAAGGATCATGAATTTGTACGAGGATGAATTCGGAGAGGTAAAATGGGGGGACATGATTCAGGCGGAACCTTTGGCCGCGTACACTAAGTCTCCCCAAGAAGTGGACGGTAGTGTTCGCCGAGTAGAGGTGGGGCAGCCGCAGGGGTGTCGGATGTAAGAGCTAGGGGTACAAGTAGCCTCCACTATTTATTATAATAACTCATGTAGAACACCGTGTCTAGTCACTTTCTATTGTGCGCGCAATTGCACTCGAGTATATTGGAGCCAATTCATTTGTTTTCGTCCTCAACCACACTTTTTTTCATTTTCGCGCTTTTAGGACAGAAGCATTGTACTAAGAGCATGAAATCCTATGAATTTTCATTTCCAACCTAGAATCCGCCACTGACCTCCTACTCGTCTCCGCTCGTCCGCTGCCTGAGGCAGAGTCAAGCTCGCAAAGCAAAAGCTCGTAGCGACAAGTGATTCTTATTCTTTGAAAGCATTCGAAGGTTATGCCGACTGTTGGAGATTCTCTAGGGCTCTCCGGGAAAAGATTGCAAAGTAAGTAGTTTGTTCAACCGTATTCAGATCAGCGCCCTCATCGCTATTGTCCTTCTAGATGCTCCCACATGGGACTTACCAACTCTTCTTTCATCTAGGGTTCGCAACCGTCGAGAACTAAATGCCAAATTGACAGGGTAGGCGACGATGATGGCAACACTCTCTCCTGGGTCAAGAAATCAAAGCAACGGGAGAATGAACTGGCTAAAAAGCGACAGCAAGAAATAGAGATGGACAAGCAGTTCCAGCAAACCTACGACGAAAGTATGTCACTCCGGTTACCCTTTTGCGTCTCAATGCTCATATTCTCCTCTTGCAGAGGACTTGGCTGGTATCAAAATCGGCCACGATTTGGACGGCTTGGTGGAGGGAGAGATACTGACCTTGAAGGATAATCGTGTCCTCGACGACGAAGGTCGGTGGTCAGGCTTGCCATATTGTTTGAAAACTACAAAACCGACATGGATACCGTCTACAATGACCGATTTGGACCGGAAATGACGCCCAAGGAGGCGTGGAAAGCACTCCCGCATCGATTCCATCGTAAAGGCAGCGGAAAGATGAAGACGGAAAAGCGACTTAAAAAGATTGCCGAGGAAAAGAAGATGCAGGCGATGATATCTGGGGAGACGCCTTTGGGAATGACGAGTGCTTTTCAGGCGAGACAGGAGAAAATGGGCCAGAGCTCACATGGTGCTTTATGTCGGGAATCGAGGGTATGTATATATGGTTCATTTATTTGACGTTCTCTTCGATCTGAATTGTTCATATATTCAGAGCGGCGCCACAACTAGGGCAGGATATCGAAAGCCCGGATTTGACAAACCCAAAGGCGGAAAGAAAGAGCAAAAAGACGAAAGAGGCAGAACCAGCGCCGATGATCGATGTATCTCATTTCGTCGCCGCCGCTGCCCCCACGCTCGTTGCTCCAATGGCACCTGTATCAACAACATCTGCCAGTACGCCAATCTCAGCGCCGCCGCGCGCCAAGTTTGCACAGGCCGGCTCGTTTGTGGCTCATCCTACCAGTGGGGAATCGTCGCCCGTCCGAGGAAGCAGGATCGCTCTCAGCCTGAAGAGAAAAGCGGAAGACGATGAGACAGGGACTCCTCCATCTAAGTGTCGGTAGGACCTTGTTCAAACTGTTTATACGCGTTTTTGGTGTTTCACCCAGAAAAAAGAATAGAATTGTGTCTGGTATGAAACACAAGCAACGCAGGTAAGCGACAGTCGTAAGGCGGGGTTTACATTCAAGTCAGTTAATAATTTATACACCTATACGTGATATCAACAACGATTTACTGTGAGCATTTCTTTCCATATCCCAGTCTAGGTACTTTTGCCCGACCAAGGGAATGGCTTCTTCCATTGAACTGAGAAAAATACCTCGAATTCCGGAATAACGACTCCAAAATCCTAGGTGCTAAAAGTGGTATAATTTTCTCCAAAGTTTGGGTGGCTGTATCGGACAAAAATCCGTGCCAACCAGCCACTTCTCGATATTTCATGATGAAATGTCAGGAAATGTCGTGAAATGGCGGGAAATGGCGGGAAACGTCGTGATATGTCAGGAAAGACCGGGAAACGTCGTGAAATGTCAGGAAATGGTGGCTACGCCAGCCAGCTTTCACGCATTTTCACCGTGAATCATAGTGAAAAATTCCCGCTATTTCCTGACACTTCCCGCCGTTTCCCGTTCCTAGCCTGGCAAGTGGCCTGGTCTTCTCAAATTCCCGCCATTTCCTGACGTTTCCTGACATTTCATGACATTTCCCGCTCGACCTTTCCTGACATTTCCCGACAATTCCTGACGTTTCCTGACATTTCACGCTATTTCCCGACATTTCCTGCTATTTCACCGTGAAATGTCAGGAAACGTCAGGAAATGGCGAGAAGTGGTGATTTTTGTCCGATACGGACTGCCATACCAAAGGTTGCTTTACGACCCGGAGCGCCCGAAAGCGCCCGGAAGCATGTTTCTCTACCAGAGCCTCCCACCCCCCAACTCGTATCCCAAACTTCTCCACTCAAAATACATGAAACTTTTAAGATGCAATTTTTGCATCCAGAAGGTGATGGAGTACGCATTCTTTCTCTCGGTACGCACATCCAATTGCCATTCCTCAAAATTTAAATATAATACCTATCCTGCAGACGGCGGGGACATCAGATGCTTCTCGCAACTTTTGATCCTCGAGGAGTTGATGCATAGACTTGAATACGATTATGAAAGGCCCGTTCGACCTTGTGAATTCTTTCACTCCATTACGGGCGTCGGTGCAGGAGGGTGAGTGATATCTTACGGTATATTTCTAAGGTTTAGTATCATTCAGTGTAAATGCCATTCTTCTCGGTGTTCTAGGCATGACTGTTGCGGAGGCCACGGAAGTGTTCATTGGCATTTGCAAAAAGGTCTTTGCGGCGGATACATGCGACGAGAGACTCAGGTCCGAGAGGCTTGTTTTGGCAACTCAAGAGGTGCTGGACAGACTGGGTGTCCCACATACTACACGACTGGCGGGGGACATAGACCGCACCGCTGGATGTCACGTGTATGTCCACAAGCTACTGACGCCAAACGCTGACATCATATAGGGCGATATGCTACTCATCGGCATCTATCCCCGGCTGCAGGATGTTCCGTAACTACAAATCGAAGTGGTCCTCATATAACCCGACCATCGTTGAAGCCGTTAGAGCCAGTTGGGCAACTCCAGGACTGTTCTCTTCCGTATTTATTGGAAATGGACCTCAACAAGAAGAAATCATAAGCGCGGTCAATGGCTTCAACAATCCAACGCTTCAGGCAGTCCAAGAAGCCAGAGAGGTATATGGGACCGGCAAGGCGGTTTCGGCACTTCTCAGCCTGGGTAATGGGAAGAGTGGACCCATATCCGTTCATTCCGAGGGATTTATTCATAGGACTGTCCAGCAAACAGAGATTACGGAAGAAAATATCGAACAAAAATTCGGGCCATCCGGTGTCTACTACAGATTGTCTCCTGATTACACCATACAAAACGAGTCATCCGCCATTCAAGGCAATCACCTCGGCTCCATCACATCATATGCGCGTGGATACCTAGAGCGGTTTACAGTCATGCGCCTGATGGAAAGCTTTCTAAACGCGTCCGCATGCACAAGTAATATAGATCTAACACTCAGAGGTGAAGGTGAGGGACTTTAGATCACATTGTCGATGTAAATACTTACAACATTTCTCCGGCATTGGCAGGACGTGTTGGAAATCTGGTGCCCACCGCTATGCGACTTTCGCGCGAAGAAAGGATTATTCTTTCAGACCTGAAGGTCAAGGAAATAGAGTGTGGCTCTCCAATTCAGGGTTGCATGAAAGGCACCCGCACAGCCATCTTAAACGAAATTCATAGTTGGGCGACGGATCTCACTGCTCCAAATATTCTCTGGCTAGACGGGTATCCCGGTGTCGGCAAGTCCGCCATCGCTACCGAAGTCGTAGATCAACTGGCTGCTCTGGGCCGGCTTGGATCAAGCTTCTTCTTCCAAAGACAAAGAGCAGCCGATCTGACACCTCATGCTCTGTGGCGTAATGTAGCCTACGACCTCTCACGGCGTCATCCATCGGTACGAAGAACAGTCATACTTAAACTGGAAGAAGACACGACGAGTCCGGAAACGTTCAATCTCCAAAATATATTTCGCCATTTCATTCGCGAGCCGTTGATGAAAAGTACGGACATACCAGAAGCGCGATTACCAGTCGTCGTAATTGATGCTCTGGACGAGTGTGGAGGCCTTGAGGGGCAACAGTCTACACACCGCAAGATGCTTGTGAAGACAATCCACGACTGGTCCCAGTTGCCCACGAGATTCAAGCTTCTCGTGACCAGTCGAGGAGAAAACGATATTAAACGACTCTTCTCGATCACTAAGCACCATCACATCGAGATATTAGCTGGTGAGATGGTTGATGCACAATCATCGGAAGATATTAAGACATTTCTGATGGAGGAGTTTCGGAATATCACAGCACAATACGCTTTATCATCCCCTCAAACGAATTGGCCAGACGCCGAAACCATCCACCTGCTGGTTTATATGGCGGGGGGTCTTTTTATTTGGGCCCAAACCGTCATCAAATTTATTTCTCTTGGAGAGCCTGAACGGGGACTAAACCAGGTTTTAGAAGGAAGAGCCAAGGGGAATATCGATACTCTTTATGACCAGATCCTGAAGGCTTCTTTCTCGAGGGAGGAGGATATCCAGGACTTTCAAACCGTTGTTGGCGCCATCGTTCTGATGAAAGCCCCTTTATCTCTCATCTCCCTCGCGCATCTGCTTTCCATGAATAAGTCTAGCGTGGAACACGTATGCATTCGGCTACGATCCGTGTTAGAGTACCACAACAACCTCCGATTTTATCACCAATCGTTTGTCGACTTTCTACTCAATCATGATAGGTGTACCATCGGATTCTCGATTGACCAGGACCGCGCGAAGAGGAAACTCGCCTTAGCGTGCTTCAAAGTGTTGAATAACGAGTTGAAATTCAATATCTGTGGGGTGGAATCATCTTATCTTCGAAATACCGATATTCCGGATCTTGCCTCCAAGGCTGGCAAATTCATCACGCCTCACCTCCTGTATTCCTCCCTCTGGTGGGTAAGCCATCTTACAGAGACAAGATCGGACACAGAAATATTTGATCACGTCCGGAACTTTATGCATAAGCAGTTTCTTTTTTGGTTAGAGATTCTGAGCATATCCAAACGAGTGAACCTAGGGTCACAGATGTTGCTATGTTTGGTTAATTGGATTAGGGTAAGCCCTTTACCATCCCTAGTTATGCTCTTCTAATGCTGGCATGCCTCATCAGACCTATAGGCACACAGACGCGATAGAATTGGCGTACGATATGCAGAAGTTCGTGACTACATTTGCAGTAGTAATTTCACAAAGCGTGAGCCACATTTACATGTCGGCTGTGCCATTCCTGCCATCTACTTCAATCGTGTGGAGGCACTATGCAAGGGAGTATGGAGAGACTCTTAGAGTGGCGAGCGGTGGGCTAAGTGACTGGCCAGCTCTGCAACTCGAGTTCATTGGGCATACTTCTGAGGTTAACTGTGTCGCATTCTCGCCAGATGGAAAGCGCATCGTCTCGGGCTCCAACGACGAAACAATCCGAGTATGGGATGCCGAGACTGGTGTAGTCGTCGCTGGTCCTCTTCAAGGTCACAGGAAGTCGATCAATTCCGTTGCATTCTCGCCAGATGGGAGTCGCATTGTCTCGGGCTCTTTCGACAAAACAGTCCGAGTGTGGGATGCTGAGACGGGTGCAGTCGTCGCTGGTCCTTTTGAAGGTCACAGCAGTGGGGTCAGCTCCGTCTCATTCTCGCCAGATGGAAAACGCATCGTCTCGGGCTCGCACGATGAAACAGTCCGAGTATGGGACGCTGAGACTGGTGCAGTCGTCGCTGGTCCTCTTCAAGCTCACAACGATTTGGTCCACTCCGTAGCATTCTTGCCAGACGGAAAGCGCATCGTCTCGGCCTCGACAGACCAAACAGTCCTAGTATGGAATGCTGAGACGGGTGCATTCGTCGCTTGTACTTTTCGAGATCACAGCAACTTGGTCAGGTCCGGCGCATTCTCGCCAGATGGAAAGCGCATCGTCTCGGGGTCGTACGATAAAACAGTCGAAATATGGGATGCTGAGACGGGTGCAGTCCTCGCTGGTCCTCTTCAAGGTCACAGTGATTCGGTCCACTCCGTCGCATTCTCGCCAGATGGAAAGCGCATCGTCTCGGGCTCTTTCGACAAAACAATCCGAGTATGGGATTCTGAGACTGATGCCGTCATCACTAGTTCTTTTGAAGGTCACAGCAGCTCCATTAGCTCGGTCGCATTCTCGCCAGATGGAAAGCGCATCGTCTCGGGCTCTGGAGACCAAACAGTCCTCGTATGGGATGCTGAGACGGGTGCAGTCGTGGCTGGTCCTCTTCAAGGTCACAGCAGTGCAGTCAGCTCCGTCGTATTCTCACCAGATGGAAAGCGCGTCGTCTCGGGCTCTGGAGACCATACAGTTCGAGTATGGGATGCTCAAACGGGTGCACTCGTGGCTGGTCCTCTTCAAGCTCACAGCAGTGTGGTCAGCTCCGTCGCATTCTCACCAGATGGAAACCGCATCGCCTCAGGCTCTTTCGACAAAACAATCCTCGTATGGGATGCTGAGACGGATGCCGTCATCACTGGTCCTTTTGAAGGTCACAGCAGTTGGGTCACCTCCGTCGCATTCGCGCCAGATGGAAACCGCATCGTTTCGGGCTCTTACGACCGAACAATCCGAACATGGGATGCTGAGACGAGTACAGTTATCGCTGGTTCTTTTGAAGGTCACAGCAGCTCCGTTAGCTCGGTCGCATTCTTGCCAGATGGAAAACGCATCGTCTCGGGCTCTGGAGACCAATTAGTCCTCGTATGGGATGCTGAGACGGGTGCACTCATCGCTGGTCCATTTGAAGGTCGAGGCCATTGGGTCTACTCCGTCGCATTCTCTCCAGATGGAAATCGCATCATCTCGGGCTCTGCAGACCGAAAGATCCGAATGTGGGATGCTGAGACGGGTGCAGTGGTTGCTAGTCCTTTTGAAGGTCATAGTGACTGGGTCAGATCCGTCGCATTCTCGCCAGATGGAAAGCGCATTGTCTCAGGCTCTAAAGATGGATTGATCCGATTGTGGGATGCCGTAGCTTGCGAGAACCAGGTATGGTCATCGTTCCACGGACATGCTTAAATTTTTTTGACTAATAATATCATTTTCCCTCCAGGACTCAAGCTGCCTCGTTCGTGGGCGACTATCAGCAGCAGACCTGCTTTCTTTCGAAGGAGAGGGAGAGGGAGAGAGAAATCAAAGAGACGATGTATATAGCTCAAATCAAACTGTATTTCCTCATAAGCTATCTATCGATAAGGGGCGCAAGGCGACCGGCAGCCACCCGACTAGCGTCGAAGTACGCCAGCATGAGGCCGGTCGACTGTGCCCAAATCGATAGAAGCGAGGCCCGGATAGCGCGGAGGACGGGCGCAGGCTGGTGGGCCCGAGAGGAGGTGAGGAGATGTAAGTGGATGAAACCAACTGGAGGGAGAGACAGCGGGAAAAAGGGAGAATGAAAACCTCAAGGAGGTTGAATGGACAGAGGAGGATTAGGGAGTGAAGCCGACCCATTTGAAGTAAGCGGGAAAGAAAATTCCCTCGAGGATGCGCCATTAGCGTAAGAAAGCAACGGACGGTCATCTTCCCATTATATTAATGACTGTAGGACCCAGTCTTGACGTGAGGAGGGCAAAGGTGCCCTCGAACGCAAAGGGCAGCTGGTGAAAGGACTCGTTGCAATACGCACGAGCAGAGGTTTGCTCGAAAATGTCGTACACTGTTGAGTGATAGAGAAGATGCTGGCAGAAACATACATAGGCATATGTAGCCAGCCCACAAGCCGAGGGCTACGGTGAGGGCGCAGAGATGGTGGCGAGATCTGAAGGTCTAGGCGTTGACCAGTGAGTGGTGAAACAGGAGGAAGACAGGCGGCTGAAGTGGAGGAGTGTTTTAATATCCATCGTTTGATAATGTTACTTCCCTCAGAATGGTAGATTGTGGGTGAAAGACAGGAGGAACGACGTGGAGGAGATGCACTGGGTTGATGGCGATAAGGAGGGGGTCCGCCGTGCTGACGCTAGTGCAAACAAATCCATTTGAGGTGAAGAGGCAATGGTGGACGAGTTGAAAAAGGCGCTTGGAGAATGGGAACACCGCATTTGACAATCAACGCACAGGGGTATTTTAGTGTGTAAGAAAAGCCTTGACCGTGCAGAACGCAAAGCTGTTGAAGAGGTTGAAATAAGGTTTTCTATGGCCTCTTCCAGGAAGAGAAACGGCGGAGGGAGAAGGTGCACATGGAGGCAATAGAACGACGACAGGTTAATGGGGACCAAAGACCGCACTCGGGACGGGCTGGCCTTGTTTAGAGGGTTAATATACAAGCGGATCATTTCCCGCACCCTCATAACACTCAAGGTAATCAGGTGGATTCGACGCAACGCCAGAGCGGAGGAGGAGAGCTGAATTGGCGAGCGCCTGGCTGGGAGTGAGGAACCCAGTGGGGACATGCCGAGAAAACAAGGAATAAGAAGTGGGTTGCGAGTTCGACGGCGGCAAATTCTGCCCAGCTATTAGCTCGAACGGTGTCGCCCAATCAAAATTGTATAACGAAGGCGTCGAATTTGATGATGACCAAAATATCGATCCTGAAAGAAGAGGTAGAAACCCGAGGATATAGACTTATTTGGCAAGTCTGGGATGGAGAAGGATGATGGTGATCGTACTATGGGCAACCTGCCAAAGGACAAGGCGCCTTGGGTGCTGAGTTTTGCGGACAGGATAGAAGGGGTTTGTCTAGCTGAATAAGACGAAGGGTTTTTACCAGAGTAGGATAGGTCCTGGGTTAAAGGTGGAAAGACAGAGAAAATCCTACGAAACAACAGGGTAGCGCCTGGCTCGTGGAAAGGACTCAGTCTGGAGCAGTGTAATGGATGTGCAAGCAGCGGGAAAGTTGTATGCTTGAGATACTAGCAGAAAGGAGGCATTGGTGATGCTTCAATCAAGGCGGTGGGGTCGATAATGAACCTCGGGTCACAATTGCGATCTGACTGGCTGGACCTTCCTCGCGCCATATGAGAGAGCTTTCTGAGGCTAGTGAATTGTAAACCCAGCGAACGCAAACGATGGGTCGGTGGTGTGATGATCAAGGGGGGAGATCGAGGAGACAGGCTTCGACTTGAAAGCACTGTTGGAATTCAACAAGTCGCCATGGCTCGGGTTATCAGCGAAGGCGCTCTGAATGTCCCAGATGGAGGAACTGGGTAATGTTTGTTGGAGGGGCTCTGGAGACAACTCGATTAAGCAAGAGGAAGTAAGGTGGGGTAAAGGACTGGGCTGGGGCGGCTCTAATTGAGACCTTGCAGGAAATAAAGGGCGAGTAGCATTGATAGAAAGAAATTGAGCAGGCAACGGGAGTGACTGCGACAGGAGTAGGCATTCGGAGGCTGAGACGGGAGTAGGACAGGACTTCGAATAAACGACAAATTTCAGCCAAAGGATCGTGGAATGAGTCCTTCAAAGCATCTTCTCCCTATGGCTGACTTGGGCTGAGACAACCAAAGCCGAGCAAATGCTCTGCAGCAACA
This sequence comes from Serendipita vermifera MAFF 305830, assembly GCA_000827415.1. Taxonomy (NCBI): domain Eukaryota; kingdom Fungi; phylum Basidiomycota; class Agaricomycetes; order Sebacinales; family Serendipitaceae; genus Serendipita; species Serendipita vermifera. Next base: position 12,137 of record KN824298.1, on the reverse strand, counting down.
GGCGGCGCACTGGGATTGGATGAGCGAGAGCAGCGAGTCGAGGCCCTTAGAACCTAGTAGCAAGGAGGTATCAAAGACGCTCCGATAAAGGAATGGGTTCAATAGGAATTTTGATCAATGACTGCGGAATGGCTGGCTGGAACTACCTTGCAGCGACAAAAGACCTTGGGTCTAGAACTGTAAGAACGGCGAACGCAAACGATGGATCGGTGGTGTGATGTACAAGGTGGGATATTGAGGGGACAGATTTCCGCTTGATAACACTGCCGGTGTTCATTAAGATGCAACGACTTGAGGTAACAGCAACGGCGCGCTGATCGCAACCGCATGGAGGCGTTGGCAATACTTGACCGGAGACTTTGGAGGTGATTTGATGAACGAGACAATCGGGACCGTATTCATTCTAGACATGTTGAGGAAGGCTTCGAGCTTGGGACGTTCGATGAGGAGTCACTCAAGGTAAGAGCGCATTTTGCGCTCTGTCTGGTTAATCTCCTAAATATCTATAGGATTAGGATGAGTGGCCAGCGGCTAGGACAGCGACATGAGTGCAGAGAATATCTTCGTTTAATTGGCTGAAAGGTTTGGACCCTGAACGTTGGGTGTGTCGAGGAGGGAGCTTATATATTGCGATCAACAAGTTCCTAGACTGGTGAAGCGGGCTTAGACCTCGGTTTCTTAGTTGTCACCGTTAAGATTGTCAAGAAAGAAGTAAAATTTAGAGGTAGCAAGGGACAGGATAGGATGGCTGGGAAGGAACTCTTGTCGTCTAGGATGATCAAACGACTAGTGGTGGGGGGAGAGGTGGTTTTTGCGAGGTGATGGGGTTCGGGGCAATAGGAATGGCAGAGGCCAAGGAAACGTTTGGATGGCGAGCCAAACGACAGTGCCCAACACACGGGCCCCTGGGAGGCTGAGGAGGACTGTATGCGCGGCAGCGAGTTTAGATGGGAAGAAGGTTGGAAGGTATGGGTAAGTCTAACTTCCTGCAGATGGTGGCCCTTTCTGGAGCGAGGGAAGCAATCTGTCCAGAGAATTGCGACGAAACGCAAGGCCAGGAGGAGACCCAGAAAAGGAGAGTCCCAATAATGAACATGGAACACAACACGCGAAGGCAAATGCGATGTTGGGTAGCGCAGGCAACGCCGGGAGGAAGAGGCACCAACGAGCAAGTAGAGCACTCAATTTAGGCAATGTGGTAGGGACAAGAGGGCAGGTAGAAGTGACAAAGCGACAATCCCGAAGGATGGGTGGCGCAGAGATGATCTCGGACCAGAGAGGCAGAGGGTCTGACTCAATAAGGTGGAGGGCGATATCCACAGAGGAACGGGTAGCGTTGTCCTTAAAGGAACAAATTGGCTGGACCCTGAAAGAACTGGTTGGATACACCGCAAAGGGACCGGTGGGGTCGTCCCGGAAGGGATTGCTAAGGATGACCACGGAGGGAGTGGTTGGGTTGTCCCCGAAGGGGTTGGTAGGTTCATCCACAGAGAGATTGGTAGGTTCATCCCCAAAGGATTAGTAGGATTGTCCGCAAAGGGACGGGTACGATCGTCCGTGAAAGGACTGGTTGGGTCGTCCCTGAAGGGATTAGTAGGGCCGTCCCCAAAGGGATGGGTAGGGTGCTCCATAAAGAGACTGGTAGGGCGTCTCCGTGGGGATTGGGAGGGTAGACCACAGAAGAACTGGTAGGTTGGACTCCGAAGGGACGGGTAAGGGGACAGGACGTCAGACCCGAGTGAAAAGAAGATTTGAATTCGACAAGGTGGCAAGGTTATTTGGGAACAAGATGTCGGACCCATGGGGACAAGGAGTGTCGGACCCGTGAGGACAAGGTGTTGGATCCAAAAGTACGAGTATCAGACTCGTCAACGTGGGGAGGATATTTGGGGACAAGATGTCGGACTCGTGGGGACAAGGGGTGTCGGGCCCGCAAGGACAGGGTGTCAGACCCAAAAGGACGAGTATCACACTCGTCGAGGTGAAGAGGATACTTGGGGACAAGGAGTCGGACCCGCGGGACAAGGAATGTCGAGAAACCGAGGAGCGGTGGCGAGAGATGTGAGTTGGGAAGGGATCCCAGAGGAATGCAACGGAGGAGCCGTGCGTTGAAGATGGGAAAGGGTCCCAGGGGAATGCAACGGAGGAACCGTGCGTGAGGTTTGGGAAGGGGTCCCAGGGGGATGCAACGGAGGAGCCGTGCGTGAGGTTGGGAAGGGATCCCAGGGAGATGCAACGGAGGAGCCGTGCGTGAGGTTGGGAAGGGATCCCGGAGGAATGCAACGGAGGAGCCGTGCGAGAAGTTGGGAAGAGGTGAACACGCTGGTGGGAGGGACCGTGTTCGGGTTTTAGCGACTTCTTGAATCCTTGCAGCTTTGGTTAAAGGTGCTTCCGAGATTGAAACTGTGTCGGAATAGAGAAGGCGGACGACGACTTCAGAGGAGTCGCCTCGTCGCTCGAGAATATAACTACTCGATGTTCAGGAGAGAGAGAATGGCTTTGAATACGTCGGAAAACGTCTGCAACATGCTGAACCTGATGGGGACGTGAGGATGACGTTGGGCATGTTGACGACAAGTTGGGACTGGAAATCCGAAAGAAAGAATACTTCTCTTCGTGCAATGAATGTAGTTTCGAGGCTAAAAGAGAATAGCAGAGGAAACAAGCTGCAGGGGCGGGGAACAAGAAGGCGAGGAGCCACCTGCCAGGATCGCCACTCCAAATGAGAGCGGACTGAGAGCGCCTAAAATGCAGATCAATTCGGAGGAAGTATCTACGAATAATACAGGTATTTTAGGCGCAAGAATGCCCGAAGAGCTGGGTCTCAGCTGCTCTCCCCGTCGCCCGTGTTTCAGCAGCATTGCAATGAACTTTGTTCATTGCCCCAGTATACTGCCGTTAACATTCGGTGACATAATGAAAGATGGTTGGGTCTTAGGCCCTATGTCTGAACCTTTATTTTGGGTTCCACCCACACTTCGCATTGGACTTTACCAGCCTAGTAACACATTGGTTATTACGAAACATATAGCCACAAAGCTTGACCTCAGTCATTTTGTCCATGGGAACCAGTGGAGCCTCTGCAAAACCCACAGAAATTTTCCAAGTCGTAGCGGGCTACCGGAGGCACAAGCATCACCGATCAATTCCGCGGAGGATTCACTTTCAATAGACGTTACTGAACAAGGGCTCACCGGGCGCAAAGCGTAAACTGAGTGGACAGTCGACGCAAGCAGATCTCGTTGATGGCACCGCGAAGAAGGCAAGGTTGGAAGGGTGAAGCATCAAATTCATAAAGCAGACTCCTGTCTTATCGGGGCCGTATCTCGTTTAAGTGCTCACCAGACTGATGAGGAAACTGCTTTGGAGTTGTCTTATGAGGAGACTTCCCGTTTCTTGGTGAGGTATCCCTATTTCGGTTGGCTGATTCGTCTTCCTTTACGTCAGGATCCGTTATTTGTATTACTTTTTGGATAGGTGTTGGATCTGTTAGCGCACTATATACTAGCTTGCAGAATGATACAAATTTTGATTAACCACTATGTGTAGGAGAGCACTAACGATGTCAGATATCCTGGAGAAGGTCGTACCAACCAACGAAAGCAATAAAGGTGACGCAATGCCGCTAGACTGGCTACCAACGGAAAAGAATTATGAATTTGCGGGGTCAGTCGTAGAGAGGAAATTGAGAGAAAGGTAGGATGAGGGAACAAGATTTCCGCAGAACCGAACCTCTGGCCACCAGTCTACCCAAGACGTAGGCATTAGTGTTCACCTGATTGAGTATCACCCGATGGGGCAGCCCACGCCACGGGGTGTCGGATGGGCTTGGTAAGAGGGGTACAAGCGTCGTCGGAGAGTAGCCTTGACTATTCAATAGCTCCTACTTCTACACGTAGAACACCGGATCGAGTCACGCTTAATTGTGCGAGCAGTGGCACTTGAGTATACTGGAGTCAGTCGCGGCAACTATTTTGTTCTCGTCTTCAACAACCACAAAAATTATTATTTTCCCACTTTTAGGGCAGAGGCACTCTGCTACCTGCATGAAACTCAATGAATTTTCATTTCCAACCTAGAATCCGCCACTAGCCTAGCGCATTCTCCTACCCCGTCTCGGGCTCGGGCTCGCCCTGCCTGAGGGCAAACTTCAAACTCGCGAAGCAAAGGCTCGCGATGACAAGCCATCCCTCTTCTTTGAGGGCATTTGGAGGTTGTTCTGGCTGCTAGATATTCTCTAGGGCTCTCCGGGACAAGATTGCAAAGTAAGTGGTTTGTTCAACCGCATTCAGATCAGCGTCTTCATCGCCATTATCCTTCTAGACGCTCTCACAAAGGACTTACCAACTCTTCTTTCATCTAGGGTCCGCAACCGTCGAGAACTAAATGCCAAATTGACTAGCTACCTCGGGGATGTAGGCGATGATAATGGCGACACTCTCGCCTGGGTTAAAAAGTCTAAGAAGCGGGAGAAAGAACTGGCTAAAAAGCGACAGCAAGAAATAGAGGAGATGGACAAGCAGTCCCAGCAGACCTATGATGAAAGTATGTCACTCTCGTTACCCTTTCGTGTCTCACTGCTTACATTCTCCTCTTGCAGAGGACTTGGCTGGTATCAAAATCGGCCACGATTTGGACGGCTTGGTGGAGGAGAGGAGCAGATACTGACCTTGAAGGACAGCCGTATCCTCGACAAAGAAGGTCGGTGGTTCGACTTGTCATAATTTCGGATGCTGATACTTGCACAGAGGACGAGCTACATAATGTTCTCTTGGCAGAACACGAGCGTACACCGGTTATGACGACGACGAGTTCCAAGAGGGACATGCCGGCATGAGAAGGAAGGTACTGGCGAAGTATGACGAGAATATTGATGGCCCTCAGGAAACAGTGGGTGCTAGCATCCGGGATTAACGTGCGCATGACTGATAAAGTACAGGGCTTCAGAATTGGGTTGAATATTGATTGCCCAACTCGTCGGGAAGAATTGGCTACACTCAAGTCTGTCAATACGACACTACTTACAATTGACTATGCTAGTAGGCTTCATCGCGCTTAGTCACCTTTCTGTACACTGACCACTCTCTTTCCATAGAAAATCTCGATGCATCGGATTATTTACAAGAGGGAGATATCGGGTTCAAAAAGCCCAAAAAGAAGAAGAAACAAGCAAATAGGAGAGTGACCGAATCCGAGGTCGCTGCGGAAAGTCAAGACAATGACACCATGCAGATTGACAATGGCCCTTCAGTCAATTTAGAGACGAACTTCGTGGACGATGACGAGTTGCAGGCCGCTTTGGCGCGCTCTCGAAAAGCAAAGATGATGAAGATACCTAAGTTGACACCAGAGGAGATTGCGCGTAGAAGTAAGCCGTTTAGTCGTTTCCAAGTTTAGATCCTGACCATTTGAATAGTTGCTGAAGAACGAGAGACTGAAGCTCTAATCGCGATGAAAGTGGAGGAAGAAGTCGGTTTTGTTATTGACGATACCTCGGAGTTTGTTCAAGCCGTCTCATTGGATGCAAAGCCCGAGAGACGAGTAATAACGCTCCAAACCGTCAAACAGGAGGAATCCGAAGACGAGGAAATGGAGGAACCCGAAGACGGCGAAGTCGATCCCAAGATGAAAGAAGAGATGATGGCACTAAAAATGGAGCTCGACAAGCAATTTGGGGATGAAGAGCCTGTTAAACGTGAAGATGACGAGGATGTTCAGGTGGGTGAATCCTCACTCTGGTGCAATAACAAGATTATTGACAACTAGCCGATTTCAGGTTGGAACTGCTGCCGAAAAAACCCATAGCACTGGTCTGGCCGGGACATTGAATATTCTACGGTCTCAAGGAGCATTACAGGCCACATCAGGAGATCTACGAGATCGTGAGCGGACACAACGACAGCAGGACCCATGGCTTGCCGGCCAACGAGCCAGAGCTGCGTTTCGTGAACTGGAGCGAGCCAAGGCTGGTGGAGGGAATCAGGACCAACAGCAACGCGAATATGCCAACCGACTAAGAGAGCGGCAAAGGCGTTTGAAAACTACAAACCCGATGTGAACATCGTCTATCATGACGAATTTGGGCGGGAAATGACGCCCAAGGAGGCGTGGAAGGCACTCTCGCATCGGTTCCACGGCAAAGGCAGCGGAAAGATGAAGACGGAAAAACGGCTAAAGAAGATTGCTGAGGAAAAGAAGATGCAGGCGATGATCTCGGGCCAAGTTTGCACCGGTCGGCTCGTTTGTGGCTCATCCTGCCAGTGGGGAATCGTCGCCTGTACCAGGAGGAAGCAGGATCGCCCTCAGCCTGAAGAGGAAAGCGGAAGATGATGGAACTGGGACTCCTCCATCGAAACGACGGTAGGACCTGTTTAAAGCGTTTATACGCACCTTTCGGTACCTAGCATAGAAAAAAGAGTAGGATCCTGTGTCGTTTGGAATACGAGCAACGCCTGTAGGCGCTTGCGCTATTGTAATAGAGAGGTGGTTCAAATTCAAGCCTTGTGCGCATCTACGCGATATTCCCGACCGAAAGGGAGGGTCTTCCCGGCCCAAAAAACCAGGGCACTCACATTATTTAAGATTTCTTTGATTTTTGTGATTGGCTCACGCC
>KN824297.1:411439-422421 GCA_000827415.1 Serendipita vermifera MAFF 305830 | reverse complement strand
GGCCGCGACGATGAGACTGGACCATTGCGCGATTGAACCGGCTTTCTGACGGCCGCCATTATTTGTGATTTCAATGACTTGGAGGGTATCGAATGCTTCGACCGATTCTGCTCTGAAATTTTCGTCAGTTTTCGTCTCCCAAGAGGATTAGGTGACGAACCGTCAGAGAAGCCTCTCCCAGCCGTCTGGTTCCGTTTCATATGTAAAATGTGCCCATTTACGCAGCATCAAGGCGATAGATATGCGAGGGAATTGCTTTGGAAGCCTGAATGTACAAGATTGGGCCGTCTACGTACTTGATCGCGCGTTTGATCTCCATCTTCGTCGTCTGTATATCCTACAAGTGCTAATAATATTTAGTTTACTTTTCTTGACCGTGCTTTTGGGAAAGTCTTACAATCCATGCTAATGGTGGTGAGGTCCAACGTTGTGCTTTCATCTCCACCATGGTTTTCCATTTCTTGCGACGGCTTATCTTATTCACTCTTTTTTATTCATTTGTTGCTGCTCAAACTCAGGATCAAGTAAACGCAGCATCCAAATTCTTGCAAAAAGACGGCGTGCAAGGTCATACCAATAATTGGGCCGTGCTGGTATGCTCCTCTCGCTACTGGTTCAATTACAGGGTGAGAATACTCGGAAATATATATAGTAAACCGCATAACTAACGCAAATTCCTCAGCATATGGCCAATACGCTCGGCATGTAAGCATTGAGTAAGGCTCCTTTGCAAGTAAATCACTCATCACAACTCGAAAAGGTATCGCACAGTCAAACGATTGGGTATTCCCGACTCCAATATTATCGTCATGCTCGCCGACGACGTCTCTTGTAATGCGCGGAACAAATTCCCGGCGACCGTATATTCAAATAATCGACGGAGCATTGATCTTTATGGCGAAAACATCGAAGTCGATTACCGTGGCTACGAAGTGACCGTGGAGAATTTCCTTCGACTGCTGACAGGTAACAAATCTCATGTTACGTCCCGGCCAATCTTACCTTGTCTTTGATAGGCAGAGTGGATCCATCCCTTCCTCGCTCCAAACGCTTGTTAACGGACGAGAAAAGTAACATCTTCGTGTATATGACCGGGCATGGTGGCGACGAATTTCTCAAGTTCCAAGACAACGAGGAAATCAGCGCATTTGACATTGCCGACGCTTTCGAGCAAATGTGGCAGAAGAAAAGGTGCGCCAATGGTCTTTCACTGGCCGCTTTTTATTGATTGGTATTTATAGATATCATGAAATCTTTTTCATGATCGATACCTGCCAAGCCAACACGATGTACTCCAAATTTTACTCGCCCAATATCCTGGCCACCGGATCATCGAAACTAGGAGAAAGCTCTTATTCAGTAAGTGGTACCTTGGCTATAAATATAAATATTCACCCCCTTTAGCACGACCATGATTCGGATGTCGGCGTAGCAGTGATCGATAGATTCACCCATCTGGTCCTGTCCCACCTTGAGGGCATCAACAAAACCTCACAAGCTACAATGCAACAGTTGGTGCGAATTTATTCTGGTAGTATGCCCGCTATCGTATCTCATTCGCAATGATCTAGTTTGATGCATACAACTTCGACCATCTGAGGTCCACCGCAGGCGTCAGGACTGACCTGTTTCAGCGTGACCCTTCCAAAGTATTGTTGACTGATTTCTTTGGTGGAGTCGCACAAGCGGAGGTAGTGCAGTCTGATGATGTTGACGATGCAAGGGATTTTGCCCGTTTGGCATCGTCAGCCAAACCGAGCGTTGTTGCGGACAGCCAAAGTGGCAAGCAGCAGAAGGTTTCTACGACTTGGATGGAAATGGGATCGGACCGTTTGGGCGAACTAGGAAGGAACTCGTACGGCCTCAGCAGGGTATGGGCTTCGGTCGGTCTTATCTTTGGGACATATGCAGTTACTCGCTTCCTCTTTTAATAGCTTTCATTAATCTTATTGTGTCATCAATGCGCTCGGAAATGCAGTCAATGGGCACATGTTCGATAGCGTCAAGGGAACCGCTTCTTTCTGGTGATCAATGTTTCCTTCTAGATCATGCCAACCTTGATGGGAAAATCCGAAAAGGTAGAAAAGTCGGCCCATATAAACATGTCTGGACCTTACTTCGGCCACGTTATGATGGCGTGCCTTGTTTCCCAACTCGTACTTGATACTAACCAGAAATCTAAATTACGCAATAGGGTCTCCGATATACCTCCGATACAAATACCAAGGACATTCTTCGGTCTTGAACGAGGGGTATGTCGGTCGCGGAGAATGGTGAATGAACGCTCACGCAATGCCGGAGAAAAGGCGTCATGGGAGAGGTTTGTTCGCACATTGCGACAAAGGATTGCCTTGGGGCCAGAACCCATATAAAGCGTGCTTTATGTACGCACACGCATTAGACCTTTTGGGCTTCTTCATCTGTCGTTTCCTCTCTCCCTCGGCTCTTAACAACTCCAGCTAAGAGCATGTTACTATCCTTGATTTCCGGCGCTGCTATCTTCGTTGCTGCCACAGCGACTCCTGTCCTTTACGATGGAAGAGCAGCACCAAATTTGACGGAATCCACATTCAATGATCTGAGTGGCCAATATGTCTAGTGAGTGGATTAGATGCGCTGTCCATAGAGACAAACTCACAGCTCCTCAGTGTGGTCAAAGGTAGCAAAAATGCCAGCGACGTGAGTGAACTTGAGCGTTTTTGATGGCAGATATTGATATACGTTTAACAGTATGTCGACCTCACCAAGTCTATCCCACCAACACCGCTGTGGGGATCACTGTTTAAACCCCGCGCGGAACAAACCATCAGCGTTTCAATCGACAACTCTTCGGTCTTTGTGCCTGGTGGAAACGCGGCCAACTCACAGTACGGATTCAGGCGTACCGAGGTCATTGCACAGTCCCGTAATAGGACAATACTCGAGACGGGTAAAACCGTGTTCCACTGGTCAATCTTGAGGGACAACCGTCATGACTTGAACTACAAGCACGAGTATCAAGTAGTATTCATCGAGCCCAACGATGGCTCGCATGTATTCGGCCTACAAATCGGTAATAGCGAACAGGCATAAGGTTTTGTACGAGGACTCACAGTTCATAGGGTCTCCATTCACTTATCCTACTGGCCGATTGCCGGTCGCGAATGCCCAATCACTTCGTATTCTGGCCCACGACTTGACGGTCGTCTTCGAGACTCCTTTCACTCGCAATGACTGGCATAACTTTGCGGTTCAAGTAGACTGGGATGCGCTCACACTTGGGGTGTATTACTCGAAGAACTGGTCTCCGCTTGCTCCTACCTCAAGAAAGACAGTACCCGACACAGGAGCGGTTGCGGGACCAGATGGACAAGGTGACTTCCATTTCGGCGTATTGAAGGTAAGCTCCAATTATATACTCCTGCTATGACTGATACAATTGGGGAAATCCATCCAGCTCCCAATCGCAAGCCCAAGAGATACCTCTGAACAAGCCACAGACGTCGTTCATCGAGGTATTCAAGAAGGCACTCTTGAGACACTTCATTATTCTGGAGTATTCGTTGAAAGCACTGCAGGGGGAGTAAGCGCGGGGTACGGCCTTAAAATCCCAGCTCTCAAGAATTGAGAGTTCGGTGAACGAAGTATGATTCGTGGGGTATCTCGGGGAGACCTTTGGACCCTACGACTCGATTTTATGGGAGTCCTGGCTCGTTCCGGGATGCAGTAATTATTAGTACTACAAACGTCACATCTGTGGCTTGACTATGCCGTCGCTGAGTTTGTAGTAGACTTGTGAGCTGTCTTGTGAGGTTATTGCCAGATAGATAAAGGTACGGTGCCATTCGCTCGGGCAGGAGACTTGCTCGTTCTGGCTGTCTGTGGCGGATGTGCTCTCTACTTTTAACAATTCGATCGCACGGAATATATCCTTTATCCTAGCAGAGTCGACTCTCTATCAGTTTATGAGATGAACGAATGGAAAGTCGCACCAATTTAACGATAGATGGTCCGAAAGCGAGCATGGGACAACGATGGTCCCCACATCTACGCCGTGCTCTTCCTATAAGATGATTCAGTTGTGATCTAGGAAGCAACAATTCATGCTCACATTATCTGGTTTGACGCCCATCAGTGCGGGTCTTTTGGCAGCATCAAGGTCAATAGCGATAACGTTGCGCCATCTCTGCGCCAGGTGTAGGTCATTATAGACCTGTGTGAGATCCCCTGCATTCGATGGATATTTGTTCGCAAGCGTCGCTACCTCGATCAGAATGTATCAGTTTGAGAATCTCATCGACATGTTTTGTCGCTCACATATATATGACTCATTCTTGTATGGCCTTTTAGTCCGGGCTAGAGGTGGCGGGAACTGAATCGCGGAACAAAGGAGAAGCGCTCTTGGACCCTTACTCGTATCAGCAACTAAACCGCTACTAACCCGTCCGTCGCTCTTTTAGGACGATGCAAAGCAATAATAGACGCCAGTTATCAAATCCTCAGGTGAATGGAGATAGTAATCGTCGTACGGCAAGTCGTCCCGCGTCCTTCAAACTGGGCAAGAAAGGGACAGCGGGAAATCCTGCCGCAAGCTGGATACCGAACATCCGTGTATGTCTAAGTTTGATTCGGCGTCGTCTCATCTAACTGTTTTCATGTAGCGCGAAGGCACTTACGACTCTCGTCCGAGCAAAAGCATTCGCGAGCAGATGCCGGAGACCTTTCAAACCCTTGAGCCTGAACAGGGCAGTCGTATCTTAATATCTGGTCTACCGAAGGATATCACCAGTCAAGATTTGGAAGTACGCCATCCCGTGGATTTACACATCAATAACTTCACCTGACCGTATTGCAAACGATCTAAACCCACAGGATTTGATGACCAGTATGATAGGACCCACACGCGAGGTATATATCGTTCACCAGTATGCGGGCCCACCTCTTTACAAGCAATCAAATGTTACATCCTCTGGATTGGAACGTGACCCAAACGCTGAATTCGCTGAAAACATCAGGAGCTTATCGTCAACCGGTTGTGGTATGGTTCATTTTCAGGTCGGCTCTTGCTGCTATCGTTGCAACTATGTGAATCTGACGAACGAATAGAGGGAAAAGGATGCGCTAGAGGCCTGGGAACAGTACAATGGCAAACTATTGGACGGAAACCGTAAAGTTTTACGCGTTCAGATTGTTGTTGATGCGGATGAATCTTGGTTGAATCCTGCCGAACGTCCAAGCGATTCCTCCCCTTTGCCACAAGACGATACTATGATGGATACGGAACCGATTGAGGCTCCTTCAGCAAATCTCCGTGTCACAGAACCCAAATCAGAGCTAGTCACCTCATCGAGGGGTCCTAGCAAAGCGACGATGTCCAAAACAACCGGACATGTCACTTCATCGCGTACCCAGCCAATGGCTCCAGTGTCAACCGTCAAACAAACGAATGTGAAGCCATCGTCCAAAAGCGTTTCTGCTTTGCCACTACTTGACCGAATTGGTTCACCTGCGGCTGCCACCAGCGACCTCAAAAATAGAGGATCCATCACGCTTGGAGGGCATTCGATCTTCTTGGATGGGTCGGCGACCGGCTATTCTGCGGTCCAGACGATCCCTGTTCATGCGAGTGGACTACCCTCGAAGGGAAGGGTCAAGAAGGGCCCAAGACGCCTCGCCAAGCTCGAAGCACATAGACAGCAGCGGTTCGACCAACCTAATCTCCCTTCAGTGTACCCGATGCAACCTATCACAAATGTCGGACAGCCTGTTCGGCCTAGAGCTGCTGACCTGGACGCAGAAATGGAAGAGTACAGGCGCAGCGGTTTGATGGGCTTGGGTCCTGGCAGATAACCGGTACTTGATATCAACCTATTTTGAAACTCAAGACACCTATGTCAACTTTCTTGTATTAATCGGTCCCTTATTTGATAAAGCTATCGTTTTCTGATATAATGCAACTTTTCGTATATGGTTCGCGGAATTGTCCGATATACAATTACTCTGATACGGAGACAATTTTGGGTGCGTATTAGGAACAGAACAATTAGTTGGTGTGCTCATCGGTAATCGCCACCGTCGTCGGCCTGCAGTTTCTGCTTGGCTGCTAGTAGGATTCCCGTCTTCCAATTGTCTAACTTGGAAATGTGGTCCCACTCCACCAAGGCATTGGTGAACATCTAAAACGACATGGGTTAGGCGAGATCGAAGGCTGGAGTGGGAACAGCTACTCGCCTCGACATCCCCTTGGCTGAAAGCGTCGGTGAGCGTGCTGAGGAACTTGGCTTCGCGGGTTGTTTGGAAGGTCGGGTCGATGGTACGGGTGTAAGAGAGAAGGTTGGATGCCTGAGTGAAATCCTATAAGAAACAAGGTCAGTTTGTGTAGCACCGAATGACTACGTGGACATACCCCCATCGCCAGAGCGCACAAGCCCTGTCGGAGCCAGACTTCCTTGACGTTGAATCGAGTGAGGGGTGAATCCATGTATGATTCTGCCACCTTTTTGTATCGGTCAATCGCCGCCGTATAGTCGCCAAGTTCGGCATAGAGATCTGCAGCGTCTCGTCGACAAGAGGTAGCGGTACTACATCAAACGACTCAGAACAGTGCTATAAGACTGAAAAGAGATGGTGCTCACGCCTTAGAATCTTCTTGGTCATACCAGTCTGCCGCTTGATCGTAGGATTCACATCCGCGCTTGATGTCGTTTAATTCCTTGACGTATATCTAGTGGTGTCCATCTGTAAGTGGATGATAGACTATATAACTAGCATAGGAAACTCACCTGAGCGATTTCCTTCTCCCGATCTGCGGCTTGCCTAAACTTGCCGGTGGCGCAGAACTGAGTGATGGTATGGCTGAGTGCGTCTACAGCCACTAATGATTTACGGTCAATGTTATGAGCTAGTGAATGGTTCGGTGCCACGTACGGTCTGGGTAACCCTGCTTGTAGGCCTTTGCGGCATTCCACCAAGCACTCGCGGCTTCGTTACGAGCGTCATCTCCCATAGCCTCGCGGCACTTTGCCTCTTCTCGGAAAGCATCTCCAGCTTCCTTGAAGCGTTTCTCGAGCTATGAGATGGTGTGGATAGGTGTCAGCTAGCAGCGATGATGTCGACGTGTATGTACCTTGAACTGGTTGCCCGTTTGCTGGAATAAATCGCCAGTAGTCTCATAATTAGTGGTGCTGTTCGAAAACCAGCTGGAGAATCCTGATGACGCGCTGCTGGTAGCCTTCTGAAGCGACTTTTGAGCCTTTAGAAGGAGCGAAACTGCCTGAGATGTTGCAGCCATGAGGAGTTATCGTTGATGGCAATGTTGAGGGTGGCTCCAAGGACGACGTGGTGAATGGTCAAAAGCGAGCGCCTGAAGGCTCTCAATGTATTACTCATTCTAGGGTTACAAAATATTACAAAAATAAAAATAAAAAACCAAAATATTCTTTGGTAGAAAGTGTCAAAAATTCCCTCAAAGTCAAAGCAAAGAGGTGGGATTTGGGTAGTTTGCAACTAGCAAATGGCTATGCCTCGGTAAGAACCTCACTGGCCATAGCTCGTGCCCGAGCACAAGAGATAAAGAAATCTTTAATTGGCGTCGGCATTCCAGTTTTATAGTCGGATTCTGGGACGGTGGCAGGTGTAGTCGGGCACTGATCATTTGCGTTACGACGCTCTCTCTGACTTGGTTCTTCACCGCCAACCACGACGACGTGTACAGATTCTATTATGGCCCAGTCGTCCGTAAATGTGCAAGCTGCACATCCAGTGTGAGTCAAGTTGCACCAATACAGTTCAAGGCGTGTCTCTGAAAACAACATGAAACCTACAGATCTATCGTATTCTTACTTCACATTCTTTTGGAAGCCCCGATATGCTTCTTTGCACTAGTTCGACCGGAAGCGCTCCCCTTTCTGGATATGAATAACACCACCCTCATCGCGTTAAAGGTAAAGTACTACGCCCCTAGCATTGTTACAACCATCTCATCCTTGATACAGTTATATGCCGCTCTCCTCTTGTCGTCGTTTCTCTCGGCGTACCTCGTCTGGGGGCTGCCCGAGTTCCTCCCTGGTAAAAGGGCCCTCGCCCTCCAACTCTGTCTCTACCACACCATTGTCACAACGGCTTTATGGCACGCACCAAGATTCATTCCCTACACGATTGGTGCGGGACCGGAATCGCTCGGAATCACAGTGGAAAGGTGCGGACTAGGGAAACCGAGAGCGCGAGAGTTTTAACTGACTGTTCTCTCACACAGAGTATGGTGCGCATCACACGCACTCATGTCGGCGGCTCTTGCGATTTGGTGGCACGTCACGCTGCCCTACACTGCAGCCATAAAATCTGGCGCAAAGACTCAGTAGAAAGGGCTTATGGTATTATCTTGCATATTTATTTAGATATAACTAATAAACGGCTCATCCCGCTGTTCACTACAATACTTTGCCTTCTTTGACTAGTGTATCGAGTCGGTTCATTAACACCTTCATGCACCTTTCCAGTCGCTCGACTTCTCCAAGTCCTTGAACAAGGCCTTCGGATATCTGCCCTGAAAGCCCGCCTTCCGGTACATCCTTCTTACGCCCTGCTGCTATGCTTGGTGTGTTCGTGGGTTCTTCGGACACCGGTCCACCTTGAGTTGAGGTTGTTGGGCTATCGTCCCCATTCCATGGCCCCCCGCAACCAGCCCATCGGATCCTGTTTTCCCAATCGACGAGGTAGACATAGCCGACAAATTTGTTTTCGAGGCCGATTGCCTCACGGACATAGTCGATATTCTCATAGGAGATGATATAAGACTAGAGACCAAGCTCAGTTGCACGATCTCGCCATCCCCAGTTGAACATTCACACACCTGATGGAAATATTTTGGAACCTCTTGGCGTAATTTTGAGGCAAACATGGAGACCAAAAACGTTCGAAGTGGGTTCTGTTGCAAATTGACCTACCCAGAACCGTTAGCGACCCAGTCTGGTTGGATAACGGGCTACCGACATGTAGGAACCGGAACCTCTCATGGCCTCTCCATTTATCCGTCAAACCTCTCGTCCACGCCTTTACGTGCTCTTGAGATATTTGGGAGTTTGTGATCGCAATAATAGATACGTTCCCTTGGCCTATCTGCCCGGTGTGACATTTTCCTCCTAAGCTCGACGCGATCAGGGTTCTGGTTCGTATCTATCGCGCGCCTTCAGGACGTAAATGTAACTCACCCTCCATCGGAATGTACGGGCCTCGTAGCATCCTTTGTTCCTTCCGATTTTCGGGTGATTGCGATTTGTCCTCGGGAGGTGGAGATTCGCCAATCGGCTTCCCAGACATGTTTGGGAAATAGAGGGAGCGCTACTTGTATTTGCGTGTAAGACCGGACTGTCAGGACATGTAGCGAATAGTTGCTTGGAGGATGAACGAACCTCCTCTCGGATTAACTGGGGTGGTGCAATCCACGTCTTCCCTCCATGAAAAGACATTTTGTGAACGTCCGCATAATAAGCTTCTTGATTTAATCTTTTCCTAGATGCAGGCTTCAGTCGCGCTCGAAATCGTAAAATGTGATGCTACACTGGCAACCACGTCGGTTATTTCCATAAGATCAGAACAGTGAGACTCACAGAATATCCCTGCGTTCTATCACCTTGTCCTCGTCAAACAACTCTCGGTTCTTCTCTTCCCTGCTCATAGGTCTCCACTTCGGCGGATTCTGCACGCCGAGAGGGCGGGGCAACAACTGCAAGGCAATTGGCTTTGGACTGTTCTTTGATGTATCTTGTGAACGGCCGTCTCGAACATCGTCCGAAACGGAGGCTTGCCTCCAGGACGAATGAAACGTTCTTTCTGTCCTAGGATGACAAGCTTGAGTCCGACAGGCACGTTGCGGCTTCCAACGTTGTTTTCTCAGGAGACTACGCGTAATAATGCTTTGCATCGACACGACACGGTGGGGTTCAAGTCACGAGATGGCGGAATTTTAACCTAAACTCTGTCTGACACCTGGTCAATCTGCCTATACATTATTAAAGATCTCTAAAACCTCCAAAAAAAAGGCTAATGTCACATGGGCTACTTTAAAAAGGGAGTTCTGCAATAAAAATTTCTACCTAAGGTGATTTCTTTACTCTAGTCATGAGTTTTCCTAAGAAACTTATTTGCTACAGCCATTGAGCATTCCTCTAGACACAAAGTTGCATAGAAACAATAAGCAAGGATAATTATACAATTCAACTTCCTTTGACACTCTCCTGGGTCCATTTTAAATGGCACCTGTGACCTCAGAGTCTATCTGAACAGTATCCCTGTACTGTGATTATTTGATGGTTTTTGACCCACTTTGGCTTCTCATTTTGTGCAAGTGTGCAGTTTGCAGTATAACCTGGGCTTGTGGCTTGGGATTTTGATTATGTTTCAGCCATTTGGAGATGTGAGCCATGTTAATAAGTTTTGCTGCTCATGTTTAATATGTGTTGTCAAGAACCCTATGTCTTGCTCATTTTTCCTGAGAACAATACTAGCCATTACCTATCCTATTCCCCAGCCTCCTTGCTCACATGACCTCAGTGCTTACTGCCCTGCTACCTAAACAGGAGACATATGGCCTGCTCTGAACTCTTCCACATGACTTACCCATGTTCTTTCATGCTCTGGACTTTTCTTCCCTATGCCCAATGACTCATTGAGGCTGTGCCCTCTAGTAAGATAAATACCCCAACCCTTCAGGACATGACAAGCAGCTTCTTGTCTGTTTCCTGTAGGTGCATCTATTGTACCTTTGTTTATGATTGATCATTAACTTGTCTGTTCCTGAAGCTCTCACTAGTTGAGACCTTTAGTGTTTGCAGCCTACAGTGAGCAACAAAACTGTTCACATGTTGTCAACTTTTGCCTTGATTGGCAATTTCAGGGTCAATGGAGGCAAGTGGTGCCTATTGAGTACTATCATCCAGTAGATCTGCTTCTTGGCTTTCTATTGATATCTCTGTTACATAATTCCGACTACTATTAGCAAAGAT
>KN824297.1:339102-390045 GCA_000827415.1 Serendipita vermifera MAFF 305830 | reverse complement strand
CCTGCGCCTGTTGAAATATGTTGAAAATATCCTCATCGGAGCCTTCTTTCGTCGAAAGTCGCGTCGGCATTGGCCCAACGTCGCGGTCAAACAAGATCCACTCGCCACCCGCCACCCAAGATATAAACAAAAAGAAAATTATATAAATTCAAAAATTAAATGATATGACTACCGTAGACGATTGTCGGCGAGCCAGCGTCCTCGTTCACGCTCAATGTTTTCTCGTCCTCGCATCCCGTATCCCTTGTCCATCCGAGTTCCCTTGCGGCCAACACCATCACCCATCATTGGAGGAGCATGCCCTCCCCTCAACACGCGCAGGCATGCCTTGATAATGTTCATGCCGTTGCGGGAACCGTACACTTTGGCGGAAATGTCTTTGATACCGGCGGCTTTGCATACCTGATTGGAGAGGGTTAGTGACCAAGTTTGGGTTGGTACTCGAAGGGCCGCACCTGATGTATAAATGGATTGCAACGTAGACCAAAGCCCATGGGTCTAGGGCGCATCAAAACGCGCGTGCTGCCCCACTTGGTATCTATCTCGTTCCACAGAGTTCTGTCCTCGAACCTGTCGACCCAATCCAGGTCCTTGCACGCCGCAATAAAGCTCTTCTCGATGGCTCTTGGGTTCTCGGTGTCTTTCCCTTCACCGACACCAACAAGACCCTGGCCGTTGCCGGCTACTGTTAAGACGTACCAGGATGGCATGCGACCTTTGCCACCTTGCTGAACGACACGCTTCGAGATGAGTGGGAAGCGCATAAGGGTGCTGACGACGTTGGGCGGTAATGTTTGGGCCTCTGCTGGTGAGGGGAGCGATGAAGTCTCCTCGAGCGGGGTAGCATGCTGGTCCCATTGCTCAAAGTCGTTGACCAGGTCACCAGAATTCCACGCTTGGAGATCCAGCGCTTCGTCCAGAGGAGTTTCGTATTGTCCCTCGTCCACTTGGCCTCTTCGTCGGCGACTTCGTGATGTGGCCTGGGTGTCGTCTGCACCCCACTCTGCGGCGGTTCCCGACCGACGAAGCGCATCCATTTCCTCGCCTTCCATCTCGCCCCTGGGCCCTCTTTGTTCAGAGAGCGCGTCCATGCGGTGTTTTGGTTCGATATACCGCCTTGTTGGGAACCGGGGGGTCGGTCGAAGCCGAGGCTCAATCATGAAGAGTGGAGGATCGTTGAAGACGGTAGTAGACACGTTGTGTTCTTGAATATTCCCGTGTTTGTCTTTTTTGTTCGTCCGTTGGTGATGGGACTTGACATAGGTGTCAAAGAGAGGGTTGACGTCGGTATAAATCGGATATAAAGGCTCTTTTCCGGTTAATACGGTCGCATTTGACGCGTCTTCAACGTCGACAGCCTGTTCTGCATCCTTCTCCTGCTTTTTCGACACAGTTGTCGTGGTTTTATTCACGCTCGACTTTCCACTAGAAACAGTCGAATTGCGTCGAATAAATTGTCGAGATAAATTACAATGTGTTATTCGCCCTCGTATTCGTATACGACCCAGCGAAGAAGACATGGTCGAGTTCAAAAGAGGTTGCCAGTCACATTTCATCCTGAATTCAATTTTTTTACAATTACGCTCTGCGCAAATAACCAGTCCACCATTCTTCAAACTCGTTCCATCCCAGACCTTCAAACCCAGATCCCTCGAACAAGGCCTCGGTTGCACGAACGTCCAATTGAGTATTGGCCGGCCGCGGCGTACCATCTATTGGAGTATATTTCAGTAGTCTTCTCCCTTGGTCATGAAAAGCACTTGCCAGTAGGAGGGTCGGACTGGGGCACAATATGGTCATGGGGGAGCTGTAGAATCTGGGCAAAGATCAGACAGATCTCGTATTTGGTAAAGGGTTCTCCAGCCGAGTAGTGAATGATCGAAGGGAGGGAACGTTTGAGGCCTGTGGAGTTATTAAAGAGTGCACCCACAATGGAATACATTTCTTACTGGACAGTCGGACAAGGAATTCGGCTATGTCCAGAACATTGGTCGGGTACCTCGTTGCAAAGTGATCCATAGTATACTTCTTACCCGACTGATCCTGGACAACATCCAGGAGGATGTTGATCGCAGAGTCCGAGTTTGAGGGGGTGGGTCCATAGCTAGAAGTGGATGAGGTCAGAATGATGCTATGTGTACGGCAGCCGAAACCCACAGAACAGGAACTCGCAAAACAATCCCTTTACTTCCCTCCACACCGAGAACGCCAACCTCTCCATCCCGCTTGGTTCTGCCATACAACTGCAAGGGATTGGTTGGAGCATCGGTGGAGTACGGGGGAGAAGTCCCATCGAATACGTAGTCAGTAGATATGTAAACCAACTTGAAACCATATTTGGACGACAGACTGGACAAGCGCGTAGGAACCTCCACATTTAACTGTGCGGTGGGGTACCGTTAAATCAGTGGCCCTTTAGCCACCTCAAAAACCTCGCACCTTTTGTGTTCCCTCTGGATTCTATCCCGATAGTCAAGATCAGACCCAATCCAAGCCGTCCTCTACGAGCCCACCTTTTCAGCCACATCGGGTCTCCTCTCTGCAGCGCAGTGGATGATCCAGTCGGCTGTTCCCAGATCAGAGGCCAGATTCTCGAGCTTTGCGTTGTCGAGGAGGTCCAGCTGCTTCATCTTTGCCACTTGACGAGAATGGGAGATACCAATGACTTCGAACGCTCCAGAACGCTCAAAAGCGGCGTAGACTGCAGATCCAAGGACCCCCGAAGCACCAGTTACAATGACCTTTGGCGTCGTCATTCGAGGTAGGATGGTGACTGTAAAGGCCGACTCCAAGCCAGCCAGGCCATCCGTTTCGAGGAAGTTTTCGAAAACTCAAAATGAAAATTTGTTCGTTCAAGTCGAAATTCCATATTTTGTGATTTTATTTTATTTGTTTTATTTTCATGACAGAGGTCGATGTGCACGTTCAGGGGTACAAAGTGGCGACGCTCCCTTTGAATCTCAACTCCCATCTGCCAGCCACACCTTTTGAGACATCCTTCGACGCTAGTTGTGAATCCGCCCAGAGAGCATCTCAAGCCTATCATCTGCAGCGGACATTTGAAACTCCCTTTGAGCCCGCTGCTCAAAGACATCAACGGTGTACGTGCGTGTCAGACTCTTGCGTTGTACAACCCGCACTCATAGCTTTCAGTGAACAATGTCGTCCAATCGTCCTCACGCGTATCACCTTCCTTCCGACTCGGAGTTTGCGCACACCCAACTCATCATCAGCCACCGCCGTGACAGAATCGAGCACATTGACAAAACGATTGAAGCAGAAAAGACCTCTCTCGACATCGCTATTACGACCCTTGAGAATGGCTTTGCACCTTCGATTGCCAACATTCGAGCCAACATACAACGGCTCATCGCAGAAGAAGAGGCCAAAATAACACAATTGAACAAAGAAAGAGCCGTTACAGAAGAAAAGCTACGCGAAGCGAGTACGAAGAAGGTTCGCAAGCTGGAATTGGAAAGAGCCGCACTCGACAAAGAAATCGGAAACGACAGAGGCTTCATTGCTCCCATTCGACGACTCCCCTCCGAGCTCTTGAGCGAAATTTTCATCTGGTTCGAGATTAATGGAAACCCGTGGCCTCTCACAAAGGTCTCTCGGTCTTGGCGGAGCGTCGCCCTTCGTACCCCACAACTCTGGGGCCAGATCATCATCACAGAGTCCATCGGTAGCATCAAGTCTAGCTACACGCGCCCATACGGATACAGCGAACTCGGTCGCAAGCTCAAAACTGCTCCTTCAGAGGAACAAGGCCGCGAAGGCGCACAACGGTGCAAGACCGTAAAAGGGCTTGAGACTGCCCTAAAGCTCGCAGGAACCACACCGTTACGCGTAGTCATTAGCATCGGTGACTCAGATGATTACATTTACCTCGGATTTGTGGATGGACTGGGGGTCAAAAAGGAAAGGGTCGCAATGCTCAATCTCCTGACACAAAATTTCCCCCGAATCCAATCTCTCATCATCCGGAATCTTCCTGATTTGCGGAGGGGCGACGCTGCCGATGACTTTCCCTCCGTCTTTCAGGGCAAGTTGCCCAACTTGCAAGAACTTGAAGTCAACCCAACTACACGCAATGCATTCACCAACGCTCTCATGGCCTCGGTACAGGCGAGTTCCCGCAACCTGAAAAGCTTGACCTACTCCCAACCCTCGGGTCTTTGGGGTAACATGGACGTGGTCATCAATGTCAATCTGGGAAAGGAATCAATTTCCACTCTGACATCTCTCCGACTTGGGGGTTCTAGCTTGCCGTTTGACAAGGCAGTTTGGGAGTCGATGGTGCATCTTCGGGAGCTAGAGTTTTCCGGTCTACCCCTCACCGAGTGGTCGGCCGCGTCATTACCTAGTCTTACGCGTCTAACCATTTCTGCTGGGACGGCAACTGACCTCGGTGGTCACTTCCCCCGCCTCAAGTACCTCTTCCTGGACAGTCTCACCCTCACCGCGCCCCCCTTTTCCATCACTGCTCCACTCCTAGAAACCCTCGTGATTCACGGAGACCATCTCGAAGCGGCCAGAATGCTCGAAGCCCCCGTCCTCGAGTCCCTGGAAATCTGCTCCAAGTTTATGAAAAAGGCAGAGGCAAACCAGTTAATCACGACGGTCTGGGACGACGCCGGCGTAACGGCGGGGAGATGTCTCAACCCAAAAAAGCTGCGCATCGACGTAGACGCCAACGACGGCGTGGTGGTCAAGGCTCTGAAGCAGATGGGCCGTCTCGAGGATCTCCAGCTTGGCATCCGTGCTAAGATGAACGTCCGTCGAAAGCTCTTGGGCGATTTAGCCACCATCGGGAAACGAAACGGAAAGGGCGTCAAAGAGGGTGTGCCCACCGTTTGTCCAAACCTCAAGCGGCTTGAAGTCTTCCCGGGCCAGTGGATCAGCCGCGACAGGCCAATGTCTGGTGCGGGCGAGAAACTTCAGATACAAACGTTGCTGAATGCTATCACGACTGCGAGGCCAAGTGTCGAGTGCGTGTTGAAAGAAGAAGAGTATGCCGACGGCCTTGACTTAGGGGATTTGTTTTGGGCGTATGACTGATTGCTCCTACTTGGTTCTTTCCTTGTACAATTCTTGGGTCCTCCACCATACCATTCTATAATCCAGTAGCACATCAATTGTAATACCGAATAGTACACGCCCACTTTGAATATCGCAGGCCGTCTAAGTTTGCGCGAAGGGTGACTGCATATACGCTTTGTGACACGCTATTAATTGACACGAACAGATCAAAGGCCTTGAAACGATACCACAGATAGTATTTTGAACATCTACTCAAATAGTAAGCGGTGGTCATTTGTGACTGGCCATTGTTCAGCATTTCAGACCAGACCACGTCGAGGATGCAAGCACGACGAGCCACCAACAACGCAGACTAAACCTCCCGTGCTCCACAGTAGCATGAATAATATTTCATCCGAAAAGCATGGCGCTTCGGGCTTCGCCTGTAAAGGTGTCCTTCGAACACTTGTTGGATACTATACTTGCAGCGGATGGCTACGTTGCGAAGAGATGACTCAAATCACTGAGAATACATGTAAAACCAGCGGTCCTCTGAAAGCCGCTCGAACCACTCGAGAGTAATTAATAGCGAGCCCAGACCCTTCCACGGCTCGAAAGATCAAGCAAAATGCCTGATTTTGTGAAAAGAGGGCTGCAAAAAGTGAAGAAGGCTGCAAAAATATCCACGTCGCAAAACGTGACCCCTTCCACTTCTAGTTTGGGCTCGACAGAACAAACGCAAGGCTCTATAGACAAGGTTGACTGGGCCTTGCAGATCGCATATATTGTAAAGGAAATCTCAGAGGCAAATCAGTTGCTTTCTCCCCTCAAATCAGCCTGCGCATTGATCATCAGAGGACTCGAGGCCACCCTGGTAAAGGTCTGGCTACTTCTTACAAACCTAAAGTCTAACGAACTCGATAAAGAACGCAAAGCGAAACGAGGTCGAATGGACTAGCATTACGAAACTATTGGAGACGCAAGTCGGTGCGATGGAGAGGATGGTCGAAGAGCTCGGGGAAGATGACAGAAAGCTCAACTCTGCGTGGCAAGCAGCAGGTACAAACTATATGGAGTAAGTGTTCGGATATATTTGGTTTTATTTGCTCAAATGTCTACAGGGCCATCAGGGCAGTGTTGCTAGAGGCATCCAAGCCGGTCAAGGTCTCGAAGAAAGACGCTCTTTCGTTTGTGCAGCATTTCCGCTCGCCTGGTGCCGAGAATGAGGAGATTTTATCCTTGAAAACGATCCTCGATAATGCATTTACAGATTTTTTGGTACGACAGTTACTTATGCTGAAATATCGACTGAATCGACCCAGGCAGAAACCAACATGTTGCTAACAGAGAAGACTGCACAAGTCGTCTCTTCGGTGGCAGATATCCAGCAACAGGTTGTGAAGACGATAGAAGAGTTTACAGAGGGCGAGGCAGTCGAACAAGGTGAGTATCTCGAATAATTTGGAAAATATATTCTCATTTTATGTCAGAACACGAATACGACTCTCTATCCCGAGTGCTATACGGCCTGGATATCCCCTTGTGTCAGTCCGGAACCCGTGTCGCTCTACTCGAGGATATCCGAAAATGGGCAAATGATTTCATATCCAAGGAGCAGATATTCTGGTTAAAGGACGCAGCCGGAACAGGGAAAACGACCGTGGCAGCCACCCTCGCAAGGGATTGGTTGACCAACAAGACCCTAGCTGGGCGGTTCTTTTTTACGCCAAACTCATTGGTCGCATCTGGTGTGGATCAGTTCTGCGTCACGGTCGCTAGGGATCTTGCAAAGCAAGTCCCACATCTTGAGGCCATGATAACCGATGCTATCAAGGACGTAATCACTCTGGGATTCCATCAGCAGTTTCAGCGCCTCATTGTAGAACCATTAACATCCCCGAAACCAGTGGAGCCGCTCATATTCGTGATTGATGCTTTGGACAATTGTGACCCCGAAGGTCGTGAAGTCCTCCTTAATTGCATCCTTGCGCAGCTTCCTGGTATTCCCCGGCTCAAAGTAATGCTCACCAGTCGACCAAGTCCAGACATTGTCAACGTTCTACAAGATTCGAATCTAGTCCGAGGACACGACGTTCAGTTACTGAATATCCACGATACTTCGCATACCGACATCAGAATCTACATACGTAGCACACTTACGAAACTCACAACCGACGAGCGTGAGCAGCTCGTCCAGTACTCCGGTGGCCTCTTCATTGTGGCCGCGACTGCATGTCGCATGCTCCGATGGAAAGGACAACCGGCAAAACTTCTACAAAGGCTCATCAATGCTGATAGTACGAATCACCTTGATGAACTCTATTTGGAGGTTCTACGGCAAGCGGTGTCGGATCCACTTGCCCACGACATGATGATGAGCGTTTTGCAAATCATCATTGTCGCGTTTCAACCAGTCTCGATCAACACCGTCAAAGCTTTTTTACCCCCAAGCGTCGAGGTGGATGGATTCGTTCAGGATTTAGGAGCCGTTCTCAAAGACGGGAATCCTGATCGACCCATCAAAGTTCTTCACCCAACGTTTCGAGAATTTCTCGCTGAAGTGGACCGAGCGAACGGGTTCCTCGTAAATTCACTTTCTTCGCACGCTCTTACTGCAATTGGGTGCTTAACGACTCTCGACAAATTGTCAGAATACGACGTTCTTGGCATCGGCAAAGATCAGCAGCCTCTACCAGTCAATAATAGCGTGCCGGATCTCGATACAAAAGTGATGAAAGGCACAACCGCCGCCATTAGATATGCGACTTCCTACTGGACCTTCCATGTGGCGAGGTGTTTAGAAAACTATGAGATTTGGTCCAAGGCACTTCAGTTTTTAGACACCCGGTTGTTGAACTGGATAGAGCTTATGAGCTGGCATGGGACGCTGGGTGATTGTATTCAAGGCCTCTCTCAACTTCGAATTGAGATACTACGAGGAATACGTGACAGGTGGCTCCATTTGGTGCGTTACCAATACCATTACGTACTGGTTTCAGTGCTAACAATCTTTAGAGCCGTGCTGAAACTATAAAGGTCACCCACAGTTATCAGTTTCTCTTACAGCACCAACCAATGGTCCAGGAGTCGGCACTGCACACATATTCCTCAGCTCTGGCATTCACTCCACGCGGATCCACGCTTATTGACGCATATAGAGAGTTGTATGCTATACACATACCGCCGATCATAGCAACCACACTCAACCATTGGTCAACGCGAGAACTTCTAACTGGACATACTGGCTATATCCGCCAAATTGGGTTCTCTCCTGACGGTAGCCGCCTTGCAACGAGGGCTGAAGATCGTTCTCTCATTCTCTGGGATACGACCTCCGGAGCGATTGTTGGCCATCGATTTAATGCTGGTGCCAATGATCGAGTGGTCTCGTTTTCATTTTCCATTGATGGTCAGCGCCTTGCATTCACCACTGAATCTTCCAAAATTCATGTGTGGAATGCAATCAACGGCAAAGAAAGCATCCCTGCCATCGATGCGGGATCAGGAAAGATGGTGCAGATCGCCTTTTCTCCCACGAAACCGTATATCATATCCGCCTCGGCTGAACCCCCAAACAGCCGATCGGAAGCGGATAACAACATAAGGGTATGGAGCCTCTTGACTCATCAGAGAGCTGGGAAACCTATGCGCTTGAATGGCAATCCACGGTGTATAGCTATCTCTCCGGATGGATCTCGAGTAGCCTGCGTTTCAAGGCATAGCTCTCGATGGAAGTCACCCGGCTCTGCTACACTCTGGAGCCTCGACACCTTCTCCCTTATTTCCGAATATGGGATGAGAGTTATTCATGATGTCATATGCGTCGCATACTCGCCCATTGGAAACCGTTTCGTAACATGGGATCAAGACGCGACAATTTATCTCCGGGATGGATTCACCGGGGACGAGATAAGTCTAATTGAAGGTCCAGAAAGTAGTCTTCGGGGGGTTTGTTTCAGTCCGGACGGAAACAAGATGGCTTCGTTTTATGGATGGGAGAATCCAGTTCTTCATATTTGGAATCCAATAACAGGAGCCAAGAACGTGACCCTCTCTGGTCACACCAGCACCATCAATGGCGCCTTTTTTTCTGAAGATAGCCGCCGAATAGCTTCAATCGCTCTTGATCAAGTTATTTTAGTCTGGGACGCCGACACCGGGGATAGCCTAGAAAGCTTTTTCTCGGGATATACAGGTAATATAACGAATCCCGTTCTATCCTTGGACTGGAACAAGTTGGCGACAGAGGCACATAACCATCAGATCAATCTGCATGACAGAAACGCGGGCACTATGCAGGGTGACGACAACTACGAGGATATTGATCTCGATCTCGCACCTCCCAGTGTAGCGTTTTCTCCAAATAGGGAAGTAGTTGCGTGCGGCTACGCGGACCTCAACGAGAGGTCTGACTTGGGGCTTTGGAGTTTAGAAACATGTACTCGCGTAGGCGTCCCAATGGTTGGTCACAAAAGCGGGATTGAGGCCCTTTCTTTTTCACATGACGGATGCCTTGTAGCTTCAGCGTCCTCGGACAACACCCTGCGCATATGGGATGCGTCTACCGGCCTTCCCGTTGGCAATCAGTTCCCGGTACACGATCCGCATTGCACAATGTTTTCACCCGATGACCAACTCGTTGCATGTGGTTGGTTTCATACCATCAAGGTGTGGAATATTGCTACAAGGAAAGAAGTATGGAGCACAGACAAGAACCACGGCCGGTGCAACCTTGCCTTTTCTCCTGATAGCTTACGATTGGCTGGGTCTTCAGAAGGCAAGATTTGTATTTGGGACTTGGAACCCAGATCGGCGTCACCTTCGACAGTCACAACCGCCCGAGAAACGCCTTTTAGAAGAGTGGCATTTCACCCAGGCGGCGACATGATTGCGACTACCGAGTCTACTAAGGTATACATATGGAAGATCAAAGATCAGATAGTACCACTATATGAAATGTCCGTGTCATCCCCCAGTGACTTCCATCTAGGATTTTCGTTTGACGGAGCATTTCTGGCGTATGGCTCATCAGTCTGGAGTTTGGATCCGTTAACCCAAGAACCAATTTTACTCGATCATCGAGCCAAATGCAACTCGCCGCTGGACTGGAGAGGATTCCCTCAGTCACTACTCACATACCGCGAGGGCTGGATTCATTCCGCGTCTCCTTCGGGACCATTACTACCGATTCCCCGCAATTTATGGGATCACTTTGATAATTGGAGCGCGTGTGGACGTAAAATAGTCATTTGGACGCAAGAAAGGCTGCCCATGGTAATTGATTGTACGCCGTTGCTAGAATAAATATATACGATGAATACAAGTGGGATACACTGTTTGAAGCCAGATAGCAGTCTTAGCATAACGTTTGCGAGGAGAAGCTAGTGTGACAGGCAGGTCAAAGAAAATGGCTGCATGAGCAGAGAAGAGGCTGCAAAACTCCTTCCTTGGGCATATATGGAAGGTAAGATGAGGGGTGATCGAATTGTTTGAAGACTGTAGGCAGACAAGAACGCGTCTGACGACTAGTACTAGTGACCGGAGTTGTCGTAAGCATGAGCAATGCCTTCCAGGACTGGTTAAGGCTTTCAAGCAGGAGTCCATGTCAAAGGCGTCCGACTGTACTTTGCCCACAGCGGTGGAGGAACAAGCTCAGCAGCTTTGGCTCTCGCGTCGATCTCGTGAACCTGCGGAATCATACGAGACATAGGTGGCAACTTGCAAACAATTATTTATTCCTCTTAAGAACTCAGAATTAACGGGAGAGGCCTCCTGTAACGTTCAGTCCGTCTGCAAAGTTGTCTCAACAACTGGCAACCCATACGACAGGCTGCGGGCTACATGGGAGCCATGAAAAAGGAAATATACTAGGCTCGAAAGACTCTCAATTATCCAGGTGAGCACTCCTCTGTCCAGAACCAACGCCCGTGCGGTGATCAGGGTCTTTTCACAATAAGTGCTTACAACCTACTTATGCTCTGACAGTTAATCATATTTGAAAGCCGCACCGATGCTCAGACCGGAAAATGAGCGCTGATCATGACGGCGTAAAGATTGGCGGCAATTTGGCAGATGCAGGTTTCCATGCTGGGACGAGAACAAAGGGTTCGCTTCAGCCCATATTTCAACTAGGTGGACGCATGTTCGTGTCTTCCAGGAAGGGAACAAAGGGGTGGCGCCAGGCTGTCCTGTCGAAACGGCCGAATCAACCTCGAGGGCGCGAGTGCTACGTGACCTCACCCTTTTGATCGATTAGCACCACATTACAACATGCCTGACCGGACTGTGAGCCTTCTCTTTACCCTCCCCTATGCTTCCAAGCTCTTAACGGTAAATGCAGCGTCTAATGTAGAGTCGACACTGGCTATTACCAATTACCATAGAATCATATGCGCTATCACGGTTATGCATTATAGAAATACCAACTGCATGCATGCGATTGTATAATGCAAACGGGAGTTCGTTTGGGGAAAGGTATATGCAAGTCATGTCGGCCCCGGTCATAGTGCGATCCCCACAGTGTCGTCATAGTTCGGTCCACTGCTTTGATCGATTATACACGTTCTACATAAGGGTACCATTTATCTTCAATAACCGGCGCGGTACTACTAGTAAAAGGCAAATTCCTCCTCCTCCTCTTCCTCTTCCTCCTCTTCTTCTTTATTATCTCCTTTCCCTCTGTCTTTGTTTCTCCCGTTTCCTTTGTCGTCTCGTGTGAGGTTTGGGGTTCGTTCGCTATACCACTATTGGGTGCCCTATGTTCTTCCGCTAATATCACGGGGATACGTTCCATGGAGACAGCTCATGATAGTAGTATTCTGGTTGTAAAAACATCAGCTTGAGCGATCCGAGGCCTGAGCGGACAGAACTGAAGCGTAACAATTGTCAATCGAACAAGCGCCGAGGCAAGCTCACATTCAAACCTGGCGTTTTGTGATTTCCACTTCTGGGGATATTGTTTATTAATCCACAAAACCCACTTTCCACCACAACGTAAGATTAAGATGGTTAAAAATTGTGAGTGCTACCATCGTGAGCAAATTTGGTTATTCAACTTTGAGCAGCGAAAGAACCGACGCAAGAGCGGCTTCTGGATCCGTATGCTGTGTACAATGCGCGAGCTGCAATCACAGACGAAGCTCTTCTCAAAGAAGCGAACGAGGGGATGGACGCCTTGATGGTGTTTGTACGTCCTGGCCTGTGTATGCCTGATGCAGATGACTCTGATCTTAAATTTGTAGGCAGGACTGTTCTCCGCTGTCATCGCCACGTTGATCCAAATTACTTGGGGAATGCTCGTGCCCAATGCCAGCGATTACACCAACCAGGTCCTACTTTCTCTATATAATGCGACAGTGAACGAACGGACAAACTATCCTGCATTGCCCGATTTCCAACCAACACAAAGTGCTGTCATCATCAACTTGCTGTTCTTCCTCAGTCTCATACTCAGCTTGGGAACTGCCCTTGGGGCGATGCTAGTCAAGGAATGGGCCCGGCAGTATGACCCCGCTTCAGATTACGAGAATATTACCTGGCTCCGAGCGAGAGATAGGCATCGACGTTACGAAAGTTACAACCACTGGCCCCTTCGCACGATCCATGCCTCGCTTCCAATGGTGATTCATGCGGCGTTGCTCATATTTCTCATTGGAATAATAATATGGACAAATCAATTACATTACCGCATTTATCTCACCCTTCTTGTAACGGTTTCGGTGGGGACGGCCGGTTACTTGGCCCTAGCCTTTGTCCCAACTTTTATGGATGCGTCCCCATTCAAGTGGCCCTTATCTCAGGCCATAAGATTCGTCTTACGCCCTCTATGGAATGGCTTAAGAGCTATCTCTGGTTCAAACCGTCTCGAAAGCCGCCTACAACCTCCCTATATCCTCTCTCCTACGGAAATTTCCCTGGAGAGGGAGAAGTCGACCCAAGTAAAGCCTTCTTCCTACGCTGTCACGGATGCTGCAGTGTTGATCGATTTAATGTGCAATTCTTCCACGCATGAGGAACTCGACGCTTCAATTGATGCGCTCCTCAGAGGTGAATGGGGTGGTGTTTCGGTTTCTCGAAACCTTATGAAACGTCATGATATACTCTTTCGGCGGTATCGCGAATTGGCAGCGACCTGTTGGGATGCCGAATCGAACACTGCATGGACAGACATGATCGAGAGAATACGGCGGCTCCTTCGATTTGTCGAATGGTTCTACTACCAACTCGAGCCTTCGCAACGGCGTCAAGTCCAGGGCTGGCCGAGCACTGATCTCGCTAACGAGATGCGTGGCCATGCAGAAGCACACTCGCATGTGGGAGATTTCGTCCTTGCAGAATCCGTTCTTTCAAAGCTTCATCATATTGGCCTTCCTGACAATGTGCCTTGCGAACGTTGTCTGGATCCGCAGTCCACACGGCCTAAATACAAGATGGTGAAAATTGCCAGCAGTAAGCCCAAACATTACGCCATCTATTACGAGAAGCTATTGTCGGCCTGCATTTGGTCGGACACAGATTGCATTCTTAATTACGCACCTGTGGGTGATGTCGCGGCCTTTAAAAGGTTGACGAAAGTTACGCTCATTGGATATGAATATCTTTTCTCGCAATTAAGAGGAAATATCCCAAGTGATAGGCATTCGGAGCTCTACCCCATACTGCGGAGCTTAGTAGCCAGGAAAACAGCAGAATTAGAGGATCCACGACAACAATGGTTTCTTGCGTTGAGCAGAGCCATGAACGGTGAAATGCCATTCCTGGAAGATGACGACATCGCTCCAGAACTCAACGAGAATCATTAGATACACTTCGAAGTCTTTCTGCACGGATAATATCGAACTTGTTTACTTGGCCAGATTGGGTGAAACGACACCTCTGTTGATGTGGGGTTTGCTTCCCTCTGATTTCTAACAGTCCAGGCATTAAAATTCGACATGGGTATAGGAGTATCATGCGTGTTCTGTATCTATGCTCGTTGATATACCTTTTTCCGACTGATTATAGTATATTAATAACGCTCCGGATCAATGACTTCCGGGCTCAACGGTTCGGGCATTCCATTTATCTTATGCCAACAAAAGGGGTCAGTGTAATTGATTAGACAGCAAAGTACGCAGCAGACGGCGGGACTGTAGCCGCAGCCACCATAGATATGATTTCAGCTGAACAACTGTCCCTCGCTGGAGTCGGAGTGAGAGGCACAAATATGGATCAAGTTGAGGGAACTTCGTCGTCTTAGGGTATGAGTTGGCTGGTTTGACATAGCCCTTACTTATGCTGGTGAATCATCCCGAGCGTCCTTTCATTCGCGGTTTCCTGATCTGGCGCCCAGGCTCTGCGATAAACCGAAAACATAGGGATTGTAGTATATCTATACATTAACGCCATTAATAAATAATTAGATCAAAGGAATTGCGTGTCCAGCACTATATGGCTTGAAACTCCAATCGGATCCATTCCTTCCACAGATGTTAAATACACACTCATTTGAACTTCTTCTCAGATCTCTCCTCGTTCTCTCGTTGGGAGACCTCACCCATAGTAGCGATTATATCCCCAGACAACGCACTCTGAGGAAGAAGACTCCGACCCATATGCTTCAACCACTCCGAGCATAGACCATCAACGGCTTCGAAAACGACACTGCAGTTGGCATTCCATGTGATCAATTTGCGAAGGAAGTTATCAGGAACGGCTGGTGGTCTATAATCATCGCCTTTCTGGAGGTAAGACCCTCTCTTCGCCAAAAATCCTTTCACCGCCACTCGGGCGACATCGCGAGCACTGTTGACCGTACCGCAAAGAGTCTTCTCTGATTCTTTCTCCAGCATATTAAGCCATGGAGCCACGAGGCCATTTTCGAGCTCCGTTTCCAGTGCTGCTACGCTGAATGTGCAGGTGTCTTCCGAACATGGTCCGTCGTGCTCGCGGGAGCAAGCTCCATCCCAGATCGTGTTTCTGAAAGCTGCGGGCGCAGTTATGGAAACTGGGATACAAGGCCTAAACATGAAGCCATAGATGTCGAGTCCATGGGCGACGTTCCTTTCCACAGCGCTCAGATGCTGTTCCTCGACCTCCTTGTTTTGTACGAGAGCACAAGAGATCCTGAAAGGCAAGTTTTCGTTTGCCATTAGATCTTTCACCTCTGATACCCGTGCTATATTGACAGGGGGTATATCAATAGGTGCTGGCTCCTTCGGTGATGTCGCCAGGACCTGCGGTCCCTTGGTGACTCTGGTACGTTGGCATTCCCAGGAACTCATGGCTTCGGATAGTTTTATAGCCACTCCGATGAGATGTCGGTACACGGCCATTTCCATGTCATCTCCTGCATTCTTGAGTACAGCAACGATCTCATCGCGAGGGTAGGTAGTGAATTCCGGTTGGAGCTTGAATATCTCGGAAGCGAGAGAATGCATTAATGCAGACCATTCACTTCTGGCGTTTTCTCGTATCGCTTCAACGTGCAGCTTGTGCAATTGTTCTACCTCTTGTGAGAGCTTGCATTGTATCGTAGAAAGAAATTCTGCCTTTTCCGACGGGCTTTTGAAGGAGAACTAAAAGGTGTATGAACTCGGGGAGAACTTCTGATAAACTTTATTACTTACAACCCCGTCCATAGTTAGCAGGTCCATGCTCTCTATGGCATCCTTGACCGCTTTACCAATAGCTTGTTTGGCCCTGATTTTCGTCTCCTCAAGCTGGTTTTTCTGTACAGCCACAGCTGCGTTCATGGCCCTGCTCCAGGAGGTGATTTTCCATTGTTGCCATTGAATTTGGGCAATGTGTTCGAACTTGTCGTAGTTAGATTGTTGCCCAGCGAAATCCCTTTCTCTACTCGTTATAAAATCGACTAAGTCTCTAGAAAGAGTATCCCGGTTAATAAGACACCATCTCGTAACAACGATTACTCGCCTCTGGGCACGCAGTAGGTCACCAAGCGCAGTCCGCATCAAGCACAACTGTCGGAATTGTCGTCGGTTATAGCCGTCTTCTACAGCGTATATTCTGAAGTGATCGACGGCCGGAAGAAAGTTGTAGTTTTCCCAGACGTCCGATAAATCAGCCTTGAGGCCCTTATAACCTTTTTTGTTATACTTGTTCTCCGCACTCCTCACATTATCGGCTCCCCAAAGGATTTTGAGAAGCTAATTTTGGTAAGCATATGAAGTATAGAACCTCGTTTAACTAACCGCAGAGTTTAGGCCTTTATCGACCATTTGAGAGAATTTTGGAGTTTCTTTAGGCCAATCTTCCTCGAATATTGTATTGAAGTCCTCTGACGGCCGGTTCCTAGCTTTTGCAAAGGGATCGAGTCCGATCCTTTGCATAATATGACAAGCACCCACGAAGACGCCTGGGGCGCAAAAATGCAAACGGTTGAGGTCATCCGTCATCTGTGGGTATACTCTCCGTAGGACCTTCCCTTTCACCTCTACCTGCTCGTCGAGCTCCCCTGAATCATCCATATGCGTAAGGTATACGGCCAATGGTCGTCGGTCTGTCCATTTTCTTGCCGATGCAATCATTTGTTTCCAGATACTAGTGTTATGACTTGGGGGCTTAACGACACAGAAAGAGCCGTCGAGACAGCCTTTGAGTGATGTTTCCATAATAAAATCTGGCATCTATTCACAACACGATGAGCAAGCGAGTTTTCCTGGGGCTTCCGAAGGGTTTACTTACCCCTTTATGACTGACAGGGTTGGTCGTCACCCCTGGGTCTTCTCCGGATCCCTGTAAATGGTTTAAGTTTGGGCATCATGGAGCATATAGCTCACGTACGGGACAATCTAGCAGCTATGTGACGTCAGGTATGTCTGAATATATAGTGGGCCAGTACTCACTTCAATTTGCAAATCCTGACCCGAAAAAAATTGGAACTCAACCTTGATTTTTGGCCACATATTCGAAGTAATAGGAGTATCGCCCCCTGTAGGACAAAGTTGCCAACAAAAACGCACTAAACGATTGATTTCGTTGACCTACAGGGTTTTTCTTAGTATCTAGCTTGGGTCTCAGAACACAACGCACTTTATTCATGACCGCAGATGGATTGTCCGAAGTGCTTTTAACGTTGGCAAGGAAATCCTTCGGAGGATCTTCAAAAATCTTCAAGTATTGAATTTCTTTATTGCTTGCGGATGTCACCCAATCATACTGATCTCGGAATTTTGCTATATCATGCTTTTTTTCGGGGTCTCGAAGTTCCGAAAACTTGTATTTGCCTAAAAGGTCCAAAAAGGGTTTCAATGCACCGGGAGGGATTTCGAGTTCCGGGTGTAAGGCATGTTTATCATGGCAAACAACAATTGGCCATGCAGTCGCCAACCCATCTTTAGATTGTTAGAGGTAATTCAATGGATCATACATCTCACTCACTGTCTGAGTAGAGGACCTGCTTTCCTATCAAGGCATTGATAAAGGAGGACTTCCCTCCGTTGAATAGCCCAAAGACGCATATTCTCAGCGGATTGTTGCGCAATTCTTGGAACAGTTGGAATGTTTCTTTGACATCTCTCCCCCTGATGAGAACATTGTCTGGAAGTTCGAGATTGTATACGTCTTCAATTTCAGGCAATGGATCCAAGGGCTGGGAATGACAGCCGAGGTCTTTTTCGTAGCCAATAAGGGCTTGAATGTCACACTTCGGTCCGTTTTGGTCCCCATTTGAGAAAGGTGGCAAAGGCAGAAGTGCAGAGGAAGCGATCAACGCGGAGTTGTATAGATCATTGTATTCTTGAGGCAAATCTTTGAGAAGATAGGGATTCAATTTGGGGTGCTTTTGGTGCCATTCACGTGCCAGCTGGATGTTAGCGTCCTGTGGGCTTGCAGTCCGTGATTCCGGTACTGAGTTCGTGGATTCGATTTCATTCCATTCTTGCTGACTTCTGGATACAATTTGCGAAAACTGCGTAAGAATTTCATGTCCTTTCCCGGTGTCGCTCTTCAGGCTGGTGAGGACATGGTCAGGCACAACCAATGATGTGATATAAGCCGGCGGAATGGCAGACATGTAGTGAATGGTTTTTAAGTCGGCGGTTCCTTTGGCGACAGCGTCATTCAGGGTACGAATCATGGTGCTCGTGCGAGTATCGGCCGGGCCGAGGGATATAGCATGTAGGTTTGTTGTTTGGACTTGCTTAAGCAGTTTACTTGCTTTCACTAGCTCCTTTTCAATAGAGATAATGACATCTTGAAGCTCGAGAGCGGCAAGCCGAATTTCGTTGTTGGTGAAGGACCCGGGATGCACCGTTTTTAGGTCTGCAATTGTTTCAGACATCGACATCTGACTGAACATATACTCCAAAGCGCGGTCATTCGTATCCTCTTGCAAAGAGGCTCGACGTTTGGGAAGATCTTCCATGTGTGGAAAGTGGGAAAGTATGAGCAAATCTGGCTCCTTTGGGTCGTTACATTATATACAACTAAACGCATTGGGCTGTGGAGGCAACAGTGAGTCTGCCGGCCTGATGGACAATTGAATGTGCGTCCGCCAGGATTTAAAAAAATACCAAAAATAATGCCATTATCTATTGTTATTAACACCATGAAAATACTGCAGAAATGAAATAATAATTCGTGACGTATAAATATTACTGATTTACAGCAAATTCTTGTGCATGGTCTCAGCGACTACACACAGGCCAACGACATTCGCACTCGCAGCAATCAAATGCTGACATTCACTCAAGCTGGCTGAAACAGTACCCCGGTGAGATGCAGATGGGAATTTGGACTGGATAATTGATTGTGTTTGCCGGAGAGTATCAGCGGTTATTTGACCTTCAAGGCGATTAAGTAATGTAGAGGACTGAGAAACGGCCTCGTGAAGCAAGGCTGGGCGTAAGGACAGCAGATTGAGGGTGTATGCTTGGACATATGACTTTTGTAGCCAATATGGTAAGCTGAGTATGAAAGGGATGAGCGAGGCTACGGCAAGTAAGGCCCGTGAAACTTGACCCAAATGCCGTATTCGCTCTTGAAAGTCGTCCTTTTGGTTCAAGGTCTTGAACATCCGAAGTTCGACTTCCGAGAATGCACGGGAAACTGTGTAACGCGACCGTAGTTCTTCCACGTGTTGCGATAAACCTTCGCGCGAAGAGCCTTTGTTACGCGGGGCTACAGCGTTTGCATCTGCCCGGGAAGCCATTCTTGGTATGGCAAGTTTATCCTCCAAATCTCCAAACAGGTTTGCGTGCGCCTTGTTGGCTTCATTCAATACCGATTCAGTAGCCGCGATGTCCAAAGCCCTTGCCAAATCGTTGAAAACGGTCCAGTAACGATCCATATATTGCTCGATATCATGCATATCTTCGAAACGAACGACTTTGAGGTTCTAGAGCGACTTAGCTGCTACTCGTCGGACAATGACGATAGAAATACCTGATTCTGAATGTCAAGTGAAGGAGAAGACTGATATGTAAACTCCAATTTTTGAGTCGCAGATATGAACGCTTTATTTATACATATCTCCATGTCCGTTGAAAGCGTGTCGCGGGCTTGAATAATGGTTTTGTGAACTTCCTCCTGAAATGCATGGACTTGCATGTTCCAGGCATCCAGTAGTTCCATTTGCTCTCTTATTGAATCATCTTGTGAATCGGATCCTGGTATAAATCCGCTTCCTGGTGCCACCCCTATTAGGACCATAAGAGTGCTGCAGTAGACGTGAGCGAAGTCTTGAGAGCAAAGTAGCTCCACTCACCGAAGACTGAAGCTGACACTACGTACAAGCACATCTAAACTTCCATAATAGTCCAATGCGGATTGTTGACGCACGCGTGTTATGAACGACTTGAATGGGTTGGAAGCTTTCTTAAACGAAAGGGATTCAACACAAGTCTTTAAACGGTCCATTACGTCTTCCATGTCCTCCCTTTGAAAAACTCTTTTCGCAAGGTTTCCGGTGCCACCATACATCCATTTGGTGGCCTATCGTGAACATGAGCTGAGATGGCAGGAAAGGCAAGTATACTGACTCCGATGTATGTTTTCTGGATAAAAAATTGCCAGTCCGGAACTGGGCCGTCGGGATCGAGGACTTCTAACGCTGCTTGCAACGCATCAGCTGCAGGGCCGGTAAATGCAGAGCATTCAATGATAGGATGCGATGTATCCTCCGCCTCCGGGAAGGCTGGCCAAAATACTGAACGAACAAGTTTCTTATACCAGCCCAAATCATCTATTACTTCGCGGGATACTTCGTCCATCCGTGTGAGAAGTACGGCACCTGCATCAACACCAGTACGTCGCCGGATGATACGAGGCAATTGTCGCCACGAACTGACAGGAAACGAGGGCAAAGATATGACAGCAACGACTATGGCTGCGGAACGAATGATTTCCCTCGTGGACTCGTCCCAATCCTATCTATAGTTAGCATTAAGGCGCCAAGCGAGGCCGAGTACGCACAAACTCGCGAGTCCTCACAATACCCTGAAATAACAATAAGATCATGGATAAGAAAAAAGGACGAGCCATACCGGGATGTCTATTAGCTATATAGGAATTGTCATAATTTGATGCAGGTCTCGGAGGCTGGCTTACCATCAAACCCTCTGGTAAAGGTGTATCTTTCATCTGAGCAAACTCTGTGGTGATTAGGGGCCAGTCACCCGGCTCGAGGCGGTTGAAGCCAAATGGTAAGTTCTGACAAATTCTGACGAGATCATTGATATCTTGGAGCTTGTTTACACGTTAGAAAAATTTCCTTGACTAAGCAAGAGCTTACCGTGGCTTTAATGTTTACTGCGCCATGTACCGGGGAAGAGAAGCGATAGTCATCGTTTACGAACCCACAGAGAGTTTGGAATAGCTCCGTGGGCAAATCTTCCGTCCACGCCGTTTGAAGAACCGAAAAATCGCATTCTTCAGGGAGGTTAACGGTGGTGTCCCATGTTCCTTCAACCAATGCACCGATTTTGGATACCCAGTCTCCACGTCGGAGTTCGTCCAAACATGTGTTCAAGTATCCAGTCCCAAACTCTAGCATTGGCTCTTTGCGACCGGCAGAGTGAAGTAACTGGCACGGATACGCGGTAGTTGGTCCATCTAAAAATATTATCAATTTGCGCACTCGAACAGGAGATGAACTCACCTGTCACAGGCAGAAGATCAGCGCCCACTAATGCATTGATGTACGTTGATTTCCCGGAGTCTTCCGCACCAACAAAGACTATGCTCCATACTCGAGAACTTGCTCGTAAAAGTGCATCACGGGCACCATCTCGCATAGAACTGATGGATTCTGTGAGTTCGTCGATGACAGGTCGTTCTTCGCCTTGGAACATGCTCAATTTAACATTGTGGAGGGAGAAAATCGATCCATTCCAGAGAAGGCTAAGGAAAACCCGATGAGCTTCGAATAAGTCATCGAGTTTTCCATCTTTGACGAGGGTTTGGAGCCAATGACGCGTATTTCGCTCTATATCATATTGCCATTGGTTCAACTGTAACAATTGGCTAGGTTTGGGTGGTGTGTTTTGAAGGAACACATCACTGCTTGCACCTACGGAGAAAGGGGTGAGGTTGAAAGCAGACAACAGGTGATCGAGTTGACTCTGTTGGTTAATGGGTGTGTTCAAGGAGGTTTGATTCGTGGCTTGCACCCAAATCCAACTCTCCATCCAGAGAGAGCGGAAGGCATCCATGATGGCTGTTCTTGTGTCGGCTACTATAATCTGCCTCTCTGAAATCAGGCGAATAGTCGTTTTTCGTGAAGTAAGGTCTTCCATTTGAAGTCGGCTTATGAGTGAAGAAATCTCTCCTGTCATGGCCCCGATAGCTGATGTCGACGTGACCAATACGGATTGGAATGCTTCCACTGTAGCGAAGATTGTGGAAGTTGAGGAGGTGAGAATGTTGCGAAGAAGCAACTGGATGAGTTCAACATCATGTTGCACATTCAAGATTTCCTCTCGCAGTGACAACGTGGTTTGTCGCGACCATTGATAAAAGGGCTCGGTTGCGAGCAAAAATATCTTCAAGCTTGATTTGAGGCTTTCAGTCTTTGAGTAAAGTTCGCTGTCGCCCATGTTGTAGTTGAAACGCACAATCACCTGCCACCAGCAGACTCCATTCTCCTTCCTACGGCTTGACCTGGCTGTTGTTGGCCAAGGCCAAACTTACGTCAGAAGGGTTGCTCGTTAGAGCTTCTGATCAACAACGTCTCGACGAACTCAACCACCGCGGCCGACACATGCTGACATAGCTCTTGGAACAAATCATGGAGTATCCGACGTAGATCCACTCTTTTACGCCTTTCAAGTCGATTTTTGTCCTTTAGAATATGCACGAGAGACGAAAGATTGTCAGGCGAAGGCGACATTGCCACATTGATCGGCGTACACCCACACATGATCTACCAGCCCATCAGCACGTCGACCAGACTACAGGAGGGCTCCAGTCACTCAGCCGCTTATACCCCGGAGGGCAATCTTACGGACTGCCCGCTTCACAGCGATAAAACCTGTAGACGTGAGGATACGGTGCCATAGATAGTAAAGAAGTTGCCGCCAAGTAGATTCGAAGTCGGATTTAGGGTAGTCACTACTTGATAACGAAAATCAACCTCACCCAGTCAAGACGACTGCTCTAGCTAGCCAATCATATAACTGCACCAGCGTGACCCGTCGAGAGCTCAATCCACACGTACACTCTCATAGAAGTATCTTTAGTTCTGTATGACTTCGTTCAGTGTGAGTAAGAGATCAGCGTCGCGTTATTTATGGGAAAGTGAGCCATCCATAGTCTAGCTGAGAAAGAGGAGGCTAAGTACAACTGTCCGTGACGAGTGCAAAGCTGTTTGAATAATCAAACAAAGATCATAAGAGATCGGTTTATGTAGAATTCAAACAATGGAAATACAAAATATTCGAAAGCCGCCTTCACCACCAGAGCGAACGCTTTATTGTGCCGCATGCCTGGCATGACACTACAAGACAGCCAACAGTCAAAGGACGAAACCGGAGAGTCAAAGTGAAGAAACATTCTCTAGTGACCGAATACCATCCATAGAATCTGCTCAACGCTAGATGAGACTTCCATTTTAGCCAAGATTTCGGCGGAGGATATGAAGTAAAGGGTGTGGATGGCATGTTTGAGCAAGTATATCATACTACATTCCCGGCGAGACATGAGCCATATGTAAATTAAAACGCCACGCACGGTTCAATGTTTTCTTGCATCGTCCGGTTGACAATGGTCTCCAAACGAAGACAGTGAAGGTCTAAGAGCCTTCTAATAAGGAAATACAACCCTTCCACGCCGAAGGAGGAATGAGCGAAGTCGAGGGAAAGGTTCGAGACTGAACAATGGCATGCCTTTGTTCTCCTCCCCCTCCATCTCAAGATACCCAGTTATCCAGTAGACCAGTCAAAACTCGATTGGATGAAGTAATTGGACAAAGGACATGTCCAAAACGGATTAGACCTCCGCACAATTTCAATGTGCCAGTCCCTGCGCTCCCCTTTCGTTTTGGCACCTTCGGCGTCGCTCTGTTGCATCCCGCCGAGATTCCTTGCGCCTTTTTTCGAGCTAATATCCAAGATAGAGTTTAAAGGAGCGCCGGAACGCCAGGATATCGAGGGCGGATGGGTGGCTGGGCACCCGTAAGTCGGCTTATGGCTCCCACCGCAAACCATCTTGGCTCGTGTACTGGATTCCATTTTCACGATCAGGTGGCCTTATAACGATCAGCAATCGAACGCGACCATGATGAAATGGTAGCTGACCTGTATCTTTGATAAACACTAGGCAAATCCACCGGAGGAGCACCAACCACACACCAACCACAAGTTGTTCATGCTGACCACCGAGCTCTGAGGGTTGATTACAGGCCGTATCTTCATGGAAAATTAAACCAAAATTCCTACAAATCGCGCCTGGGAACGTACCAGCCGACTTCTTCCACACTTGCCGACACATGATTGGATCTATATCATGCCTAGATGTGATTTTGAATGCTACTATCGTCGATTGCTACGAAAGTGGAACCGAGCCCACCATGCTTTGTTGTTGGTCGATTATGGACGACAGATGGATTCCTCCCGCAGCCTTGTTGGTTTCTCGTACCCTTGCGCCAGAATTGCGGGTGTTTGATGACGTACAGAGAACCCAATGAGGTCTAAGGGGGGCTTTGACTATGGGAGGAGCTGGAAGGCCGCACTACCCTCAAACCCGCTTTTGCAACGAAGACATGTGCCGTGCTGCTTGCTGGATCGAACCATACTGGAAGTACTAGGACCTGGGAGGATAATGGCTGTTGGGAGAGAGCGAGGATATGGTCTTGGTGGCTACTGGTAATCTGACAAAGTCCGACGTCGGAGTTCGATCGGTGGCTTGAGCAATAAGTGGACTTATCACTCAGCCCATCGACTTATCTTCGGAAAACATTGTGCATCGGAGATCCTGTGCATGTCGAAGCTGACAATCCCGGTGCAACCGATCAAATCTCGACGCGAACAGCCTGGCGCCACCCCTTTGTTCCCTTCCTGGAAGACGCGAACATGCGTCTACCTAATTGAAATATGGGCTGAGGTGTAGATACTGGAGCTGAGAGGGGCCGTTTGTTCTCGTCCCAGCATGGAAACCTGCATCTGCCAAAGTGCCGCCAATCTTTACGTCGTCATGATCAGCGCTCATTTCCGGTCTGAGCATCGGTGCAGCTTTCGAAAATGATTAACTGTCAGAGCATAAGCACTTATTGTAAGAGGACCCTGATCACCGCACGGGCGTTGGTTCTGGGCAAAGAAACACTTACTTGGATACATGAGAGTCTTTCAAGCCTAGTATATTTCCTTTTTCATGGCTTCCATGTAGCCCGCAGCTTGTCGCATGGCCTGCCAGTTGTTAAGACGACCTTTGCAGCCGGACCAGACGTTACAGGAGGGTTTTTCCACTAATTCTGAGTTTTAAGAAAATGAATAGTTTATTACAAGTCGCCATTTACGTTTTGTATGATTCGTGGATTCATAGCGAAGAGATTGGTACAAGAGACAAAAAGCTGTCGAGCTTGTTCCTCTACCACCTTGGCCAAAGCAGAGTCTGGTGGCTTCTGGTGACGCGTTTACATGAATTTCTAAAAGAAGGATACTTTCCTTGTCTACAGACGTTGCAGCAGTATTCATGACTGCCTGACCCCTTAGGACAACTCCCTGTCGCTCTCGCCTGAAATTCACTCTTCGACCACCATGTTAGAGGATACAATCTATATCTCTGTGACGAAGGTTGGTAAAGACTCGCGTTAGTCCTACCGTGTGTGCATATGTATTTCTTTGGCTGGCTGATCCCACTGTTTTGCGCTCGTAAACAGATATAAACTGCTATTTTATATTATATTATCTCCCATTTTGCGCGTTTCTCCGTCACTCATTCCAGCAACAGCGTAGGATCAATTACCAGAGGGAGTCTACTACCTCGTTTCGACACCACCCTTTTGCATCCATCAACATACCAATCGTTTGGTGAATTCAAAAGATGAGAGGGGATGGCAGCAGACAACCTGAAAATGTCGCCGAATGGACCCAGCCCTCATAATATGCAAGACGCGGTTGAGAGAATGCTCTCCAGTCTCCCTGTTTGACACAACTGGATTTTCACAGAGGCATAGGCTCCTCCGTGGCCTCATAAATAGCCTAGAGTGGGTGACCATAGGTCAGCCAATACCCGTCTCCAGGAATGCCGAGCTGATGGAAATATATAGAAACAGTAGCTATCAATTGCAAGTCACCAACAAACCCCAGAGGTGAATCTCATTTGAGATAGTGCAAGCCGAGAGGTCATCTGTGGTGGCAAACGATAGCCCCGATACTGTCTAGCGATTCGGTGGACGCTAGGGGTATAGTGAATCCTGATCGGAAATCCCATACCCAAAGACTACTCCGTGATGGTCCTGCCATCAAACAGCTAGGTAATGAGAAGAAACCGAAACAAGTTGTCGTACTCAGCCACTTTCCAGTAGAAGCACATCTATTCAACTCGAAGAAAACGGCTTAACGTTGGTTATTTCATTTATTCTGCATGTTCGACCAGGAAATGTATTAGAACGTCGTTACAATGAAGCCAAGGTGAACCGGAAGTAAGCGTTCAGAAAAGGGGAAACTGAAACGGAGAAGTATAGTGTTGGTAATGTTAGTCGAGGCGTCAGCTTCACTCGTGAACACTACTCAGGGAAATAATGGTTGCGAACATGTCGGCCATAATCCTGATGCAATCGCCTGCCCCGAAAGGCCTCTGAGCAGCCTGAAAGTCTGCACCTTATCACATCTACTCCATCACGTGTCGTGGTGGGTGTCATGTCGCATAAGCTCCCCCAGGGGCCGACCAACGAGGCGAACACGGTCTCCGGATCGTGGGTGCCGTCAATCAAGGCCAAAACCACTGAATGAGAGTCGTAGCCGCATAGTTGCAACAAAATATCGATGATCTGATCCCGATAGGGGCCAGTATACTTGACGATCGCCACGTCTAGGGGTTTTGGAAGCATCTTAGCGATTACTGAGAAAATAAACACAGACAGATAAGTAACCAGTCCAAATATTTGTTTAATAGCAGCTACGTACGGTTGTATCTGCCGGGTGGGATGGCAGGTAAACGGAGGGGCTGCCTGGACAGTGTGAGCGTAAAGGACGCCTCCATCGGAAAGTCCCTCAGGTAAGATAAAAGATGATTTAGGTCGGTCTCAGGGTGAATCGCGACCGCTGAGGTTCGGGGAGGTTGAGCGACTGCTAACGCTGTTGATCCAAGTGGAAAGAAGCAACGTACGGGAGAAAATAGGTTGATCATTAGAGTCAAGTGCGATTAAATGAATTCCAGATCTACGAGGGTTGATCAAGTTGTAGGCCGTCGAGGTCAGAGTCGATAGGGTCGAAGTCAGGTCCAAAGTG
Source organism: Serendipita vermifera MAFF 305830 (assembly GCA_000827415.1). Classification (NCBI taxonomy): domain Eukaryota; kingdom Fungi; phylum Basidiomycota; class Agaricomycetes; order Sebacinales; family Serendipitaceae; genus Serendipita; species Serendipita vermifera. The sequence goes on along the minus strand of KN824297.1, from coordinate 363,136 downwards.
GGAGTGGCGTCGAAATACCGGGCCGACCATGAAATGAGGGTCAACATATCGATCCCCGTGTGAATCAATGACTCACCTTCCTGACATAATGTGGGGTATTCGATTGAGAAGATTTCGCAACAGTTTTGTCGAATAACGCTGAGGCCACAAGCGGCACCAAGAAAGGAAAAGACAAAAGTTGAGCGTGGGTGGGGGGGAATTCGACATTTTTGGGGTCAGACAGGTGGGGTTTATATAAAATTGCTAAGGGATAGCCCTGGAGTCCGATCCTCACCATACCGTACAAGAGATATTGGGATTTGGATCAGTTTTTCAGTAGCGCAGTGCAGCCAAAAAAACTCATTAATAAGTACTATAGTGATAGATACGCCAGAAAGAGTGCTTAGACTACGAAAATCCAGTACCCCACCAGACCAGCCACCCGATTGCGGACTTTCATCATGGATGCAAACTTTGCTCCTGTTAACAAATCACACACATAGATTTTCTTTGTAAACTAGTTTTGTAGCCGTGGTCGCCGAGTGGGTGTCATCACCAATTACTTGGGCTTGGACTCATCAGAAGCGGACCGCTTCTAAATCGTTGGAATTCGATCCTATGGTGGTCCGAAGCAACATTTATACTGATATAGTCCATCAAATTCTATGCTGACTCTCAGAGTGCTTTGATAGCTTTTCAAAGCTATTGGTTGTTCACTTACAATTTGGAAATCACACACACTTAAGTCTGTTATCCAAGATTTTCTCGCGCTTTAGTCTGCCCCTCACCGTCCCCGCCACTCTCTCTTGTGTTTCTCAACTGTGGCAGAAGATAGACGCGTTGTTTCACGCGTATTCATCCATCAAATATCAAGAATAAGATTGTATCTCCACTAATTTTCCTTGATTAGTCGTCTTTACCACCAGAGCTACTTGTACCGCGTACACCACGTGATGTCATGCGACGGCCAATAGTCAAAGAACGAAACAGGACAAGCGGTTTTCATTTGTGTGGAGAAACATCCTCTAGTGACCGAACACCATCCACAGAATCTACTCAATCCTAGAAGAGATTTCCATTTCAGCCAAGGTTTCGCGGACGATATGAAGTAAAAGGTGTGAATGATATATTTGAGCAAGCGTATCATACAACATCACCGCCGAGATATGGGCCATATGTAATTCAAAGGGGCACGCACTGCTTGATGTTGCACATTATGCCCGGTGACAAGAACCTTAAAGGATAACGAGGGTCTGAGAACCTTCTAGTAAGGAAATATGAGCTTTCTACGCCGGGGAAAGTGTGAGCGAAGTCGAGGGAAGGGTTCGAGAGTGAACAATGGCATGCCTTTGTTCTCCTCCCCCTCCATCTCAAGATACCCAGTTATCCAGTAGGCCAGTCAAAACTCGATTGGGTGAAGTAATTAGACAAAGGACATGTCCAAAACGGATTAGACCTCCGCACAATTTCAATGTGCCGGTCCCTGCGATCCCATTTCGTTTTGGTACCTTCGGTGTCGCTCTGTTGCATCCCGCCGAAATTCTTTGCGCCTCTTTTCGAGCTAATACCCAAGATAGAGTTCGAAAGAGCCCATGGAGATCCAGAAAACCGAAGACGAGTTGGTGGCTGGGCACCCGTAAGTCGGCTTATGGCCCCCACCGCGAACCCTCTTGGCTCATCTACTGGATTACATTTTCGCGATCATGTGGCTTTATAACGATCAGCGACTGAACGTGCCTATGATGAAGTGAGGGCTGACCTGTATCTTTGATAAACACTAGGCAAATCCACCGGAGGAGCACCAACCACACATCAACCACCAGTTGTTCATGCCGATTGCCGCACTCTGAGACTTGATTGTAGACCGTATCTTCGTGGAAAATTAAACCGAAATTCCTACAAACAGCGCCTGGAGACGTACCAGCGGACTTCTTCCACACTTGCCAACACATGATTGGATCTATATCGTGCCTGTATGCTGACTACTGGATGCTATTTATCGTCGATTGCTACGAAAGTCCGCTCCCTTGGACTGAACCCCACTATGCTTTGCTGCTGGTCGATTATGGAGGATGAGGGGCAGATGGATTCCTCCGGCAGCCTTGTTGGTTTCTCGTACCCTTGCGCCGGAATTGCGGGTGTTTGATGACGTACAGAGAACCCAATGAGGTCTAAGGAGGGCTTTGGCCATGGAAGAAGCTGGAAGGCCGCGCCAGCCTCAAACCCGCTTTTGCAACGAAGACATGTGGCGTGCTGTTTGCTGAATCGAACCATATTGGGCGTGCTAGGGCCTGGGCGGATATTGGCTGTTGGGAGAGAGCGACGATAGGGTCTTGGTGACTACTCGTTATCTGACAAAGTCCGACGTCGGAGTTCGATCGGTGGCTTGAGGCGATAAGTGGACTTATAGCTCAGCCCATCGACTTATCTTCGGAAAATATTGTGCAACAAAGATCCTGTGCGTGTCGAAGCTGACAGTGACGGTGCAACTGATGTAGACGCGAACAGCCTGGCGCCACCCCTTTGTTCCCTTCCTGGAAGACACGAACATGCGTCTACCTAATTGCAATATGGGCTGAGGTGTAGAAACTGGAGCTGAGAGGGGCCGTTTGTTCTCGTCCCAGCATGGAAACCTGCATCTGCCAAAGTGCCGCCAATCTTTACGCCGTCATGATCAGCGCTCATTTCCGGTCTGAGCATCGGTGCAGCTTTCAAAAAATGATTAACTGTCAGAGCATAAGTAGGTTGTAAGCACTTATTGTAAGAGGACCCTGATCACCGCACGGGCGTCGGTTCTGGGCAGAGGAGTGCTTACCTGGATACTCGAGAGTCTTTCGAGCCTAGTATATTTCCTTTTTCATGGCTCCCATGTAGCCCGCAGCCTGTCGTATGGGTTGCCAGTTGTTGAGACAACTTTGCAGACGGACTGGACGTTACAGGAGGCCTCTCCCGTTAATTCTGAGCTCTTGAGAAACGAAAAAACTGTTTGCTGCAAGTCTTCGTTGATGTTCTACCAAACATAGCGAGGTCGACGTGAAAGCCAAACTGTCGAGCTTGTTCCCCACCTTCGTGGCCAAACCACCCCCTGATGTCCGTTCTGGCGACGCTTTTACATAAACTTCTGCTTAGAAGCTCTATTACTCGTTGAGAAGCGTTCTAGCGTTCAGGCCATGCCATGACTGTTTAATCCCTTAGGACGATCACAGTCACTCTCGTCAGAATGCTCTCTCCAACCCACCATGTTCGGTGGAAATCCCACGCAACATACTTCTCTATTTCTCCTCGCGAAGATGGGTTGTCAGAGATTTCCCCAATCATACGGCTGATACATGAACATTCCTTCAGCTGCGTTATTCCACTGGTTTAAACTCGTAAAGACATGCAATTCGCTACTTTGCATCATATATTCTCCCATTTTGCGCGTTTCTTTATTCATCCCACCAACGGCGTACAGTCAATTACTAGTGGAAGTCTACTACCTCGCTTCCACACGACCATTTTACGTCCATAAGCGTGCCAATCATTGAATGGATCCCAAAGATGAGATGGGATGGGTAGTAGAGGACCTGGTGGTGTTGCCGAATAGATCCACCCTTCATGATATGTAAGAAGCGATTGGGAGAATTCTCTCCAGTCTACCTGTTTTACATCACTGGTTTTCTCCAGAGGTACAGGTCCTTCTGGGTCTCGTATATCCCAAAGTACGTGACCATAAGCTAGCCAGTGCCCATTGCTAGAAATACCGAGCTGATACCTTGGGTTAGAGTGTATGGAAACAGTGGATATCAGCTGTAAGTCCTCGACAAACCTCCAGAGATGGATCTCGTTTGAGGTAGCGCAAGCCAAGAGATCGTCTGTGGGGCCAAACGATAGCCTGGTAATCTCACGCACCTCAGTGGATGCCAGTGGTATAGTAGATCCTGATCGGAAATCCCACACGCAAAGGTTATTCCGCGAGGATCCCGCTATCCAACAACTATTCGACGAAAAGGTACCTATGGCGGCGCTATCCCACTCTCCAAGAGACCATACCCAATGGTTGGCCTCAATATCCAGTATTTTTGCTCCTCTGAAAGCGCTAGATGCAAGGTACCGACTATTTGGAGAGAAATATACCCGCCTTCCATTATCTATAGTAAATGGTCCCCCAATTTTGCAGCCGGTGCATCCATCCCAAAGCATCAGTTCGCCTTCCATTGAAAGAGATGCAATCACCCTTCCATCTGGCGAAAAGGCGACATGAAGAATACCCCCATTATACTCCATGGGCACCACGTGAGGTGTACATGTATCCAAGTTCCACAGACCTAGAGACGTTCTATCGTTGAGGTCCGTAAATCCGCAAACCATAATGTCACCCCGTGGTGAAAATGCTACATTTGGACGTCCGTAGTCAGACTCGACCTCGTCTTCAATCAATTCTTCCCCTTGCATGGTGCCAACGTCGGCATCGTAGAGGTTAATCCCACTGGATTCAGAAATAGTGACCAGCTTGCTCCAATCAGCAGACAAAGTCGGATAATAAACAGCCCCTGTATAGCCATTAAAGAAGCTGTCCAGCTCGTCACCAGTGGTTGTATCCCAGACCTTGATTGTCTGGTCCCACGAGATAGTGGCAACCCGGTCACTATCTTGAGCGAATGAAATGTGTTGGATATCCTCGGTGTGTCCGATAAGTGTCATTGCCAGGTCACCTGTGACGGCACTCCACAGGAATACCTGGCTATTACCCTCGCAAGTGGAGGCTAGAATCTTCCCATTTAGTGAAAATAGGGCGTGAATAGCCGTGCTTTCACTTCCTTTCATCTGGGCCACATCCACACCTGTCCGACCATCCCGTAGATACAAGGTTCCGGCTTGATCCCAGGTGATGAACCGATCACCAGTGTGAGAATAGCTAACGCATTGGGTATCATCGACAATAGGCATGTCGTATTGAGCCAGTGACAAGCCGGATTCAAGGTCCCATAAGGTTACGATACAGGGTGCGTGCCATAAAAACCCTGGGTTGGAGATGCAAACAACGAGGTTGGAAACAGGTGACACTGCGAAACAGCCAAGTCGACCATCCAGCTGGATAGCCTGTCCCACTTGCCGCCCGTCTAACGTGCTCCATAACCTGATATTATTATCTTCTTTCCATCCACCGTATCTAGACCGTATGGATCCTGAAACAATGTGGGAACTGACTGGAGAAAAGTCAACTTGTGCAATTTCTCCAGAGCCAGCGTCAATGGCAGGAAGCTTTTGCTTGCCGTTTGATGTATGCCATAGATGAATGGACGCTTTGGTGCAGAAAACGAGGTATTGGCTATCAGGAGAGAATGCTAATGATTCCACCAGCCCCTTGTCTTTGTATGGGCGACCAACAATGGCGCCCGAGGTAGTATCCCACAATATAAGTGACTTGTCAAGCGAGATGGTCGCAAGGCGGCTACCATCAGGCGAGAACCTTAACTGGCGCACATCGTCTGTGTGGCCAGTAAGAATGCTGCGTGTAGTCCATACATTTGGTGCGGTTGTGATGATCTTAGGTAGTCGGCGAACATGCTCCATTCGATAGCCATCAAATAGCGATGACCCTTCGGGAGTAAATGCTAACGCTGAAGAGTACGTTTGAAGGGCCGAATCTGTAATTATTGGCTGGTGCAGAAGAATGAATTGATACGCTTGCGAGATCCTAGCAGCACCCGCGGCGTCCTTTGAATCATTAGAATGAGAAAATGAGGAGACTCAATATTCATACCAATACTGAACTGCCGCCACGTGAACTCCGCAATGCCTGAATACGAAGTCGCAATAGTCCCTCAATACAATTTCCCAGTGTTCCACGCCAACTCATAAGCTCGATCCAGTTTAACAGCCGAGTATTTATAAACTGGACTGCCTTGGACCAGATTTCCCCGTTTTCCAAACAAGCCGCTACATGATATGCCCAATACGATGCAGCATATCTGACAGCAGCCGTAGTCGCGTTCACCACCTTCTTTTCTAGGTGCTTAACATCTTTGTTAAGTGGAAAAAGCACCTGCTCTTTCCCGAACCCGAACACGTCGTAATCCAGCATTGCTTCCAGAGTTGCGAGACACCCGATTGCGGTAAGAGTATGCGACGAGAGCGTATTGATCAAAAACCCGTTTGCACGGTCCTCTTCAGCAAGGAACTCTCGAAATGTTGGGTGAAGTACTTTGATTGGTCGATCAGGGTTCCCATCCTTGAGGACAGCACTTAGGTCCTGCACGAACCGCTCGACCTCCATATTTTTTGGGAGAAAAGCTCTGATGGTGTTGATTGAGACCGGTTGGAATGCAACGATGATGATCTGTAAAACGCTCATCATCATATCATGAGCAAATGGGTCGGCCACCGCTTGTCGTAGAACTTCCAAGTAGAGTTCATCGAGATGATCTTTGGTGTCTGCATTGATTAACTTGTGCAGTAGCTGTGCTGGTTCTCCGCTCCATTGAAGCAATCGACATGCGGTTGCGGCCACAATGAAGAGCCCCCCGGAGTACTTTACAACCTGCTCGCGTTCGTTGATTGTGAGTTTTCCGAGCGTGGTGTGGATGTAAATTCTAATATCGGTGAGTGCCGTATCGTTTATATTCAAGAGTTGGACCTCTCGTCCTAGAATCAGGTTCGAATCCTGCAGGATGTCGACGATGTCTGGATTTGGCCTGCTGGTAAGCAATACTTTGAGCTGAGGGACGCCAGGCAGTTTCTCCAGTAGACAGTTAAGTAAGACTTCACGACCCTCGGGGTCACAATTGTCCAGAGCATCAATTACGAGAATGATGGACTTCGTTTGTTTCAGCGAGTTCATTGGCTCAATAATGAGACGCTGAAACTGCTGATGAAATCCCACCATTGACACATCCTTGAGGGTATTAGCTATCATACTCCCGAGAGCTGGGATTTGTTTTGCAGTATCGCAGGCGATAACGGTGCAAAACTGATCGATTCCAGACGCGATGGTTGAGTTTGGTGTAAAAAAGAAGCGTCCACCTAGAGTCTTATTCATCTGCCAATCCCTGGCAAGCGTAGCTGCCACCGTCGTCTTCCCGGTTCCGGCTGCATCCTTTAACCAGAATATCTGTCCCTTGGAATTGGAGTCTTCTGCCCATTGCCTGATATCTTGCAATAGAGCGACACGAGTCTGAGGTTGACACAAAGGGATATCCAGACCGTATAGTACCCGTAATACGGATTCGTGATCATATTCTGGCATGAGTTGAGAATTACGTATCTGAAGGGATTGAGATGTTCACCTTCGTCGACTATCCCTTCTTCCGCCAACTCTTCCACGGTCTTCACAAGTTGTTCCTGGAGACCTGTGACTGAAGATACTGCTTGTATGGTACTTTCTGTCAGCAGCATGTTCGTCGCCATCTGGAATGTTTCAGTTGATGTCGGAGTACAAAAACCGTCTGACCAGGAATTCCGCAAATGCATGGTCTAGAGTCGTTTTTAACAACAATAGCTCCTCGTTTTCGGCACTAGGCGAGCGAAAATTCTGTGCAAATGAAAGTATATCTTCCTGGGACGGTTTTGTTTCCTTCAACCCTTCCAGCAACGCCGCTTTGATGGCCCTGTAAACTCGTAAATGAATGGAACAGAGGCTGTTTGAGGACTCACTCCATATATTTTGTGCCTGCCATTTTCCATGCAGAGTCACACCTTCTATCCTCCCCGAGCGTGTCTATCACTTTCTCGATCGCATCGATTTGAGACCCTAATAACTTTGTCATAACGGCCCATTCGACCTTATCTCTCTGAGAGTTCTTTATCATGCATATGAGATCTGCGTGTCACGGAATATGACTGAACACTTACCCGTGTGGCTTCGAGCCCTCTGATGACCAATGCGCAGGCTGATTTGAGGGGAGCGAGCAATTGATTCGCCTCCGAGATATCCTTTATAACATTTGTAATATCAAGAGCCCAATCTATCTTCTCTATCGTATCAGGCGTCTGCTTTGAGGAGCCTAAAGTGGGTTTTACACTCTGCGACAGAGTAGAATTTGTGAACTTTGAGACCTTATGCAGGCCCTTCTTGAGAAATTCAGGCATGGGTCGATGGGACCCGATAATGGGAGGTTGGCAAGATATCCAGCCGTGACACGGATGAAAGTTGGATATGTCCTTGCTCTAGCCAATCATTTGTGAAATCGATGAGTGTTTTCAATCTTTACTGAAAGGTTGATTCATCGCTACTAGCTTGGCTCGTTTTCGTCTCCATGAGATTTGATGTGATTCAAACTCATATATCACCTTGGAAATGCTCAATAAGTGGAAGGTGGCTTATATATACTCTTCTGGAAAGCGGATTATAAACACTCTGCCATCCTCAGAGCCAAACCCAACCATATTTTCATGCGAAACCCAATGCGTGATCTGAACGTCCGCCGGTACCACCAAAAGAGGCTCCTTCCATCGATTAGAGTGAACGTAACCATCAAATGGTTCGATATATAGAGGTGAAATCTGCCTAACCGAGGGCCGCGGAACTGTCTCAGGGAGCATACGTACCGGAGCTTGCGATCCGTCTTGCAGAATGTTTGCCAGGTTGAAACTATATGTCCAATAAAATAAATATCTTCCGTCTGAGGAGAAAATAGGCCCTAATCTGCTAGGAATTGATCTACTATCGGGTTCCGCGTGGTCATAGAATGCGTAGCACCTTAAATTGTGAGTTACATCGAAAAGATGGATTGAATCGTTTTTGCGCATGGCAATTGTCTTTCCATCAGGTGAAAATTCGATATGATGTATCGATGGGTTCCACCGTAAAATCGTGGAAAACACATTCATCGTGTCAACCAATTGTAGCGTCTCGAGATTCCAAATTTGCAAGGTTCCATCTAGCGAACTAGACGCTAAGTATTGTTTGTCAGGCGATATGGATACGTGTAGTGGGATATCAGGACATTTGAAGGATGCTACACGGATATGGCTCTCTAAAGCCCAGAGTTGTAGTGTGTGGTCTTCCCCAGCGGCTGCTAGGTAGGTGTTACTCTGATCGAAAGCCATACACCTTATTCCCCCCTGTGCACACGGTAGGGTATGTGCTATTGGTGGTGCATTATTGACGTGGTACCGCCATATAAGAACATTCCCATTGTAGTGACTGGACTGGGCCGACGCCCATATAGAGTCGCTGAAAGAGAATTTTATCTCAATCGAGTCACCCTCGGGTGGTTTAAACAGCTCTCCTATTTTGGAACCCGTCATAAAGTCCCACATCTGGAAATTTTGCTGCTCTCCGATACTTATCAGCCGCGTCCCAGAGTTGGAGAGAGCCAAGCTAGTGACTTTGGAATGTATTTTGTCTGATAATTCATTGGGATTAGATTCGTCTAGCAAGTCGGTATCCCATACGCGGAGAGTCCCATCGTCCGATGCAGACAAAACGAGACCTCTGCTGGGCGAGGTCGCAATTCCAAATACCAGACCACTATGACCTCGGAGAGTTATACTATTAATCTTGACAATGTTTGAATCGAATCGAATGTCGTGGATGCGCACATGCCTCGAAGCAGACACCAGTCGACGTCCCGTGTAATTGAAGGCCAAACGAAACGCTTCTCCTGGTATAGGTGAGCAGATTTTTTTTCCTGATTCAACGTCCCACAGGTGAATTTGGTCACTCCCTGCGGCTAACATCCACCCGTCAGAAGATATGGCTAAAGCATGGACTGAATCAGACCCGCAGTCCAATGAATGAAGCAACGATCGCGTTTTGACGTCCCAAATTGTTACTAATCCGTTATTGTGTCCTGAGAAGATTTGAGAGCCATCTCTGGAGAACAATCCTGTCCGAATTGCGTCGCCGGTGACTATAGGGGTTCCTACTATGGTGGCTGCTTCTGGATCCCAGATAATAATAGTTCTATCAGAAGAAAAGGTTGCAAATAACCTCTGATCCGGTGACGGGACAAGTGCAGAAACACCGGCCGTGTGCACCGGTCCATGCATCACCCGGGAACGGCGCGGACGCGATTTCGTTGGCTCAACGTCCCAACATAGGATCATGTGGCTGTTGTCGACCGCGACGACTATGCTATTGGAGAGAGCGAACGCCACATGAACGATAGTGCTTTTGTGGCGTCTTGGGAGCATTTCTCTGAATACAGCAGTAAAACCATCCCATAAATGGATACGCCCGTCACCATCAGAAGCAATCAAGCACCCATCTGATGAAAATGCAGCCGCTTGCATTAGCACTGTATCTGATTCATCCTCAATTAGACCGTTCTTTAGCTCTTTGATGGTTCTCAGTGATTTCGAGTTCCACAAACGTGTGGTCAAACCAAACGCGAGGAAGCGTTTCCCATCAGGCGAAAAGAATACGTGATCCAACCTCTGCTTATTGTCCCATAGTACTCGACTGCAATTTGAGGATGTGTTTACATAGCGAGTCAGTAACCGTGGGAGTGGCCTGATTGACATTTGCGAATATTTTTGGTAAACCAGCGAGTTTTGGGGGGTAAAGACTAACGCCGACATCCAGGCTTGCAATCCGGATCGCTCAATAACGTGACCGTTGAGAAGCAGGAATCGTAAGCATTCATCGCACCATCTTTCTAAGGTGTCATTCTGTAATAAGGATCAGTATGGGGTCACTCTCTCCTGGCGTGCGTTGAACTCACCGCATTAGATATACTCTGTATTTGTAAGGCCCGTTGAAGACGCCGTAGACCCTCAATAGTTTCGGGGAGTTCTTGGATTGCACTGCACCATTCGACCCATGTAATGAACTTCGACTGAAGGAATTCGAATATCAATCGCCCCAGCTCCTGATCTTCCCCTATGGCAAGACTTGCGTGACTCGCCCAAAATGCGACTGCATATCGTAGTGGTGCTTCAGTGTCTAGAGATAGCCGGGGAGGTGGCTCATCACCGGACCCATATGATATCCAAACCGATAAAGGCGAGTTCCCATCGTCCAACTCGAGCATGTTGGGCTCTAAAGTGGCTGTCATGAGTGCCAGTGCGGTAGCCGCTATGGTGTGATGTCCAACGGGAGGGTTTATGTAGAACTTTGCACCTTGCCTTTGATCCTCTATAAATTCGCGAAAAGTTGGATGTAGTATATATATGGGCAGGAAGGGTGTCCCGTCTTTCATGATACTACCCAAATTTTCCACGAAGAATTGAACGAAGTCTTCGTTCTGCACTTTCGTATCTCTATGACGAGGAAAGAAGGCTCGGATTGAAAATATCGAAACCGGACTATAAGTTAGTGCGACCCCTTGTAAAACGACTTTCAAAAGGTCAATGTCCTGTGAAGATGGCGAAGGAGGAAGTGCTGCTTCGAGGACCGCCTCGTACAGCATTTTCATCGTTCGACTTGGAGTATTGTTTTCGAATTTGACAAGTAATTTTGATGGAGAAATGGTTCGAAGTAAGGTTTGACATGCCAATGTGGCCCAAAGGAACACTCCACCTGCACATTCTATTACAGTGTTTTGATCTCCAGCGGAGAATTCCTTTAATATTTCGCGGACGTATATGGCGATGTCTTGATCTCGTTGAGCGATTCCATGCTTTACATCCAAAAGCATGACTCCCTTCCCATCCACGCTAGTAACATTATCGAGTGTTTCCTTAACCTCCCTTGTAGGACGGCTCGTAAGAAGAAACCGTACCGAATCCGATGCGGATATTGCTTGAAGTATTTCTGAGGTCAAGAGCTTGACCTCGTCCTCATGGCATTCGTCCAAAGCGTCAATAACGAACACAAGTGTCCTGTGTAGCCGCTGGCCGACTTTCTGTGCCACATTGACCACCAATGAGTGAAATACTTCCGAAAATGGACCCATATGTACACCCGGCGAACCTTCGAGCATTTCCAGGTAATTTGCTTGGGCTAATGGATGATTGTTGACCATATCTCGGATCAATGTAGCACAAAACCTATCCAACCTGTGGAAATTTCTGCCGCCATTCCGATCAAAGAAGAATCGAGCGGCTAATAGTCCTTCCTTCTGCCACTGCCGAGACATATGTGCAGCTAAAGCCGACTTTCCGGTCCCAGCTTCATCACGAAGCCAAAAGATTGGCTGGCTGCACTCAATCGACTTGGCCCAGCTATCAAGGCGTTCAATGAGCGAGCGTCGAGTTCCAGGAGTGAGTGGCTTGATTCTCTCCCCTGGTACGTTGATACCGTCTTTCAGGAGCTGCGATAGACCTTCTACATGTCAGAAATATTGATGATACGGAGGAATTTTACGCACGTAACTGCACCGCATGGGCACTCGACTGGCTTATCAACTTCAAAATCTGGTTATGCACTTGGCACTTTTGTCGAATTTATCAGTATAAATACTTAGGCTGGGTTCAAGGTATGCATACCATAAGCTCTTTGAAGCCCTTATCGAGCCTCTCTTCAAGTTGAGGGATTATATCAGGGGAGGTCTCCTGCGTTTGCGAGTTTCTTGACTCGATTTCTATTCTTACGTCTTCTAGAGTACTAGAGATTGTCAGAAATGACATGAGAGAAATATGTGCATACCATAGGTAGGCTTTCAGCGCAGCAAGAAACCTAGAATCGGGAGGACTTATAGGTAGATTTTTAGTCTCTCGAGCTTTTATGACTTTCATTTCCTCTTTTATAAATTGACAGTGAGACTCAAGATGTCCCGATAATGACCCCAATGCAATATCGATGGCCAGCCTTTCCTAAAAGGGCATAGGTTTAGTACCGAGTTTATGGTGAAATGCCCGACTGACTCGAATAGACCTAAGGATCTTTTCAACCGTCGTACTAAAGACTTTGAGTGGTACCAGAAGAGAAGAGGCCTCTGCTGCCTCTCGCAAAAGCAAAGAAATATCAATCGCAAGATCCAAGGCGGTTATGGCAGTTTTCCTGGATTCCTCTGGATCACTATCGACTGCAATGAAAGAAGGGTGAATAGTAGTCCTTTTGTCCGAGGGACCTTCGGAGATCGGCGTCGTGTCAGATTTGGTAGCTGCTACTGCTGTATCATCACGAGTTTGAGGTATGCTTGGTCCAGGAGTACTGTTCCCGTAAGACGTTGGAAGTTTGTTCCTCCTGGTTGAGAGGAGCTCTTTGATATGTGCACGTAATGGCATGGTTGAGAAAGGCAAGATGCAAGTTTAACCACGTGCAAGTTAACAACTGGTTTAAGTTCGGGCTAGTTATGGATAACAGGTTTAAAACCGGTATGAGGGGTTTACTTGGGGTAAAGTAGGGGGTAAATCGTGACATCTATTCCAAGCTGGTTTATTCTCCTGCTTCGGATTTCAAGTCCTCAAAACCGGGTCATTAGAGTCTCCGGGTTTGAGTCTGGTCTATTCTGTCTTTGTAGAATATTGACAACGTTATGACTGGTGAGATGGTTTTCTCTCTGGTTTGTTTACAACCTTTCTACCATCCCTTACTCGACCATCAGGAACATAGGAAGGCACAATTATAACAACTCACCTCGGTTTTGTTGGTCGCTCCTCCGTTAGTTCCTCCGACGCAGCAACGAACGAGCTGGAGGACGTTTTTGAAAGCTGGGAGGGTATCCATGAAGCCACTCACCTCCTTCGCCTCTTGCGTGGACCAGTGTCCGTTCCGCTACCACTTGTAGAGTGAGGCACTTCGCTTCTCAGTCTATGGATATGTGGGTAGGAATTCTTAATGAGTCATGATATAACATACCTAGCCTTTTCCTTCCCCCGTTTTGACTGCAGAACATCTTGATCGGGTGTTTCTAGATTCTTGTCCGGTTTCCGCTTTACAGGTCGCGTTCCATGTGACTTTGGTCCAGCTTCAGTGTCGCTCCCTTCGTTTGTGGTTCTCTGCGTTTGGACAGAAAGATTTCCACGTTTCTTGGCTATCCTGTGTGTATTACTTCCACCATCACTTTCACTTCGCAAGTCCCTTTTTCGTTTCCCGCTTGCTTTCGTGGCCTTGGCAGATTTTTTGGTAATTTCGTTTTCTGATACGCTGCCCTCTGAATCAGAATCTTTTCGCTTGGACTTGACTTTTCGAAGTTTGGCCTCAAACGAGGTTAGTTGCTTGAATGCCAATTTATCATCTGGTGTGTGATTCTAGTGGTAAAGCGTGAGCAGTGCGAAGTGTGGTTAGTCGAGTACCATACCGTCAAAATATCGGATACCATTGATATCAGCATTCGCAGACAATCCGCTGTTACTCGAACAGGTATTTGCAGGCGGTTAAGGCCATAGCAGAGAGGAGATATGGAGCAGTGAGCAGGGTCATCTAATCATGTTTATGAGTTCTCGGTATTCAGTAGCAGGCTCAAGGCCACTGACCTTCTCCATTCTTGATCAACAACTCGATTTTCTCCATCATGTCTATAGCCAACTGAACGTGATTGTTTTCAACGTCTCCAACTTCCTTCGGTTGTGCCGCCTCCCTAATCGTCCATTTAGTTTGGCAGCAGTCGGTCAGGTGGAGGCTCACACTAGATTGCCAGGATCCGAGTAATCCAATAATATAGAAATGACACGCTCGGGTTGGATGAGTGCTGTTGCCTCGTCATTTGTCTCGGCCTCTCCCTGAAGTTCCTCATAGACTGGACAGAGTTTGATGATTGCTCCCGTAACTATCTTTAAACCAAGTTTATCTCCATGTAGTACTCTAGATGCGGAAGAAACTCACCGTCGAGAACCGAGCCTGGTTTGTAGAGGAGGAATAGCAGAAAGCCGGGAAGAAGTACGAAAGACATTGACGTAATGAAGTATTGGGAGCAGTGTCCGGTAAGAAGTAGAGAAGAACAAGAGCCTCCATAATCTATATTGATTTCATAGGGATTAGTGAGATCAATGTACCACTGTCATGGTTCACGTACCTCATCGTTGAACCACATCCCACAAAGAAATAGTTTACATATCCCAAGAGCAGTTGTAGCCTGTACTTCGGAATTTTCTGCCTGTAGTGATTTAACCAAGAGAACCGGGAGAAAAGGTGTTCCCGAAAGTTCCTGGGGCTGTTTAGTTCGATCAAGGGGTTCATAAGTGGCATGCTGGGTGACCCGTTACGACAACATACCGCCTCTTTCACTATGTCTCCAAAAGTCATTTCGGTCATCTTTGGATGAGCCATGACAATGTCTGATATACACTCTAAAACTCTGTTCGAATGTCTAGGAGGAATTGCGCCTAGAGTACCCCTGATACAGAAAGCGAGTGCGTTGAGAGCCAGAGTCTAATATACACGATCTTGTGAGTAAAATAACCCATATTGGGTTGAAGAACCGACCTCTGCATGCACCGCTATAAGCCCAAGGCTTTTGAGGGCACTGTCGAATATCATCCCCTTCGTGGCGGCGGAGACACCTGTGTCCGTGGCATAGACGGTAAGGGCCGGGCGAACCAGGAGCTTCTGAAGCTGGCGTAATGATTCTTGTTGAGTTTGTGGCTGGTCGGGGTTGAATTTGATCCGGGAATATGGCGGGGCACATCAAATGTTTAAAGATACGACGTAATGAAGTATAAATTTTAACCAAAACAGTGTCAGTATTACGAATTTAGGGTGACGTAAGAGAATACTAACCCATTCAATAAGTTCAAGGACCTCATTCAGTATGCAAAGTCGTAAGTACGCCGTCCTCATCTGTTCGTCTACAGACGGCTCATCTTCTTCCTCATCTTCCTCATCGTCTAGGTCATCTTCTGCATCTTCCGGAACCTCTTGATCATCGTCCGTGGATTCCTTCGCACGCTTCTTAGCGTTCAATGTATACCGTCTAGAGATTGTCCTATCTTTTCTGCGCTCCTCTCTATTGACGTCATCTAGGATCGGTTTAATCTACACATACAATGAATAAAAGAGGTCAGTGAAGTGTTCGTACTAGGATTTGTTGGCACATACCACGATGTTGATAAAGTCGACATTATTATCTGCCACTTTGAGCAATAAACCGAGCGTCGAAGAGAGTAACGTGCTCGGAAAGTATGGGTGCACGAGCAAGTCTCTAGCAAGCGCTTTGATCTTCCGCTTTCCCATTTCGTCCCCTTCCATGCCTTGTACAAGGCTTCGAGTCATTTTGAGCATTTCTCCTAACGAGTAAATGCAGTCTTCCACCTGATCTTCCATATCTTCCTTGCTGGTACCAGGTACATCCGGAAGTTCTTGTCCTAGGTTCTCCACAGTAGCAACTGATTGAACCAAGATGTTGAATAGTCCTTGGATATTGAACGCTTGTAGAGTTAGAACAGGCAAAAAGTCGATATTTTTGCTTAAATCCAATGGTATCATTGCTGCGGGCCCGTGTACACTGCTTGACATGTTCATGGTAGAATTAGGCCCGAAACTGTACGTTGTGTTTCCTATGAAGTTTGAAGCGTTGCCTCCATACGGGTTCATAGAGGGTGTCGACGCCGTTACCAATTCCGTATACACTCTCGCCAGGAGTGCTTTCGAAGGGGAAAAGTCTGACCAAAACTCGGCTACGAGAGAAATTAGAAACACTTTTATCAGTTGGACGATCTTTGTGCCCACCTTGGCTCATGTCCAGCCCATCAAGTATGTTCGGTCGTTTATACACCAAAGACTTGAGAGCCTCCTCAGCCACCTCCCCGTCCCACAAGTCAAACAGATCGAGGAACTCGTCCAAATCAATTTTCGATTCCTGTTTCTGCGCACGGCCTTGTCGCGCATTATTTGTGGGCAGTTCTCCGCCAGTGTAGTCGCTGCAAGAGACGGCCCACTGATAGATTAGTTTGGAGCTCTCCGCTCTGACGGCAGCTTCACGGTCTCCAAGTCCATTCTTGACGAGGAGACTTCTCTGTGCAACCGAAAAGCCACGCACAGGGACTTGCTGAAGTAGACGAAATGCCATTTTCCGTACTCCTGTATCGCTGTCGCGTGTACGCGATAGTAAAAGAGGGAGCGTGGACGCGTTGAGGGGCATCGCCAGGCCAGGCAGGCACGACACCCGTACATGTGGGTGCAAGTCGTACTGGCATAACGCCTGTAAAACCGAGGATATCCGTGGTTGCTCTTTTTCTTCGTCCGAATCGTCATCCGAGTCGTGATCCTGTGCCGCCTCCCCTCTTGCTAAGACGCCCAGACCGATACTGGCCGCGCTCCTAATGGTCCACTCGCGATCTGTCCCTCTTTCCAAAAGGACTTCACTGACACTGGTGTAGAGTTCATCGTCGAGACTTGGTACGTTTCGCAGGATCTCGGATAGGAGCTGCGTACACCGAAAGCGCGGCGTCTTATCCTTTGCCCGGCATCCTGGTAGAACATGTGCGACTAGTTTGGAAAGAAAGCGCTCTTTGGGCGTCTCTTCGTCGTCGTCCTCCTCCTCGGCGTTCTCATCGTCTTCCCGGACTGTCAGTCAAAACCTCTTCCTTTCCCAAAGATGTGAGAACCAACCTGGTGTACCCATTAGAGCACCAATAAACGTCCCAATAAAGCGGACGGTTCTATCCGCCTCGATTACGCCCTTCTTGAGGTCCATGATGCACATTGTAATGTCCCAAAAGGCGCGATTGAATGCCTTTTCTCCAATCAGAACGATAGAATCCTCCTGTCCCCTTCCTCTTTGTTTTCGTTGTGTGTACGAGGCGGCTTCCTGATGGAGTTTGCACAGATTGTTGACCCGCCGCTTATGTGACGCGTTGCTGGTTTGTGCACCCTGAAATATCGCGGCAAGCGTGTCATGTAGAGAAGAAAGAAATTCTTCGGCGGTTTGTTTGGCGTGGCCAGGCATGGTCAGGGTCAGATGAGGTTACGCCTCGAGCGGAGTTTGAAACCGTGTCTTTAGGGGTCATCACGGCTGAAGAGTGCTAACAGTCACAAAATCAAGGGTAACGGCCTTAAATCTCATCAAATATACGTCTGAGGTATTCAAAAACAAATTGTCCATTTCACATATGGTTTGCCATTGGTGGCGCCTACAAACAGAACGAGGGGTATAGATGGGCAAAGAAAGTCCACAAAAGCACACAAGAGAGAGTCGTGAGGAACGGCCTAGATCCAGGCAGGGAGACGTCCCCTGCCATTATTTCGTTGTCCGGCCGTGTGATCGTAATACGCATCATGAGGAATATCGGGCAACGGAAGGCTCGAGTAGTAAGCTTCGGGGGAAGTGATATATCCCCCGACGATGGTGCTACCATTCTCGTCCTGGCTTGATCTGAAACTCTGGAAAGGTTGACCCTCTTCGCGTTCGTGCTGGGTGATACTCGCGTTCAATTGATTGGCGACCGTGACGGGCACAAACACGCCATGTCGAGCGGTGACCCAGGGCGGCTGTTCCTCTGGTCGTAAAGGAGCTTCGATCGAGCTCGACCGCGAGTGGCTGCCCTTTTTCTTGTTGCTGCCGTAATAGCTCGCCCGTGGTATCATGACTTGTGCGTTCCGTCGAGACTTGTGTTTTCGTGGCTTTGGCTTTTCACGCAAGCACGCAAAGCAAGGGTTGTTGCCCTGTCGTGGGTGATTGCAGAATTGGCCGGGGCCCAGCTTCTCGGGATACCTCGATCCGTTCCCTTTCGAGACGATGTGCGGATGACTAGACACGTTGTACTTGTTGACTTCGAACGAGTCTGAAAACTGGGACTGTAGCATGGGGGGTCTTTGCGTCATGCCCGGTCCATAGTCTAGCGAGTTGTCTCTCGAATGAGTTGGTGGCGTGCGTGTGTGTGTGCTATAGATGGAGGGAGTATCCGGACGAGAGTACAAGCCATGAAAGTGCTCGTGCTCGTCGGAGAATTTGCTTGTCTTGCATCCCATGTGGCTTCTGGAGGATTGGTTTGATCCAGAAAATGTGAAATGTATTTCAAGAAAGAAAAGAGAAATGCGGCGACCAGTCTGATGGCCCGTAAGCACATCACGTCCCAAATGAGTTTCACAGGAGTCCACGTACCGACCACAGACAAGAAAGAAAGGAAAAAAAGGTGGAAAAAGGAAAAGAAAAAAAAGAGACCTCGCAGAGGAGAATCTGGGATGAAGAATGGGTCCAAGATTGCAGCTCGGGCAAGCAAGGCGCGGGGGCCCTTTGCTGATGAGTGCACTGCCCATGGGCATTGGCCGTCCGCGCACCGCTCAACGCTTACATCACCTCGTTGGCAACCAGACTATTGGGCGCGAATCTTTGCACTGGTTTTAAGAACCAGCATTGTAAAGCTGACCATCAGAAAATCTCACTCACTCGTACCAGTGTTAGCTGTTCGGATGGGTATCCCATTATTCAACGGAACCTGACTCGGATGATTATCCTATATATATTCAACGAGAAGACAGTCGTAGCCAGAGCCAATAGAAGAGGCCGGTTATTGTGGCTAATGGCAAAGGTAAACAACGCCACGAATGCAATCCAGTAAATTATCAAGAAGGTAATAAAGGAGAACAATCTACCATAACTATTCTATCGTTAAGAGCAAAGAGGACGAGAGAACCGTGGGCACGCCAGGGAATACCTCGCGGGAAATCGTAGGTCGGAGGTATCTCCACAAGTGGACCCCGAGGGTGTGCAGAATATATCCAGCCATCTTCGTAGGTTAAAAGTGACCCATTATACTGCTGTAGCGGACGAGGAAGACGGCGTCCAGACCATAAAGAAGGAGACGAAGGTATCTCGATATCCCAGACAGTCGACCCGTGAATGAGGTATTTCCCATTCGAAGAGATCGCCAGTGCATGGTCTCTGGCACCCCTCGTCCTCTCCACTTCCATCATCCGGGATGGAACGTCGGTCAAGCTCCAAAGGTGAACCCGGAGTCCGTCGGAGATGGCAATACGGCTTGCATCAGGAGAAAAGATGATACTGGATGGCTGCATGTTGGTACTCCCTGTGGAAACAAGGTCTCCACTGGTTGCATTCCGTACTTCGAACACACCTTGACCCGTCACTGCGGCCACCAGGGTTCCGTCCAGAGAAAATGTCGCCACCTCAAACGGCTCCTTGCACGTAAACCTCACGGATGGAGTTTGGCCCCCTATTGGAAGGTTCCATACGCGCAAGGTACTCGACATTTTGGCTCGGCTATTGATGGAGATGACAAGAAAGGACGAACCGTCTCGCGCAAATTCAATTCTCGAGATCGAACCAACTTGCTCGATAAGATGGATCTGTGAGCCGGATTCAATGTTCCATATTCGTACTTGACCATTTGCAGAACCAGCTGCAAGCAGTCGACTGTCGTGTGAAAAGGAAAGAGACGTGATTCTGTCTTCGTGTCCAGATAATACTCGTCCCGGAGTCTCTAACTGCGACAATTGCCGTAGTTCTATTGTAAAGTCGCCATTGGACACTGCGACGAGTTGGCCATTGGGAGAGATCTCCAGTACAGCGGGACTCCCGTTAGACATTGGATCGACTTTAGGTAGGTCGCGTTGTACGATGGTGGCCACTGGGCATCGGTCCTTGTATATAGTTCGGTAGTGCTGAACAAGCGGGCTATTTTCCGTGGAGAGACCCAAAGCAGAGCAGTATACATGTAAGGCGGAATGTTCGATGGTTTCTATATTGCTTTGGATGAAGGAGTAGGCCTGAGAGACCATACTTTTCATCTCCTATTCCAAGTGAATAAGCTAAAGATATAGTAGATCTTGGAAACGCTTACAATTAAACGAGCGTCGGAGGAGACGCGCGAGTCCAACGCCGCTTGTAGGGTAGCTAGCCCATCAACAGCCTCATGAACGCCACCTCGCCAGCTCATAAGCTCCAACCAGCAAAGAAGCTGGGTACTCAAGAACTCGACGACCTGAGCGACTAAATTGTCGTCATGAAGGGCCTCGGCGACATGGTACGGCCAGTAGGAACTTGCGTACATGACCGGCGAACTTTTGGACCCCGCTATCGGGTATAGTGCCTTCTTGAGTGCTCGTTCCAGGTCTCTAATGTGTTCGTTTCTCGGTAGTACCATCGGTGGAAAGTCTAGCTCGGGATTGTCGTCGGGCAGGTCGATATTAAGGACGTTGTAGTGAAGGTGTGGCCGGAGTATTTCGAAACACTTGGTGGCCATGAGCACATGAGCAGCGGTCAAATCGACGTAAAACTCCTTTGCTCGTGTGTTGTCGGTGCAAAAGTCACGAAAGCTAGAGTGACGAATGCGCACTGGAGCATCAACGTCTCCAGATTTCACCAAGCCTCCAAATCCCTTTTGGAGCATGAGCTTGATGTCATTGTCTTTATAGGATACGAAGGAGCAAACGGTTCGTAAGGACATGGGTTCGAGTGTCGCTATGATGATGCTCAAAAGTTCCATCTTCAGCCCTGCCGGCCACATACCGTGGACGATCTGGGCGAGGGACATATGATACAAATAAGTTAGGTGATCAGGGGGCTCCGGGTTATTTATTCTTCGTATCAATTCCGACTTTGATCGGCTGTTTTTCAGTAGGAATATCGCTGGTACGAGCCACACGAAGCTCCCTGCCGAGAGCGAGGCAACAATCGAGCTCTGCCTCGTCTGGGG
Source organism: Serendipita vermifera MAFF 305830 (assembly GCA_000827415.1). Lineage (NCBI taxonomy): Eukaryota > Fungi > Basidiomycota > Agaricomycetes > Sebacinales > Serendipitaceae > Serendipita > Serendipita vermifera. Next base: position 341,752 of record KN824297.1, on the reverse strand, counting down.
ACCCTCATCCGTGTTAGGGCTCTTGACGCGCTTTTCGATATACAGAGTAATGTCGGGATGTATTTCACCGTTCGAGATATTAGTTAGTTCAACAAGCTGTTCCACAAGGTTTGGGTCATCCAATGCTTCCTCTATGTCCATTTCTCGGCGGCTAGAGAGGAATATTTTGAGCTTTGGTGCTCGTGGGAGCTCCTTCATTAAGCAAACGAGGAACCGGTGGCGCATGTGAGGATCTGGGACGGCATCCAGGCCATCAATCACAATGATTACAGGCTCTTCATACTGTGATAGTGGTTCTATTATCGTTTTTGATAGTTGCTGCTCCAGACCAAAGTGACCCTTGGACGTGGCTTTGATTGCGGCCTCGATGGTGGATTGAAGGGACTGGATGTGAGCGGCTAAATCTCGTGCCACTACATGACAGAATTCGTGTGTTGTAGATGTTGTTTTCGCGTCCTTTGAGAAGAAGAATCGTCCTCCCAAAAGATTCTTGTCTTCCCATTCCTTATACATCGTTACTGCGACGGACGTTTTCCCGACGCCTTCTGCCCCGTAGAGCCAAAGGAGCTGCTTAGATGCTCCATTGCCGGTGGCCCACTGTCTTATGCGGTCTAAAACTTCTGTTCGTGTTCCAGGGTCACACCCATCAAGGTCCCGCCCGTAAAATAATCGGTTTAATGATTCTATAGAGCGATAAGTAGGAGGGCCAAGTAAACTTAGGTAGGTTGAAATGCTTACCACGAGCAAAATTTGCTGGTCTCGATGCGGAAATACTCTTTATATCCTTGCCGATGGCTTTCACATCTTGAGATATGTCACCCAATTGGCTAGAAATAGTGATTTGAAACGCCGTCTTAGGTGGTGAATCAGGATGCTTCAAAGATTCCAACTAATATCGACTCACCGTAAGGGTCTTATGGGCGGTGTTCAACCGGTCATTCCAAGTTTTCTGCTGGTCCACGTCAATCCGGCTTCTGCCTATTCGCTTCATGATTGCCGTGAATCCAGGTTTCATTTTGTCCGCCTCCTTTGAAACCTCTTCACAAATAGCCTCTAGCTCCCTGTGAAAATTGAGAAACTTGGTATATTTCCAATCATAAGGCAGGGGAACATACGTTTTGTACGGTTGAGTAGCCCGTTCTACCAGATCATGTGTCCTCCCGTCCTTGGGCTTGTACGTTACAAAAAAGTTTAGGTGGATTCCAAGGGTTCTTTGGAATTCCAATAGATTCTTCTTATTGTCATTAATGCTCTGTAAACCCATGAATCTCGTGATACGTCGCGAGTTGCTTTCGGGGGATATACCTTGGTCATTTCCAAGGCTCTTACGAGTAGTCCACAGGTTGCCTTTAGTGGCGCAAGTACCTCTGTCGCCTCGGATACATCCTTGACGGTCGCAAAGAATACGATCGAGCCATCACGAAGGATTTCATACTGCCTCTCTGAACGCGCCGCAGCAGTTCTGTTATCTGGCGATGCAGGTGGCGGCGAAGGTGAAGGTCCTCCCGGAGGTGATTTCTGTTTTTGAAGCTTTGTTAACATTTAGAGAAGCCAAGAGAATCGCTATGTGAGAGTTGGCAGGCTCCAAGATTATCAGGCCGCTTTGGACGCCCGTCTGTTTGTCGCCACATTGGACCACAAAGACACACATACACCGTCGTCGCATGGTTATTGGTGGACATGCATCTCGCTCGGTCCACTTTACACGAAAAGGCTCGTTGGCATACCCATACTATACATAAGGGCATTGCACTCGCTTCCTATGGCGGGAGTTATTATCGTATATGTGACGTAATATGAGGTGGATTTCATGGCTACAAACGTTACAGCCATTCAGGGCTGTCATGCGCGGTGGTGACCTGCATGAGCAGGCCATGGGCGCTAGCTAGGTCTAGCACCAGACCTGTGAAGCAAGTACGAGCATTAAAGTCTTGTGGAGATCTGGCAGGAAAGATTCTGCGGGTGCAGCATCTCGATCGGTCAAGCACAAGCCAGCCTTCGTCGACGAACGGGGGCGGACTGTCCCATATCGCCGAAGATAGCAGGGGAAATGACATACACTCAAATGCTTACGTATTGAGACGCCCCTCCAAGCTATGAATGCTCCCCATGTGTAAGTAGTTGACTCCAAAGTTGTCCATTGTTCAAAGTGGCATTGTCTCGCCACCTTTGTTCTCAACCATGTCGTCGATATGGGCACACTCTATAGAAGGGTCAGGAGATAAAGCTGTATACACATCACGCTACTGCATAAAATCTTCGTGTCCGCTTCATATCTCTGCCAGATCCTTCCGTCACTTCCACAACTCTTATGGAGAAGGAGAATTATGCCCCGAGGTCACCAAAAACATCGAAGGAAATCATTTTGGAGAGAAAAGTTTGCTTCAATCCCTTGGATCATTCCCAAACTTTGAGTAGGAGGCTTCTACATGAGCTTTTGGCTGCTCCTGACAGGCCTAGAGTCCCAGTCTCATCTAATACTCCTTCACTCGTGACTATCCTAAAATTCGACAAAACATCTGATTCTCCCTCGAATGTACGGGTAGTATTGTCAAGCCTGTAAAACCTTGTGCCCTACCATTCACAACTATGCCTCTACGCACGCGCATCAAAGATATGCTGCTGCCCAAAAAGAGAAAAGGTACACTCT
>KN824297.1:309375-335052 GCA_000827415.1 Serendipita vermifera MAFF 305830 | reverse complement strand
TTTTGACTGCCTTGGTACGCCACTGCACATTGCCATTTCCCCCGACAAGCAATACCTCGCTTCCGATTCACTGGACGGAAATATACGCGTCTGGAATATTAGAATGCTCGAATTAACTGGCCTACTGAACGTCTTTTCTACGGAATCTCAGTGGCGTCCACTAATACATCATGTTGGATTTTCGCCGGACGGGATGACGATCATAATGAGAAAAGATCAATCAATCCACCTCCTCGATGTAACCCGTAATCTTAGGTGTTATGCGACTTATGACCAACCACCGTTCAAATCCATACACATACCAAGTGACTCATCGCCCATCATCTCCTCGGATGGAAGGTTCCTATTCTACTGGAATTATACATTTGATTTAACAAAAATCTCGCGCGACGGATCTCAGCCTCCCGTTCCTATGCTTTCCGAAATAGTTTCAGGCTCACCCTTCAGCTTGGTCTCACCTCTCCATCTAAGCCGATTCAGTAGATATATTTACTCCTTTCGATGGAAGGTGCCTCTTCTGGTGATACCAGCGGATGTTCAAATCACGCGTTGGGTTTCCCATGAGAACATGGTTGGATTTGGCTCCGAAGACGGCAGAGTATTTATAATCCGCTTTCCAAAAGAATACATATAGCTATGATTCATTGTACTTCGGCGGCTACTGGTTATTCTTGGTTATGCACCATTCTGAGGACAAATATCTGGCACCAGTCCTGTGAAGCAAGTAATAGCATTAAAATCTTGTGGAAATCTGGCCAAAAAAAAAAACTGTGAGTGCAGTGTCTCGATCGGTCAAGCAAAAGCCAGCCTTCGTCGAGGAAAGGGTGCGGACCATCCTATATTGCTGAAGGTAACAGGGGGGAATAGCACACATTCGAATGTTTACGCGTTGAAACACCCCTCCAAGCTAAATTCTCCCCATGTGGAAGGAGTTGAATCCAAAGTAGTCCATTGTTCTAAGTGGCATTGTTTTGTTCCATTGTTCTCAACCATGTCGCCGATATAGGCGTAGTTTAAGAAGGGTCAAAATTTGAAGCCATGTATTCATTCCGTTACTAAATTTGTCTTTGTGTCCCTTTCACGTCTCTACAAGATCCGTGCGCCATTCCACAGCTCTTATGCAGAATGAGAACTATGCCACATCTATCGTCAAAGACATCGAGAGGAGTCATTTTTGAAGGAACCCCCCACCCTAGTCCTTGAATAATCTCAAATCTTTAAGCAAATTCAGAGTTGTAAGCGCCCAGAGAAAGGTTGAACCCAGCTGCGCCCTGTCGCTTCCGGAAGATCTTTGGATCCTAATTAACGGTGTATTGGAGCAACAATGACATCAAGAACGAATCTTCGGCTTGTTAGTTTTGGTCAGCACCTTCACGCCGCTGATACGATTCGAGACTGATGTGTGGTAGATAACGGTGGAGCCCGTGGTCTATCCCAATTAGAGATTATGAGCAACATTATGCATCGTTTAAACTGGGGAACGAGTCCAAATGAAATTATATTGCCTTGTCAGCACTTTGATTTGATCGGTGGTAGTGGCACTGGCGGGTGAGCTTTTCTCTTTACTATGCTCACGCGTAACAGACTCATAGTAATCTTAATAGTCTTATTGCGATCATGCTTGCAAAATTATGCATGACACCCGAAGAAGCGGCGGAGGAGTTCTCGAAGATAGTCAAGAACGTGTTCGCGCTAACCAACATTACCCCAACGGAGAGAACACAAAGCTTGAGGTCTTCGTTAGAACATATGATGACACAAAGGGGACTGCCAGTGGACATGAAACTAGTGGAGGAAACATCAGCAAACAGTTGCGCATGGTGTGCTATTACCTCTATGCTTATCTATCCAGCTGATTGGTCTGCTTTGCAAAGTTTTGTAGTAGCAAGCCCCCTCGCCAATTTCGCCACCAAGTTCTGCCTCCGGAGCTACCTAGCCCGTGGCCATCGCGCGGACACCATGACTGTGATCGAAGCTGCACTTGCCACTTGCGCAACTACGCAGCTATTCGAACCAGTAACCGTGGGCATAGACTACAAAAGGAAGGTGTACGCTGGAGTAGGTCTTGGCGCCAACAACCCAATACGCGAGGTCATTTCAGAGGCTCATTCTCTATTTGGCGGAGTTTCTACAGTAGAATCTCTCTTAAGTATAGGAGCAGGGCACCCTGGGATTATCACTTTCAAGTCCAATGGCGGAAATGGGGGTCTTGATAGGTTTATGGAAGAAATGATGAAAGACTGTACACAAAAGGCAAAGGAAGTGGAGGACCAAATTGGTCGAGCTGGAGTATACTTTCGGTTCTCGGTAGAACATGGAATGCAGGCCAGCCATGAATCTGAAGCCATGGACGTCGCTTGGATTGTGACTCAAACTGAAAGCTATTTAGAAGAGCAAGGAGAGAAATTGGAAGGATTTACACAGACAGTGGGAGCCCCGGCCCCAGTTGTCACGGTAGATCAGCTTAGTGAGTTACATGATGGCCTATTTCATCTACTATTTCTTACGAGTAGCAGGATCAGGGGGTGTCCCAACGGTGCCGGATAGGATTTCCTCCCATGCAGCAGGAACGGAACTCGAAGCGGCAGGTATGCGTTGATTCCACTACGGGTTATTTTAATGTCAAAATTATTAACTTCCTTCTTCAGCGAAGTTTTATGACGAAGTTATGTTGACAAAGCTAAGACCACTTGACCTTGAGCGTGGCGCCCCTGTTGGAGAGTGCATGGAGGGAACGCGAGAAGACATTCTGGAGAATATATTGAACTGGATATCAGACCCCACCGCTCCAAACATCTTTTGGTTGATCGGACATCCTGGTGTAGGAAAGTCGGCCATCGCATCCAGCCTGATCGAGAAGCTACAAGCCATGGAACGCCTTGGGTCCAGTTTTTTTTTCCAGAGAGATAAGTCGAGTTCTATGACTCCCACCTCCCTCTGGCGTACCGTTGCGTACTATCTTGCTCGCCAGTATCCTGCGGTGAGAAGGCGCTTGATGGCAATATTAACAAGAGACGAGGCGATATTGACCACTGTCAACGCCGATAGATTGTTTCGCGAGATTATCCTAACGCCAATGACGACATGCGAGGAAATAAATGAGGCAAACGCACCTGTGATAGTTATCGACGCATTGGACGAGTGCGGCGGCCTCGAAGGTCAACGATCAGATCATCGTGTCGCCCTGATGCGAACACTGAAAACTTGGTCTACATTGCCGAAGAAATTCAAGCTCGTGGTAACGAGTCGAGCGGAATCCGACATTATACGCCTCTTCTCTACCATCCAACATAGATCTTTTGAGATTCTTTCCGGAAACTCGGTGCATCCAAAATCATCTGAGGATATAGGGAAATTCTTGGAACATACCCTCGGTCAAATCGCAACTCGATTTCACGGGGCCTTGCCTCCAGATTGGCCAGGACGTCGAATTATCATGCAGCTCACCCAAATAGCTGCAGGTATGTTTATCTGGGTGGTAACGGCTATTCGGTTCCTTGAAATGGGGGAGCCACAGGAACAGCTCCATCGTATCCTAAGTGGAACTGGCATGGGGGGATTGGCGACTCTTTACTCGTCCATTCTGAGCGCGTCGTTCGTGGAACCAAGCAAAAAGGTCCTCGAAAGTTTTTACCGTATTGTAGGCACAATTATCCTCGCTAAGGATCCCTTTCCTGCCTCATCTCTCGCGGCATTCTGCTCAGTGGACCCTTCGGTCCTGCGCTATATCTGTAACGGCCTACAGCCGGTGATGGAAACAGGAGAACTACTCCGATTCAGTCATCAGTCATTTGTCGACTTCCTCATTGATTCGAACCGAAATCACTCGGTTTTTTCCATTGATCTGCAATCCCAAAAGCAGGAATTTACGTTAGCATGCCTACAGGCTATGAAGACGCACCTTCGTTTCAATATATGTGATGTAAAATCGTCATATAACCGAAATAAGGACATTGTGGATATTGAACTACTGGTCAAAGAGCGCATACTCCACCATATATCTTATTCAGCCCATTATTGGACACGACATCTCGTAGAGGCGGAATTTGACACAGAAATATTGGGATATGTCGAATATTTCATGAATAATCAGTTTTTGTTTTGGCTGGAGGTTTTAAGCCTTACAAAACGAGTTAACCTGGGAACCAGTATGATGGTACAGTTAATTGATTGGCTTCGAGTAAGTTAGAGGGCCCTCATGGCTTTCTATGCAAGGGGTGTATCTAACCGATATTACTAGAAAGGCAGACAAGACGACAAGATGGCAAGAGACATGAAGAAATTTGTAGCCACATTTGGTAGCGCAATATCACAGAGCGCACCACATATCTATTTATCGGCGTTGCCTTTTGCACCTCGGCATTCAACAGTATTTAGGCAATACATTACCGACTACCAGAGAACGATCAGAACCGAGAGAGGTGGGCTAGAAGGTTGGCCGGCAATCCAGAACATCCTGGAAGGACATACATTTTTGGTTGCATCTGTAGCATTCTCGCCCGATGGAACACGCATCGTCTCTGGCTCTGAGGATACGACACTTCGGGTGTGGGATGCTGAAACTGCAGAAATGATTGCAGGACCGTTTGAGGGGCACAGGAAGACGGTCAATTCCGTTTCATTCTCACCTGATGGAACACGCATCGTATCTAGCTCTTGGGACAATACGATTCGAGTGTGGGATGCCCAAACTACGGAGATGGTAACAGGCCCCTTTGGAGAGTACGCAGGGCCCTTTAGCTGTGTGGCATTCTCTCCGGATGGAACACAGATTATCTCTGGATGTAATGACGGGGTAATTCGAATCTGGGATGCCGAGACTGCAGAGATGGTCACAGGGCCGTTCGAGGGGCACACAGATCGGGTCACCGCTGTCGCATTCTCGCCTGATAGATCCCGCCTTGTATCTGGCTCCGATGACTGGACAGTTCGGGTGTGGGATGTAAGAACTGCAGAGATGGTTACGGGACTATTTGAGGGACACATTAATGTCATTCGCCTTGTGGCATTCTCGCCTGATGGAACACACATTATCTCTGGCTCTGATGATGCGACAGCTTTGATGTGGGATGTCAGAACTGCAGAGGTGGTTGCTGAGATAGTTGAGGAAGAAAGCGGTTGGTTCGTCTCCGTGACATTCTCGCCTGATAGAACACACGTCGCCTTTGTCTCAGATGAAAACGTGATTTGGGTGCGGGATATCGAAACTACAGAGATGGTAGCAGGGCCGTTTGAGGGGCACGCTGATATGGTCACCTCTGTTGCATTCTCCCCTGATGGAACACGCGTTGTTTCTGGCTCTGAAGATATGACAATTCGGGTGTGGGACGCCGAAACTACAGAGTCGATTGCAGGTCCCTTTGAAGGCCACAGCGGGGAAGTCAGCTCAGTGGCATTCTCGCCCGATGGAACACGACTCGTCTCTGGCTCTCGTGATACAACGATTCGGGTTTGGGATGCTCAAACTGCAGAGATGGTAGCAGGGCCGTTTGAAGGGCACACTGATGCGATCATCTCTGTTGCATTCTCCCCTGATGGAACACGCGTTGTTTCTGGCTCTGAAGATAAGACACTTCGTGTATGGGATGTTAAAACTGCAGAAATGGTTACTGGACCATTTAAGGGGCACACTGATTGGGTCAGCTCTGTGTCATTCTCGCCGGATGGAACACGCATCATCTCTGGCTCTGGAGACAATAAGATTCGATTGTGGGATGCCGAAACTGCAGAGATGGCCGTAGGGCCGTTTAAAGGGCACACTCACGTCGTCACTTGTGTTGCATTCTCGCCCGATGGAGCACGCATTGTCTCTGGCTCTGAAGATAAAACGATTCTGATTTGGAACGCAGAAACTTCAGAAATAATCGCAGGACCGTTTGAGGGGCACACTAATTTGATCTTCTCTGTGGCATTTTCGCCCGATGGAACACATATCGCCTCTGGTTCTTGTGACAAGACAGTTCTAGTATGGGATACCGAAACTGTAAAAATAAGTGCAGGACCATTTGAGGGACACACTGATTGGATCAGCTCTGTGGCATTCTCGCCCGATGGAGTATACATTGTCTCAGGCTCTCATGACATGACAATTCGAATTTGGGATGCCACAACTTCCGGGATGGTTGTAGGACCACTCAAGGGACATACTAAAGAAGTCAGCTCTGTGGCATTTTCGCCTGATGGAAGACGCATCGTCTCTGCCTCTCATGACAAGACGATTCGGGTATGGGGTAGCCAAACTATGGGGAGGCTTCCAGCATCTTTTAACGAACAGGCCCATCCCATCGATACTCCATCCTTCTTACTCAATAGGGGAGACGCTGCCTCCGGTGCGGAGGAACAAACGAACCATGTGCACGAGACGACGGTAAGTATTTCGTCTAACCTTATTTATAGACTATCCCAACATGATAGCTAAGTTACTAATGTTCATGTTTGATCTAGTCTCCTGATTCAAGTCCCATATCTTTCACGGATACCTCAACGCTGGTAGATGGATGGATGCTTGGTCCTAATAATGAGCTCCTCTTTTGGGTCCCACCAGCCGTCCGTACAGGGCTTTACCGGCCTAGTAATGTTTCAATCATTGATGAACGCCGGGTAACCAAGTTAAACCTTGAAAACTTCGTTCATGGAGAATCTTGGTCTCGCTGCAAGGACCGAATACCTAGGAATACCGATCGTGGCCAAAATACAGTGATTCAGCATGGCGCCAGATTGGGTGGAAGGAAACGAAAAGCGTCTGAAGGAGGCAGTGACCATGGGCAGGGCATTGACGTTCATGCCAATAAGCGCTTCAAAGAAGCGAAGGACCTAGAAGAAGGTGGCTTCGAGGGGATATGAGAAGACTGATAATAGTAGCATACCACTATGTTCCTATACCGCTAGTGCAGTAGCACGGTGGATATAGAGTGTTTGTTAAACGATACTGCGACCGTTGGTTGCGCCAAGATATTAAGAGCCTTATCTACTGGGGAAACAGTACGGATGTCTTTATAATCTAGTATAAATTCGAGATGGTAGGACAGATGACTCGTCCGGATGCCTCTGAAGCTTCCTTGACTATCGCAGCAACCTCTATTATGTCCACATCAACTACAAAGCGTGCATATTTTCTCTGTACCGTCTATCAGCAACCTCCTTTTCTTTTGCAGTCTCGTCTATCGGATTGCTTCGCGACCTTAGATTTGTAGAGGCATTCGTTGATGCGATATTGGACGTTGTTGCCACCATCTCATGAGCATCCTCGAGAGTCACACGTCGGGATGCCTCCCTCTCGAAGGCTCTTTTCTATGCACTAAAACTCATTTCTTAAGCCGAGATAACCCTCCCATTTAGCGAAGATTTCTGGACGTCCGACGGTCGAGGTAGCAGCCAAAGTATACCGCGTTGAATGAGATCTCGATCTCTAATATTTGTGCCCATCGGTGGTTATTGGCAGCATTTTAAAGCATATAAAGAGTCTATTTACACGAAGAAGAAAAAAACTATAATAAATGTTGGATGCATTCGAGTTGAGAGCAAGTGGTATAGGTAAACTTTGACCTCCAACCACGACCTCGCCAGTATCTCACTCGCCTAGGCCAAACGACGTGGATCTGCATCGATAAACTACTTTTCACAGCGTTCGTAACATTCGCGCCATCCAGTGTTTCCACGTTCCTTTTTCGCGTCCAGCATCCCAGCGGCTACCGCACCGAGTACGTGTGTTAGCGCCATAACCCCCAGGCCACGGTGACGACATAACAAACCGGGGTTTCGCCTTGATTATGGGGTTTCAGCAGGCAATCAACCGTCGCCAGAATTCATGAGAAAATAGCATAGTGATTAATACATTTTAGTGATTACCATCGCATCTTCTCGAAACTTCTGGTGTAAATCAACCTGGGGGAGCGTTCCATTCGGGCATCTTTGTGGGTCACGTCTCAGTATACTCATGCAGGGATACCAGGGATGTTCATTCAGATATTTTCGTGCATTGTCTACGAGAGTTTGGGCTTCGCCCACGCGATGTTTCTGGCCTATAGTCCCTGGATAACTTGCGCACAAGCACATTTTTAAGCTGGTTATAATACGCTCGCAGATCGGAACTGCTAGTCCATACACAGTTTGGCTGTCGCGCCACTAATTCAGTAGTCCCAGGGAGCTAGGCGATCTTGTATTCAAGCACACTGCGGTTACCTTTATGAGATATGCCTCTTAACCCGCTTCTTCGTCGGTCTGAAGGACTCTGATTGATATGTTAGGGTGGACTGTCGCAGCCTGGTAACTACGAAATGCTTGGAAACGGATCCTCGCACACTTCGTCCAAGCCGCAAGTAGAAATACATCTAGTTAAGTGAAACGCCCAAACGTGTCCGAAAACAGAAGGGACTGCTCAACAGGGGTCAGGTCCAGCCAAGACTTTGATACATGTGACAAGTGAAGGCGCAGCCGAAAGAGAACACAGTTGAGAAATGAGAATGAGAAGCGAAAATCCGGTCAGAGAACCTTATGCGGCAGTCTAGAAAACCGCAGGATTGAAGAAACGGGATCACCCAGAGGTTGTATACGAACGGGAGAAACCCAATGGAGAATACAATTTACAGGAGAATAGTTGAAAAGATAGCTTAGAGAGGTTTGCGAATAGGGTACACCGCTTGCGATGATCCCAATGTCCCAGGCGTGCTCTCATGAACAGCATCGGAGCGTGCCATAGTTTCAGCGCTGATAGCTCCGTTCGTCGGCATGGTGGGCAACGGTAAAAGGACCGGAGACCGACGCTGCGATAGGGACTTGATGTGAGGGAGAGACTTGGAGAACGCGGGTTTACTGTAAAGTGCCTTGGTGTCGGTTGTTGGGCGAACTTGCTCCGATGACTTTCTGATCGAGCCAGAAATGATAGGTGGTGCCTTTCCGGATGACTTGGAGACGCCGATTGGGAGATTGCGTTTCAGGCGAGACAGCCCAGATGCAGATTCCCTGAGCGACGACAGCATGCCAGTGGCCCGCGCTTTGTTCGGGCTGATAGCCGCCGACGAGGCATCTAAATCTTGAAGTGAGCAAGTATAGAAGAAACAAAGCGGCGCTGTACTCACCTACAGGAACGATAGACACTGGAAGCGTCGAGGTCAAGGATGTTTTTGGAAGAATTGACACGCCCGAATTGCTGACATGGGACTCAGAGCTGGCTTTGGTACCGCCTTCGTCGCTTGACTTCCGTGGAGGGAGAGGCAGTAATGGACGAGCCAAGGGGCGTAAACAGACTGGTACGAATTTCTCTACGTATGCTCCTTCTGCTCTTTTAGTGCTCTTCTTTCTTTGTAAAAGCATAGAAGGGCACGTAGGACGAGAAAAATTTCGCGTCTTCTTCTGTATTTCTAGTGAGACTGAGCGACGATTGAAAGAACAAGTCGTGGGAGTTCCTGTGATATAACCGGTGCCAATAAAACCTTCTATGGCTTCAAGATCAGAATCACTGAGACTGGGTGTGACCCCTTGCTCCGACTCGTCCTCGACGGTCACCTCTTGACTGAAATCCGATTCGGAAATAACGCTGGGGATATCGCATTGCCCAATAGAAGCACCTTCACCGGGAACCATCGATTTGGGACACATATCCCTCGTAGGCTGCCAATCTGGCATGTCCCATTCGGTCGGTGGACGCCAGTTGGAGCAGCCAACATCTTCGGAGAACCCAAGAGGCGACTCAAAGGTGATATCCCAAGCTCCATATTGTTCTGGACTGGAACATGCGCGTGGTCGAGAGACAGGCGGAGGTGGCTCTTGCTGTATGCCGGCATGCGTAATGGGCTGAGATTGAGAGTGTGCATTTCTAGTAGGAGACGCGAGTCTGTGCTGTAGAAACCTTTGATTTTCGGCTGGTCGATCGATGACAGCCGTCTTGGATCGAAGGCGAAGAGGTGCGACCATCGGCAAACTGTGGCTGGAAATATTGGGCTCGGATCCGGAACGTTTGAAGCGGCTGAGAGAATATGAAGTGTTGGTTCCGATGACCTGGAAAGGACGAATGCTCGTTTCTTCGCGGCCGGTATTGACGTGAGCACCGGAGGGGAGGGGATATCGGGTAAGGTTGTCACCATCCCATGCAGATGCCAAAAAGTCGAGGTATATGCCAGGAGGATGGACACAATCGACACGCTGAGGACGAGATGCGGCGATCGGGGCACTGTTGGTAAAGCCTTTATTTACGCACTCGGGCAGGGGCACTTTCTGGTCTGGGGCGATATTGTCATTGTGGCGAGAGTACGTATTGGCCCTGGGAGTTGTATCAGGGGAGAATACACACGTAGGTGTATCGGGTGTTTCATTGGGTTCTGCTGCGAATGGGTCCCTGAATTTGACACCGATATCGAGCTCTAGTCCCATCTTGCCTTCGTTGTGACGCGGACGATCACATCCTTCGATGATTACCGGGGCGGGAAGTAATGAAGTAGAAGGGTTCCCAGGGGTAGGAGGCATCGGGTCCGACGCTGGGCTGCCAAAGTCATTTTCGGATCCGATGCCTTCAGCCTCGAGCGTCTCTTCCAGCCACTTGAAAGTATCTTTGGTTATAGCTTGAAGATAGTTGAGATTGATCGCATCACGACGGGAGGCGTATGTCCTCGGTTTAGAGGATACACTCGTGTCACGAGGAATAGGACTGCAACCAGGTGGCTCGCTCTTGATAAAGTTGACGGCTTTGGGTGACGATATGTTTGGGCTTTTGGCCGAGTAAAGTTTATGCTTTACGGCTTTTGGAATCGCACGAGGCCTCGGGGTGGAAGGATCTTCTTGGAGCTGGAGAGAAACTGATCAGATGGATCGACCAGCACTAATAAGAAAAGCAATGTACCGGAGATCTCATTTCGATTTTACCTCCGTACTCCTTTGCGATTTTGGCCTTGATCTCCTGCTGGAAGTCGTCACGGGACCCAGAAGGGCCAACTGGTATGAACGAAGTATTTCTGCATCCAGTGATACGAGTCCATTTGTGGTTCGCTGATGAGAGGCCAAGAGAAGCAGGGTGCTGTAGGTAATGAGTTTATGGTTCGGGTCCAAGGATGGGCAAAGGACCAACCATCTGATAGATGCCGCCACCAGGTGAGACTTTGACCTTGGGAATTAGACTTTTCTTGAATCCATTGGTAGGGGCTTGACGAGGCGTTTTGGGCGAGCGGGCTTTGTCGCTGTGGGCAGGAGTACGCTGGGTGGCATTCGAGATGCGAGATCTAGGAATCAAAGAGTTGAACATAAAACGCTTGGGAGTAGAAGAGCGAGAAGGATGAGGTTTAAGAGTGCCTTGGTTTGCCAGGCGGGGGATGCGGCTTGTCTCAGTAACTTCTGGATGCAGAGAGATGATTCTATTGAGTGTGGGATTGTGATGGACATTCTCGCGAGAACGATGCGACATCGCTAAGATGAAAAGGAGCGTCGTAGCTGGGATCAAGCATGCCAGACGTTGTACGCCACTCGTTTAACGCCATTAGGCGTCATAGCCTACAAATGGTCTTATTCAACATGCAGAATAGGGAGGATAGCCTTGAGGCTCCTTTTACTGGTATTTCTTCTCCACCTACACAGTGCTGCCTCTACATTCTGGAGACGCACAAACCCGTCGTTTAGCGTTTTGATGAATTAAAAATGGATTAGAATGCCCCTAATGGTTTTATTTCTATTTTTCAGATTTATTTTGACAAACGCCACCCAAACGCCAGCGCCCAATTAGGAAATTCTTTGGCAAACTTAGAGAGGACCGTGCTGGTCGTTTGCTCCCGCTCGCGCAAATCAAGGATATACTGGTTGCCAACTAATTATTGCATCCTAATGTGAAATCCAGATGTGCCAGTGACCATTCTCAAAGAGGCGCCATCCCATGCTATCGCTTTCGAGGACACCACTCGAGCATAAAATTCATTCATAATCCCTATTAGATACGATTCTCTGTAAAAATACTATAAGTGAGAAGTAAGATCGTTGAAAAGTGCTAATCATGCTTTCTAGACCGCACCACAGAAGACATACGAGGTCACATTCGTGCTAGGCGCAAACAGAGAATATGAAAGAAACTCAGCAATACGGTACATCCAAATCCTCTCCAAAAAGATCCTGTGATGATCCGCCTTTCATCGCGTACACCAAGTCACGGCTTACAGGGGCAAGAAGTATTCAGGCCTTGAGACTTGTATGTGGTTCTATTCTCGGTATATCTTCTGTAACTCGGTAAACGCTCAATATTCTCACAGGCCAAAGACGGTCCACCCCACCGTAGGGCAAGGCTTCGAAAGAACGACATTTACATCCCAACTGATGAAGAGATGCACGCATATATCGAGCTACAAACTCAGATTAAGGGTCGTATTGTCACAGTATGTCTGTCTCTTGCTTCTGATGCGGGCCCGAGCTGACTGCCCAAAGACTTATAGTGTAGATTTCTCAGTCTCTGAAATGTCTTCACCTTATCCTGCTACTCCAATCTCTAACGGGCTTTGGGGTGCGAGTGGCGAACCCGGCCATCGAGCCTTTGACTCCCCCATCTCCGTATGTATACAAGCCACGACTGAACCACAACTAAAGCTCTCTAAAAGGTGCAAAACAGACTTTCTAACGGTTATTCGACCTCCACATCCACCATCATCGCACATCCTAGGAAGGAAAATAGTCCTTCGCTCGAAAAGACGTGAGTACCTTTGGCATCTATGCGAGTTTGAACTGAAGATATTACCAGTGTGGGATATTCCAAGGAAAATGAACTAGTGGACGCAAAATACGAACGACATGATGATAATTTACCCGCCGACGCCTCACGCTTCAAAAGATTCCTCCAAAAGGCTCGTAGGATTCGACCTTCAATCCCCTTTCGGTCCTCACCGCCACGGGAGGACGGTACTGGCTCATCCTCAGGGAGAAGGAGCCCATCAGAGCGACTCTAGACCACGGCAATGACACAAACAGCATCAGAAATCTCACTTCTCAGGAGCAGTTTGCTTTTGAACACTGCTCACATGAGTGGGTAGTACCCAAAGCAGACTTGCCGGTACATATAGGAGAACAGGGCCGTTCTTTACGTCTTCAAGTTCTCAAGCTCTGCTCCTACAGGCGATGCCCGAGACAGTATCTCCTAATACTCTTGGGGAACGGCCCTGGCATCAGCCATCTCTCTTATAGCAGGGTACAAGGGTTTCAAGTCAGCAATACCCGCATCCAAAGCACACCTTGTATGTGTTTTTACTCATTTCTATAATATCTATAGCTGAACCGACCGCAAGCCACACAGCAATGCCCGAATACAAGATCTTGATTGGGATCCCATGGCAGTTCAAACCACAAACCCTTTTTATGGAGCTATATAAGCATAATCTCACGGGAACATGCTGCTCGTATCGTGGCTCGGTCTCTTGAATATTTCTGCTCACCCTTTAACCTTTGTGGAACCTCGCCAGTTCATACGGAAACTGTAGTAGCTTCTTAAAATCCATATAGATCTGATTTACCACTCTTTTACCCTTGTCTAATACAGCGTTTCGATTCATTAAGCACCCAACGAGCCTCCTGTCTTTATAGATTGGGTGACCTCAACCCTGAAGAGATATGGGGTATGAGAGCATCAGAAGCGTAACATATTTAAGGAGAAACAAAAGATGGCATTGATTCTGGGACCCTCCTATCGAATCTTGCCTTGCCAATGAATGCTTTTAGCAGTACTTCTAGAAGTAAATATTGAGAGAAAATGTCGCAGATGGACAAAATTCTAGCCAAAATCTCGAATTTACGAGGTCGACGTCCAGTCCAAGCTGTATCTTGAACCCAATTGCATCCACACGAAAAGCACATCGACACGCAAACCACGCACAAACCACTCGAGACGTAATATTTGGAGAATATTATACGTTATCAAGCCCGAGAATTGCGAAAACTGTCGCAGATATAGCCACCACACATCTGAGAAATGAGCTCGGAGGCTAGAGTGCCATCTACATAGTCACAAAGTGCGTCCTAGTGACTATTAAAGCTGTTGAAATGTATGCTCAATCACGCTTGTTAAGAAGATAGATCTTCGTCACCTATAGCCATCGCAGACGGCTTATATAGTACGTGTCTTTCGTCTTTGTATCCATAAGCCAACATATTCTCAGATTTGCATCTATGGATCGTTGGACGACCCTCGAGCCCGTAAAACTCCACCAGACCTCAGAGCCATTCGCATCGGCACCCTCAAAAGCAACCTCGTCCCATGCAAAACAAACCCACGCACACCAAAATCGTGCCCAGTTTATCGGAAAACTGCCACTAGAACTCCACCTCCTCATCCTTCATTTCCTTCCCATCCTGGACATTCCACGCTATGCCCGTCTGAATCGGGCACTCTCCCGACTAGCAGGCGACGAACGCGTATGGGATCGACGATGGAGGTTGTTGATCGGGGCAGGTCTCAACCCCAGCGAGCCCACGTACGACAAAGTGCGTGCAGAAGACAAGATGGCGTTGCTCTTGGACGAACTCGAACGGCGTGGTGCGGCCAATAGGGGCAGGTCTCGTGCCTCTGTGGTATATGGCCAATCGAGAGCGTCGAGCAGAGGCAGTATCGACCTAGGCTCGATGGGTTCCCCAGGCCGCGTCAAGTCTGGTGTGTACAACAATCGTACCAGTGTACCCCAAGCAGCCGTGCTACCGGCCGACGACGATTTCGGCGAATTTGCAGCAGCAGATTTGGCCTCTGACGAATTTGACGATTTCGTCGGTGCTTCCTCACCCTCTGCCATCCCCGGCCAAAAAGCAACCACATTCACACCCCTCTTCACACCCTCCTTTGCATCTCCCTCATTCTTCCCACCCGCAATCCCTTCACCAAGCGCAGCAGCCGCCACTGGCACCTTTACGACCTCCTCCCCCTCACGAACAAACTTTAAACGGGCATACACACTCATGTACCCACTCTTACGACTCATCCACGCCTCCACACCACCACACACCCTCCTCTCCCTCCTCTTACCAACCCCACCACCGCCCCCACAAGCACCAACCTCGCCCGCCCTCAAGCTCATCGAACCCACCCAACAAACCCAGGCCCAACTCCTCGCCACGCTCACCCGATTCCTCTCACCCTCGTTTCGTCCCACACGAGATTGGGAGATTCGCGCGCACGCGTTGCGGAGTGCCGGCGACGTCTTTGACGCGCGGGTGCTCAAGGCGTTTGAGGATGCGGATGAGAGTGGTGATACGCGGGCGATGCGTGAGGCCAGTTGGGCTGGTTGGGAGGTATTCACCGCTTGGGGTGTCCCGCGCCGAAAAGACATTGTCGGGCGGGGGATAGACGTCGGTAGTGCACTCAGGAGGGGCCTTGGTGGGTCTACCGCTCGCAAGGTCGAGTGGGAGATTGGAAAAGTGTGGATTGAGAGACGAGAAGAGTTTTATGAACAAGGGAAATTTGACCCTCTGGCCAATTTCACGTATGTTTCTCCTTCTTCACTTTCCGAGCCTAGGACTAACGTATCTTCAGGTCCATTAACACTCTGTCCTTTAATGCAATGGATAGTTTTATGACCTACATCATCAACTCGCTCCAAAAGGCGGCCACCACCTCCAATGCAGTCTTCCCTCCAGCAAGTTGCGTTCTTCCCCTCTTTGCAGAACGTCTAGGAAACGAAATCATCGCCGAGTACGTCAACGGTCTACTGGCACGAGCGAGAGAAGTCGACGCGGAAATCATCAACGCAAAAGATGTACCAAAACGACGTAGCGGCGTCGTCAAAACGGAAGACGAATGGTCGACGCTTGGCGCGGTAGATCAAGGACAGGGTCAAGGTCCGGAGCTGTACCTTCAAGCTTCGGCGGCCAGCTTTGTCGTTTGCTGGAAGGTGGTCGATACTCTTATGGAATCTGGAGATGGCTCTGTTGAGAGGAGGGAGGCCGAGTCAATCATGTGCGTTGAATTCGAGAGGTTTACGGCGGATCACTGACGCTGCACAGATTTCGAATATTCGATCCACATATGGATGAATATTTGGATGAAGAGGTCGAGGCTGTCAAGAGGTCGTTTGATGTCATCTGCCGTGAATGGACTGCCAAGGTTGGAAACAATCTACCAATGACCTCCACACATGTCTAATGAACCTTTCAGAATCAGGCACACAGCTCGACCAATGAACCAGTGTCACCTACACGTACCCGTTTTCTAACATCACACAATCCACAACAAGTCAAGCGAAATGTGGTCGCAGGTTTCACGGACGTCCTGATGCTCCCCGTCACCATCATACCTCGGGCTATTGGTACAGTCGCCGTCGGCGCAGGCAGTTTGGCCGTCGGGGCTGCCAGAACCACGGGCAGACTCGCCCTAGGTGCCGCCACTTCAACAGGCACTCTTGCAGCCGGCGCAGCACGAAGTGGGATAGCCGGAATTTCAATGTTGAACCCTGTCAAATGGGGCAGCAGTAACGCAGACACGACGCATGCACTCGAGGGCTACGTTACACCTCTGGCGAATGAAGACCCTCCAGACACTGCCGGCGGCGGCGGCGGCGGCGGCGGATATATCAAAGCCGGACAGGGCGCGACAGCATGGGTCGACGAGCAAGAACAAGTCGACTGGGGAGATATGGATGCTGAAAAGGCAGCAGCATCGTTTCCCAGTACATTTTCGCCAAATGGCGCACTCGCGTTTGACACGGATTCTAAAATCAGTGAAAAACTGACAGTCTCCGATACGACCTCGATGACAAGCAAAGCGTCCTCGTCGCCGGCTCCTACTATGGGGAAGGACTTACCCGCTCTCGATCTCTTCTTGTCCCTCGACGTGGCCTTGGAACTCATCCACGCCGCTCGAGACTCGATGAAACGGTTGGAAAGCTTCTTTCCACCTCCTCCGCCACATGGGAAGAGTCGAGCGTCCCACCCCATCAAGGAAGAAAAAAAGGAAGGGCCATGGAGTGCCACTGGTTTCCCTGGCCCTGCGGGACGCAAGCTTCGTGAAACACTTGAAGAAATCTTTATTCTTCTTCTGATCGCTCTGCGCGAGAGGCACCTCGACCCTGGATTCGAACGCGCCATCGGGCAAATGCGACATTACAAACCCACTGATACCTCCGAAGGCAAGGATACGCAGCAGTCACCGTCGGCTGTAGCACCGCTCCTTGGTTTTTTCGAGCTCGTACATATCGGAGACACCATAGGCAGCATGATCCAGGTCTATTTCGACCGAGAAATGAGCCCCTATATCGATACCAGTGATTTCCTCAGTGGAATTATGAGGGAGAAGAAGAAGTTTGAAAATGCCCTTGATGAAGAAGTCGCAAAGGGGCTCAACGCGGGTACCGAGGTCCTAATGACTCAAGTGGAATATGTGATGTGGAAACGGACGACGGGAAGGGAGTATTGCCCTCCAGAGGGTACCGTAATGGCAGAACTCGGACCGACGATGGGATGCAAAGCCGTAATCGAATGCCTGGAAATGCATTGTCGTGTCGTTCGTGGGAGCACAAGTCGTGAAGTGCTTGAAGTATTCTACGTTGAAGTTGGTATGCGCCTACACTCGTAAGCCGAAACATTTGCAAATATACTGGTCGGACTAATCCTGCCTTCCAGACTGGTTCAAAAGCATATCAAGCGCCAAATCATTTCTCTGGATGGTGGCATACAAGTGATCGCAGATTTGAACGCCTATTACAACTTTATCGCATCTCTGAAAGTTCCAAACTTATTGCAAGAGTTTGCCAACTTGAAGATGCTGGGTCACGTTTTCGTGGTGGATGACGCTAAGGACCTTGCAATCATCGTGAGGGATGTGACACGATATGGAGGCTCCTTTAGACCCGAAGTACGTCTGTCAAGTGGCTGTCATTGTCCTTCTAACCCCCGAGCACAGGATGTCTATGAGTTTGTGCAGCGCAGGAGTGATTGGAAAAAGATCGAAAAGGAAGTGGACCGGACGATGTACAATCTGAGTTTCAAGGAGGATTGTGTTATTTGCTAATCTATAGACCGTTTTGTTATCCCCAAATGGTTAGGCCCGTGCCTGCCTATATTGAAACCCTGTCACGCAGTACCACATCGGGGCCAATTCCTAACATTGAGTACCAGTGGTCTGGAAATGAAATCTCTCAAATTCGGAGGGCTCAGTACCCGTAAACTACGTCCAATTATCATAGCTCCTTCAATAATCCAAAATACTCCATCCTCTGTAGAATAATGTCTGCGTCTTGCGGAGATGCGTCTCGCATGAATAGTCTGAAAGAAGCATGTATCGCGCAGACTTCACACAAAATATCTCTGAAATGGGCTTCGATTATTCAGCCAGTTGCTTTGAATAAGCATGATGCTGGACTTGACGTACCGTGAGCCGCCATAACCAATAAAATTGTGGCCCCACATGCTTGAATCGACGTGTCGGCATGATCAAGTGCCCTTAGTGCGTCAAGAATGACCTGCACTATGCCCTGAGAAATTTGCCCTGCAAGAATCGTCAGTAATGGGCTTGAGCCATGTGGAGACAAACCTTGATTGACTAAGAAGCAGAAGATACCAGTAAGTGGCTTCAAAACATCCACTTCATGGTCCTGTAGACGTTCAACCAATGTAAGGGGAAGTGAGCTTTGCAGTATCGTGCTCTGGGAGTCCGCTAACTAGGTATGAGTAAGGGGATTAAGACAAAAAGCCATAGATACTAACGGTACTTCATCAGTGTTTCTACCACCTTTGCTGCGGCAGCTCGAGTTGCAGGCGCATTATTCTTTAATAAGGGGGAAATGTGCTTTAGACGTCGCTTCACGGAAGCTCGCATCAAAGCTTGTTCTAGAATTAGTAGTTATACGTATAAATCAACAAGACTCACGGTCTTCACTAAGAGTACAGACTAAACCTGCGGCTGCAGGAGGAACTGTGGGAGACCGATGGCTGAAAAGATGGATAATTTGTGTAAGAGACTTGCGAACGGTTGTTCGAAGCTCGGCTGATGATATGCGGGTCAGAACATCCATAAACTCGCCAAATATCGCCACCAACCGTTTTCAGCAAGTTTTCCGAGAGTGGTAATTGCAGCAGAACGAACATCAGGCCCCTTGTCTTTGCATAAATTGATGAGTGCTGGAACAGTTTGTCGAACAAGATCATGAAGCTCGGCTATGTGTCGCATTAGATGATGTACGATGGAAATTTAAACATCTTTACTATGCTGCGCCAATTCAACAAATACGGAGACGGTAGCAGCTCGTGAGTGCCAGTTTTGATCGTTGAGCAGCTCTACAAATGTTGGTATGGCCAATCGGATTTCATTTCTAAATTGTGCTAGGTCGATTGCATCAGCCAAGTTTCAAAAGCAATTCTTCCGCCTACTTTGAGTCGCCAATTTGCTGAGGGTGGAAACTGTAGCAGAGCGAACATCGGAATCCGCGTCCTTCAGTAACGCAATAAGTGACGGAATCGCCGTCTTTATTTCGTTTCTAAATTCGCCTAGAAGGTTTGTTAGTGTCAAAATAAGAAAATAACTGATAGCACTCCCCATAATTGGCCATTTCTGCGATGGTGGCTATGGCAGCTACTTGACGCCAGTGCTGCTCCTTGAGCATATCCATAAGGGAAGAAACGAATGTCTTCATCCCTTCACGAAGCTCCTCTGTGGTTTAGATATTAGTAGCTTTCCTATAGTATACTCTATTCCACTAACCTCGGCCAGCAAGCTTAGCGAGTGCAGAAACAGTAGCAGAGCGAACATCTGGGTCACCATCTTTCAGTCGTTCGATTAAACGAGGAATATATGCTAGAAGAGCCTCGCGAAGCTCCACTGTTGGTCCATGTTAGTGGGCTAAAACGCGATTTGGAAGAAGATCACCATGCTCAGCCAGTTTGGCAAATGTGGATACACAACCCGCTCGGATGCGCCAGTCTTCGTCCGCCAGCATTTGCGCCAGTAAAGGGATAGCGTTCGTAATCGAGACGCATGATTTCACTGTGTCACATACTCAGTATCTATTGATAACCAAGCTCGTACATTACAACTTACAATTATCAGCCAGCTTGGCAAAAGCGTTGACACAAGCAAGTTGAACATCGGCGTCTTGGTGCGTGAGCAGAACAACGAGAGACGGGATTGTAGCCTGAACTGCCTCGTGGAATTGCACTTGATAATCCTCATGAGCAAATGAAACTACAATTTGACCTTACGCTCACCTTGTTCGGCTAGTTTCCCAAGTGAGGAAATAATGGCTATCTGAACATTTGTTTTCTCATCTTGAAGTAAATTCACTAGGATTGGAATGGCTGCTAGTATTTTGTCATGCAGTTCCGCTTCAATCGAGTCAGCCAAACGAAACTTAGCATGATTTCGGTTCTGCCCACCATGTTCGGCTAATTCTCCTAGTGCAGTTACTGCAGCCGCTCGAATATCGGACTGCTCATGTTTGAGCAAGGGAACGAGCAAAGGGATGACCGATGAAATTAAATCCCTCAATATTTCTTTGAGTTTTGCATTAGCTGTGCTTGCACCCTTGTATGGCGATTATTTACCATGACTGGCCAATTTGGCAAATGTACCCATGAGGGTGCTCGTATTGTGCCAATCTTCATCGCTAGGTTGTTGGAAAAGCCCTAAAACTGCATCACGGATGGTATTTCGGGCCTCCGCTTATGTCGGGCGTCAGACTCGACAAGAATATACAACCAGGCCTTACCATCTTCAGCTAAGCTAGCAATTGTAGAAACAGATGCCATGCGGATTTCCGAATCCTCAGCCACAAGAAGCTTTGTAAGGAATGGAATCGCGCCTGAAATGGCCCCGCGAAGCTCTGCTGTTGCTCTATTGAGCAATGAGGTACTGAGTTTGGGAGAAGGACTTACGTTGTCCAGCTGCTTTGCCGAGTGTTGTCACGATTGCCGGTTGAGAGTAGGAGTTCTCTTTTTGCAGTAACTCAACAAGTGACGGGATTGATGCCCGAAGCGAATCACGAAGTCCCACTGTACACATTTATAAGAATTTTCACTTGAAAGACTTAATGAACTTACCAAGCCCACTCAGCTTCGAAAGCGCTGGAATAACAGCTCCTCGAACATCTGAATCGTCATCGACCAGTAACGGAACGAGTGATGGTATGGCTTCTTGCATCGAGTCCAAAATTGTATCTAAATTGTGTGGTTAGTGCAAGCCGACACGGCCCATTCTCTCACTCGCCATGGTCGGCCAAACTAGAGAGTGCCAAGACGGTTGTCTGCCGAACCCGCCAGCTTGTATCCTTGGTAAGCTCCAAGATCCTTGGCATAGCACCCCTAATTACTTCAAGTGACTCCACTGCAACTTTGCGTCAGTGGCTATCTCGAGAATACCAAAAATAACATTACCATGTGTGGCTAATTTCGCGAGCATGGAAATGGAGCCACTTCGAACGTCATAATCATCAGATTTCAGGAGCTCAACGAGCGAAGGGATGGCTGCACGAATTGCTTCATGAAGCTCCACTACATACGAACGTGAGATGAGATCAGTAACATATATTTAAACATACCGTGTTCAGCTAACTTTCCAAGCGTGGTAGCTGCGGTTGATCGGACGTCGGAATCCTCGTCTTTTAGCGAATCGATGATTGAAGGAATCGCAGATCGAATTGCGTCGCATAATTCCGCTTTATATCCAAATTAGCATTATTTTCTTGTTATACGAATGCCACTCACCATGTTCAGCCAGTATCGCGAAAGTGGATACACAAGAAACACGAGCACTCCAGCTGGAATCTTTGAGGTACTCGATCAGAGATGGTACGGCAGCTTTGAGAGAGTCACGAAGCTCAGCTTTATCCTAATTAGCTGCGTTGCAAAGCCATGTATAGGTAACCCACCGTGCCCAGCAAACTTCGAAATAGCATCCCTCGCGGCATTTCGAACGTCTGAGTCTCCGTCTTTGGTTAAGCTAATAAGTGGTGGGACAGATACCTGGAGGGCATTGCGGAGCTCGGCTAAACATTCCTCGTTAATTTAGGTACGTGACGTGTGGTAGAATCATACCATAATCAGAAAACTTATCGAGAGTAGAAACTGTGGCAAGTCGCATCCTCCAATTTCGATCCTTGAGTAGCTCGTTCACAGATTGTAAGGCTCCTTGAACCGCGTCATGAGACTCCGCTAGCTCTTGAATTAGTTACGCTTTCGGAAAAAAAATCGAACCAACCATGTCCAGCTAGTTTAGCAAGCGCCGATACAATAGCAGATCTGACCTCCCCATCGGCATCCTTTAGGAGCTCCATAAATAATGGGATGGCACCTCGAATAGCATTGCGAAGTTCCGCTATTCACTTTCATTAGTGGTAGTACTAGTTAAAATCCAGTAGGCTACGTACTGTACTTTACTAAGCCACCAAGCGTAGAGATAGTGGCGGCTCGGGGTTGCCAGTGCTGGTCTTTCAGCAAATCAATGAGAGATGGGATCAAAGCAAGAACCGCCACCCGTAACATGTCTGTCCGAAGGGTAAGTTTGAATCTAGCCTAGTGATTATCCGTACCGTGTTCTGCAAGGTCCGCCAATTGCACTAACACTTGATCCGGTGCTCTCTTGATCAATTTGTTGATTATACCCGAAATTGGTTGAACGAGCTCCTGGACTATCGAAAGAGATAAACACCTGTCATTATCAGCTTGTGCGTGACCTACATATCTTGGCTAGTTGCGATAATGTTTGCACTCCACTTTGTAGCCTTTGACCGTTTTTACTACTCAAGAGCTGCCACAGCTGCGCGGTTCCAGACTGCTCAAGCCCAGGAGGGGGTGGCGCTGGAGTGTATTGCGGTATCCGAGACGCCGCCACGAGCTGGCGTGAATCAATTGAAGGGTTTTGGATCACAGCAGTTTGAGGAATTTCTTCGGAAGAGAGAACAGGAGAAGGAAGAGAGATAAGGAAGATGGAAGAACCAATAGCAGCGCATAACTTGGCTACAAGGCTGTCAGCTGCCGCTCATTGGACTGCTTTATCACGCACAATACTGAGAAAGGTTGACTATTACGGTTAAAGCGGTGGACCTAACAACTGAAGATTTGTTCTCAAGTAATTCGATAAGTGAAGGGATAGTGGCCTTGATAGCGTCGCGAAGTTCCACTGTATGTCATCAGTCACTCTCCGCATGATTTCTGTTCCCAATTACCTTGTAACGTTAATTTTGCGAGAGTCGAAACAGAAGTAGATCGTACTTCAGAATTATCATCCTTGAGAAGTTCAATGAGGGATGGTATGACCAAACGAATGGCATCTCGAAGTTCCACTATGATATTTAAGAAGCATATTAGGGATACTTGAATATTACATACCGTATACCGCCAAGCTAGCGAGTGTAGAGGCAATAGCAGATCGAGTATCAGAGCCTTCGTCTTTGAGCATGTCGATTAACAATGGAACAGCGATTTGAATTCCTTCGCGGAGCTCGACTGGTGGGGACGTTTCAAACGAGCTGTAATGCTTATGGGGTAAACTTACCAAATTGAGCCAAGGGGCTGAGTTTCGATATAACAAGTGATCGGACAGCAGAATTTTCATCTCGTAGCAATGCACCTATTGAAGGAACCGCCAGTCTGAGTCCCTCACGAAGTTCAGCTTTACACTCAAGTTAGCCTTGGTACATCGTATTTTGTATCGACTCGCCGTAATTCGCCAGTTTGGTAAGTGTAGAAACTGTTGCTGATCGAACGTCTTCGTCTTCGTCCTTAAGCAGTAGAGTAATCTGCTGGATCGCTGCTTGGATACCCTCGAGAAGTTCCGCTGCGCTCCTCATGAGCGATGAAAAGAATGCCTAGTCAGAACATACCGTGAGGAGCCAGATCCGCTATCGCAGAAACACAAGCAACACGGATATTCCAATTCGGGTCCTTAAGTAATTCAGTAAGGGGTGAAAACATCTCTGAAATCGGAACCCGAAATTCCGCTTTGGAGCCGTATAAGTTGCTATCTGGTTCGTCTAGGAGGAGCTCTTGCTTACAGTATTCAGCCATCTTGACAAATGTGGAGACAGTAATGGATCGGACTCCAGATTCACTATCTTTGAGACGTTCTATCAGAGCTGGGATAGTATCTCGTATAGCATCACGAAGTTCCACTATGCCGCCTCATTAGCTATTTTTGGCATAGATGATTGTCGACTTACTGCATTTGGACAAATTTCCAATTGTAGAGACGCATGCATTCCTTACATCCGAGTCTGTATCTTTGGATAACTCCACAATCGAAGGGATTGCCATCCGGATCGCTTCACGGAACTCAACTTCAAGTATATATTAGCCACAACCAAATTTCCCAGTAACATCATCACTCACCATGTTCAGATAGACTGGAGAGTGCGGAAAGTGTAGCGACACGAGTACGCCAGTGTTCATCTTTGAGCAACTCAATGATTGTGGGTGTTGCACCCTGTACAAGGTCCAGAAGATCCGCTAGAGTTCCGCATTTAGCAAATTTAACACATACGTTATTACTAACTCACGGTTTTTAACCCAATTAGAAAGTGTAGTAATGACTCCGGTGCGAGTGGCCCAATATGGATTTTGTAGTAGCCCCAAAAGTGATGGAGTGGCGGTGCGAATTGTATCCCGTAGCTCCGCTATAGATTTATTAGACACAGTACGGCTTGAACGGCATCCCTACCTTGGCTCGCTAGCTTATCGAGAGCGGTCGTGGTCGCATCTCGAACGTCGGAGTCTCCATCCTTTAGCAGTTCAATTAATGGCTGGATAGAAGCAGCAGTGACGTCGACGAGTTCCCCTTCATATTCCATAAGTCATCAAGCGAATTCCTCTTAATAGTAAGGCCCACCATGCCCAGCAAAATCGGTAAACGCAGAGACTGTTGCGGCCCGAGCAGCCCAGTGCTCATCTTTGAGAAGCTCCATCAGCGACGGAATAGCAGTCCTGATCGTATCACGGATCTCCACTGCAAAGAATTGAATAAGCCTTTTGGAGTATTATATATCTTATATGCAAATACCTTGCACTGCAAGTTTAGCAAGTGTCGAAACTGCAGCAGATCTAACAGTTGAATCTCCGTCTTTAAGCAAACCAACAAGCGGTGGAATGGCGGCTCGAATAGCATCATGAGACTCCTCTAAGGCAGTATTAGTGGCTTCATCCGTACAATGATAGCAGAACTTACTGTACTCAGCCAGGCTTGTAATTGCCGAAAGGGCAGAAGCTCGAACATTCGCGTCGTCGTCTTTAAGTAGAGCGACTAGTGGTGTCATCGTAGAGCTTATTGTCTCATGGGATACCCCTTCATTTCTTTAGCCATTTCAAGATATAAACGAACAGAGGCTAACCTTGTCCAACCAGTTTGCTCAATGTAGATACGCTAGCAGACCTGACATCCGACGTATCATCCTTGAGCAATTCAACAAAGGACGGAACGTAGGTCAAGATGACATCCCGAAGCCCCACTTCAAACCCAGGTTAGCTTATGGCAAGACGATAACTATCACTCACCATGCTCAGCTAGATTTCCAAGTCGGGAAACAGTAACAGTACGGACATTGTAGTCCTTATCCTTGAGCAATTCGACAAGCAATGGGATAATTGGTCGAATTGTGTCATGAAGTTCGCCTATGATAGATCAGCTCATGCCGTGGTAATGTTGAGATACTGTGCTGACCATGTTCAGCTAGTTTACTGAGAGTTGAAATTGAGGCATTTCGGGCATCAGCATCTCCATCCTTGAGTAACTTGACAAGAGATGGGATCGCCTCC
>KN824297.1:260833-277234 GCA_000827415.1 Serendipita vermifera MAFF 305830 | reverse complement strand
CCTGCGACCATCTCTGCAGTTTTGGCATCCCACACCCGAATTGTCTTGTCCAACGAGCCAGAGACGATTCGTGTTCCGTCGGGCGAGAATGCCACAGATTTGACGAAGCTGGTGTGCCCCTCAAACGGTCCTGCGACCATCTCTGCAGTTTCTGCATCCCACACCCGGATTGTCTTGTCCGACGAGCCAGAGACGATTCGTGTTCCATCAGGCGAGAATGCCACAGAGTTGACAGAGCTGGTGTGCCCCATTATGACGTTCTGTATAGCCGGCCAATTTTCTTGCCCTCCTGTTTCAATTCTAATTGTCTGTGGGTAACCTTTTATATATTTCTTCGATACCTCTGCGATACGTGGTGAAAATGGTAATGCCGATAAATATATATGTGGCACGCTTTGCGAGATCATGTTGCCGAAAGCCGCTGTAAAGTTCTTCATGTCTCTTGCTAGCTTGTCATCTTGATTTCCATTCTAAAGGTCTTTATCAGTTGGTGTCATTGTGTAGAAACGGATAAATGCTATATTACGTACTCGAAGCCATTCAATTAACCGCACTATCATGCTTGTTCCGAGATTAACTCGTTCCGTAAGGCTTAAAACCTCCAACCAATATAGGAATTGATTTTCCATAAAATACTCTATTTTCTCTGATATTTCTAGATCGAAAGTCGCCTCTGCAAGGTGGTCGGCCCAGTAATAAGACGAATATGTCACATGAGGAAGGATCCGTTCTTTGACTTGTCGCTCAAGTCCCGTGATCTCGTTGTTTCGCTCATAAGATGACGTTATGTCACAAATATTGAATTTAAGGTGCTGCTTCATAACCCGAAAGCACCCTAGCGTCATATATCGCTTTTGCCGTTGTAGGTTGATTAAGAAGCCTGGACGACATTCTGCTGAATTGAGCAGGAAGTCTACAAAAGATTGATGGCTGAATCGAAATGCCTCTCCCGAGTCCATCACCGATTGTAGGCCGTTGCGTATATGGCTCAATACAGAATGGTTCGCAGAGCAGAGGTGGCTGAGTGATGAAGCGGCGAGGGGCTCCTTGGCGAGGATGATGCCACCAACAATACGACGAAAGCTTTCTAGAACCTTTTCAGTTGGTTCTACGAATGAGGCTCCTAGAATTGATGAGTAAAGAGCTGATAGACCACCCATACTGGCGCCGCCAAGAATGCGATTAAGCTGTTCCTGTGGCTCCCTTTGTCTCATGAATCTAACAGCAGTATCTACCCAAATAAACAGCCCCGCCGCTAATCTTGTGAGCCAGGTTTTAATCTGACTTCCCGGCCAATCCGGAGCCAAGCCCCCCTGAGATCGAGCGGCGATTTGACCGAGGTGATACTCCAAGAACTTTTGTATATCCTCGGAAGACTTTGATTGCACCATCTTTCCCGACAGAATCTCGAAAGATTCATGCTCAACGGCGGAAAAAAGGTGAACAATATCAGGCTCTGCTCGACTCGTCACGACCAGTTTGAATCTGTTCGGAAGCGTAGACCAGATTTTGAGAGTCTGCATTAGTTTGATGCGTTGGTTTGAGTGTTGGCCATCAAACCCACCACACTCGTCCAGTGCGTCAATGACGACCACAACAACTGTGTCTTTCCCGCCTGCTTCCTCGAAAGCCACGAGTGGTTCGTGAATGAGCTTGCGAAATAGTTTTTCAATGCTGACCGTGGTCAACAGTGCTTCATCTGCTTCCAACGTCGCTATCAAGTGCTTTCGTAATGTGGGGTATTGACGAGCGAGACCATATGCGATGGTACGCCACAAGGCGCTGGTCGTCATCGCATTCGACCTTTCCCTTTGAAAAAAGCAACCGGATCCAAGGCGTGCCGTATCCCGTAGTTTCTCAACCAGGCTAGCCGCGATAGCGGACTTTCCTACTCCAGGGTGTCCCGTGAGCCAAAAGATGTTTGTGGCTCCATAGTCGGCAACCCAATCGAAAACTGCTTTTAAAACATCCTCGCGAGTGCCTTCCATGCATTCATCGATACGAGGACTGAATTCAACATTGGATGGCTTTAGCCTTGCCAAGACGGTATCTTGATAGATCTTGCCTAAGTAATGTTGTCAACACCTCGTCCCAAACGAGTGATTGTACGCTGGCAAAGACACACCTATTTCTTCCAACACTTCTGTATTCTCATTCGTCGACATCTTGCCGGTGCTAATGATAGTCTCGCCAGATTCTGTAATAGTGTGAGAAATCTGGACGGATTACTGCTAGAACTGTCAGCTTACCAAGTCGATCCAGACTAATAACGCTGGATACGCCACTCGTAGTATTTATGAATGCTTCTAAATATTTCCTTTGCTCTTCTAAATACGTTTCGGTTTGGGTGACGATCCAGGCTGTGTCCAGAACGTTCGATACATTGTTTTCCATTCCTTGTTCGACCGAGAACCGAAAGTAGATTCCTGACTGACCGATCTGGTCTTCGGCTTCTCGTGCCTTTTGCGTACAATCGCTCATTATATCTCGCATGACTTTATAGAGCTCGACATCTCCCTGACCAGATGTGAGGGTGATGATTCCAGGATGTCCCGTTCCCACGCTTAATAGGCATGCTACCGTCGACGCTCCACCGAATAGTGAGTGCGCCTCCGTAATGACCTCGCGTATCGGGTTGGCGGCTCCAAGGCCGGCGGCGATATATTCTTTTCTTTTACGACCCACACCAACTGTCACTGGTTCAAATTGCAATATTGTTGCACAGGAGGCGAGTGCAGCTTCGATCACCGTGACGGGAAGAATCTGGTGGCTTCGCACTGGATAGCTCCTAAGACAAGTATTGGAAGAGACGTTGTTCCGAAAGCTTGCTACCACAAAGCTATGTACGAAGTATCGCGGTTAGATCAGTAAGGTATGTTGTAATCGCATCGCACCATGCACAACCATCACTCTGCGTCTCATCCACCAGCTTCAAATCCAGGGGGAGTTCCTTCATCTTCATCATGTCTTCTAAACAGGCTTTTAGACGTTCTATTCTCGTCTTTGGCGTGATATTGACTGGTACAAAGACATTTTTGATTATCATACAGAATGCCTTCACCGCTTCGTTGGAAGACATGCGTAATTTTGCAAGCATAATCGCAATGAGACTATTTGTAGTTCAATATGAGGACTTTGAGCGAATAAAGAAACAAGCCCACCCTCCTGTGCCGCTTCCTCCTATCAAATCAAAGTGCTGACAAGGTAATATAGCTCGAGAGTCGTTTTGATCCTTTCCCCTGTTTAAACGATGCATGATGTTGCACATAATCTCCAATTGTGACAATCCACGGCCCCCACCGCCGTCTATCAGATGTCAGTCTCCGTTTCCATTAGCGTCGACTAAAGCCCTGACCAAAACTAGCGAGTCTGAGGTTCGTTCTTGGTGTCATTTTCGCATATGCGGTTCGTTTCTTTGTATCGCGGAGATTCGTTAGAGTGGTAGGTTGACGGAGGGTCTAGGTTCGGTTTGGGCACTTGCAAACAAAGGCTGGGGGAGACTTTAGACTGCGATTGAAGCCCACTCCTACCTTGAAATTGTTTTGGAATAGTAATATGTTTCAGCCTGAAAACTATCCATACCGGCTAGTATCAGTTCGTTGACT
Organism: Serendipita vermifera MAFF 305830; assembly: GCA_000827415.1. Lineage (NCBI taxonomy): Eukaryota > Fungi > Basidiomycota > Agaricomycetes > Sebacinales > Serendipitaceae > Serendipita > Serendipita vermifera. Next base: position 273,629 of record KN824297.1, on the reverse strand, counting down.
CAAAACGACGAAATTCCCACTTAAATAACAGCGGGGGATGATATAGACTGAATAAATTCATATTTAGTCTCTTTTTGTTCAATATGGGTGCGAATACCAGGCGACATTGGGAATCCTGAGTGATCGTGAGACTGACTGCCACTTTCCCGTGTGGATACCAGTGAACCAAACTAAATTTCAGATGTTTATTCTAAAACTCTTACAACGAGCATAATTTTTCCTATTTCTTTCTCTTTTTTCATCCCACTAAAACGCCTATGCCAAATTAGGCAAGGCTTTGGTGGCTACACTCCTCAGCCTCGTTTCGGGGGCAATCCTGCGTGTCGCGTGCACTTGTTTCTCCCAAGATGACTTCCTCGACAGTTGAAACTTATTGTTTCTTGACATCGACCGTCACCTCATCCATAATCACTGATAACGCCGCCATGTACAACTGTAACCTTGTTGTTTCATTGAAAACCATTATGTTTTCTGTTGTAGATTTTGAATGTAGTGTCGATCAATCATACTTGTTGTGTTCAGTCGGCCTAGCGTTTCTTGTTATGTGATTCAGACCCTCGTGCTCACCCGTCGAGCCTGGTCTCATGTCGGCAAGAAATGCTCGGAGCGAACTAGAACAAAGCAATTATATTTTCCGTCAAGCCTGTGCTTCTGATACGACATTAATCTCTACAAATTCTGTCACCACAAATCCAGTAGTCGCATGTGCAAAAGCAAATCCCAGTGTCTGCTTGCCCTCTTGTTCCGCAAGAAATTGGAAAGAGTGATATGGGTCTTGTGAAACCAGGACGACGGTATCATTATCGCCAGTATCGACAGACGAATGAACGGATCCAGAAACCTATACATTGGGATTAGTATCGAAACGAGATTAACTGTGGTGAACGGGATACGCACAGAAACGTTTAGAGAAAACTCCTCTCCTACTTTAACCTGCCTAGGCCCTTGAATGTCGCTGACGACAGGCCTTAAAGGATTAGCCTCTCCAAAGCTCGCACCGTCTATCAACGACTGGTTGACCTCCTTGATGTACGTGTTATACAAGTCTTCGACGCTCATTGGTCCGTTTAAATATGCAAATACATTTCCGACGACCCAAATTGCATGGCCATGATTGACGTCTTGAGGGGAGACGAGGCATAGGCCCGCCATAGCACGCAATGGGCCAGGACTCGGGGCGATAAAGATTTCTTCCAAAGGGGCTTGATACCTTCTCAAGTAGCTCGCGAAGTAATTCTTGGCATCTCGAGCAGAAGCAAGCACCACAACTTCGATGCACGTCGGGTCGTTGCCTGGTGATTGTAGCACCCATTCCAACGCACTTCCCCTTGTGGACACACGATTAGAGTGGTGGACCACAGGGGCGTTACTATGGCTCCGAACCAGCTGGTCAATCTTGGTAAGGTCGGCATTGGTGAAGGTTATGGCTGGATTGCGACCGGGCAATATAGTAGCGCGTTCCATCGCGGCCTTTACCGAGATATCCAGTGATTCGGTGATATCTTCTTCCCCCGGGGTTAAAGGAGGGACGATAAGAGGAATGACAATGTTTAATGACGTAACCCCTGCTGTGATCTTGGCGTTTACGCTGGTACCAGGGCCGTAATCCGGGTGGTCATTGTAGAGGGTAGTGGTACTCTCCGTGTCACCAGGTTGCTCAATGGAGGCCAAGACGTAGGCGTCTAGAGTCTGGGTAGCAAGGTGAGGTCCGGCGCAGGCATCGGCGATCAGGTGGCCACTGGTTTCGACAAAAGCGTGATTCTTAAAGTTTGTACGATTTGGGTCGTTGTTGCCAATCATTGGCTTGGTGTGTTTGCGCTCATAAAATGGATTATTACATTGTCCGACGCCAATCAGGTTGGTAGAGCGTATGTACCCATACGGCGCCATTATGTGCCACATGGAGGAAGGGCCTGGAGCGAGGCCGAGTCCAGTTTGAACGCTGGCGGCCTGGTCATAACAGTTGACACGATGCCCGCGATTAGTTGACAAGGTCCACTTTGTCACGTCGAAATTACCGCCTTTGGGTTCAAGGCCAAAGTGGGACTTGCCGCCGATGGTATCGTAGGAATAGCCCGAAGTTTTTGAAGGCTGCTGAGACGACGTAGGATGTCCAGTCATTCGCTTGGGCTAAGTGGGCACCAAGCACCAATTTACGCAGGAATATAACCTCGATTCGGTTCTTGAAGAAGGCGGGGAGAACGTTGGTGAGTGCGTAGATCTCCAACCGACTGCTGTTGATCAAAATGGTTTGCTTGGTGGAGACGATGGTCACGCCCCATGCAAAGTCTCCCGCGAGACCCCAAGGGAAGGACTTGCTAGACCAAGATGGCTCAATTACCACGTATATGATGTTATGTCCTGCCGTGGTACAGGTACATGGCTCGGGGGTGTAGAGAACTCTGTCATCGGATCCCAAGTTTGCATTGAGGAAGAATGGGATACCAACCAGGTTCTGGTCGATGTATATGGAGACCTCCAACTCTGATACTTGTGATAAATCTATAGTGACGGGGGAAAACGACCCGGCTATGCCTGTTGTATTATTGTCATTGAAGGTAGTTGCATTGGTGCGATTCCAAATCTCTATATTCTGCTTTTTCTTCTTTTTCGTCGATTTACCTCGAGAGTTATACAAATTGAGGATTGGATTCCGAATTACTACTGACTGTACCCATGTGTCCGAGGGGACGAGAGTTTGTATGATTCCCGTGGCTATTGGGGAACACTTATTAGTAATGATGAATCAGCTTCGAAGAATGGCCTACCCATGGGACAACGATCGGAAACCAAAGCCGTGGTTCTCGTGAATTTGAAGAGGGCACTGCGGCTACGTTGTTAACGAGAAGGAGTCCTCGCCACTTATCGTGGGGTACTTGGAAGAGATTGTGACAGTGGGTCTATCTTCTCTGATTTTGGAAGGAACAGGATCGTATGGTTATATACCTCTTCTGGGAGATCGATCATCTTGAGCTTTCCGCGACCTAGGACAAAGTATTGACCTTATCTGATCGGTAGGTGTTCAATTCGCCTGCCTTTTTGCATTATCACGATCACTGACAGGTTCTTAATGAATCACTGTTCCAAAAGATTGAATGCCAGCACTGTAAAACAGTTGCCATATGAATTCAGTGTTATGTGCAATCAAGGAAAAACCAAGTTGATCGATCGTCGAATGGGATAGTGACAGTATATGAGTATATGGGACAGTCCTGCTCTTTAGGATGTCGGGTCAAAATGTTCTTGGACCCACCCACCACCCACAACGCCAGCAATATATTACGATCATCTGTCACGCACAATGAAGGGCACGTGGATTTTGGTTATGCAACTTAGACGGGGTCTTGTTCCTGGTCAGTAATTCACGGAGTTTAGATTTCCCGGGACAGCCTTATCGAATATCGATCATCCTAGGTGTCTGTTTGGTCGCTTGGAGGTCCCGTCTATGTTTGTCAACAAGCATCTCATCAGTACTGGCCGCACGCACACAGTCACCTTTCGCCTGTCGGCGTGACGAGTCTAACGAAGATCGACTGCGTAGCCTTTCCACTTGAAGGTTAGCGGGGATTGATGTCTCCGTGACATTTAATGTGTTGTAATTCAGATTGACGAATCGTGATCTCAACTGAAACCCTGCAGACCGATCACTGCGCAGGGGTATAAAAGTGATCCCATGCTTGATGAGCACACGAGCATCAAGCCCCGCAATCGCTTGGTTTTCTCGCTTTCCTGTCACACTTTTATCCATAGTTGCAAATGGCCACTTACACACTCGAAGTTGAAATTGGTACCAACCAAATCGGGTGGCTCATCTCAAACGGATTTGAACTTTGTGTCGCAAGGCAAATAAATCAAGGCCAGTATACTGTAATATGGGATAGTAAGCAGTATGTGTGCCACTTTTCCCCGCGTGTTATATTCTCACACATTCACTTTCCAGAATCAGCGTAAACGAAACCTTTTCGTGGCAGGAATCCTTCCAAACATTTTGGGTCGAGACGTTTAAAAGCGGTTTGAAAGTCAGCGCATCATCCAATATTGTGGATATTGCCTATGGTGCGTGCGTTTCCTTTCGGTCCTATTTCGTTAGACACTGAAGTGCCTAGGTCAAACTGTCATCATTCAGCCAGACTCTACCATGTCAAATGCCACTGGAACCCCTGATCAAAGTGGCATATTCCACGTTGTCAATAACTATGCCGAACCAGTGAATATCGGCATCAACTCTCGGATTGGGACAGATGCATTCGCGCCTTTATTTGTATCTCCAAATCAGATCCTTTTCGGTCAATCTATGGAACTCGAGCCGCTCAACACCATAAAACTGTGGTTCCAGAAAGATGGGGCGAAAGGGTCCATGATCGAAAAGACCGTTGGTGCGTCTTTGGAGGTGACTTACGGTGGAGTTATGGACAATAAAGTCACATATAAGGGCGAGAGTCCAGGAAACGGGGAATGGGCTCTGTCCGGATAGCCTCTGGCAGCATCGGGCAGCTAGTGTTCGGTCATGTTCGCTACTTTTTCCTTGTGCCACTAAACTTGTTCACTTTCTTACACACTTTATGACACGGGCTGACATGATAATATAAGTGGCTTGAGGAAGGCTTAAGGCACGGCATGTCGTGTGGTATGAGATACTTATCAGCTTCCAGAAGTCGTAAGGCCGGACAACCAAGACGCAGTGAGAACGCAACTATTGTTGGCGGTACCGCGGCTGTATTACGTAAGGGCGCTTACTGTAGCTGGTTTTTGCCAGCGCTCGTCGTTTTACATGGTTTACCACCAAACGAAGTCGTTTGGTGAGAAATAACGTAAGAGGAAATCATTATATAACCAATCAACTGCTTTATAGATACATACACCAATAACTGGATCAAAGGCGCTTGTTCGATCTTTTCAAAGGCATTTTGGAACGGATTCATGCCTAGTTAATCAATAAGGCGAGCAAAATATACGGTAAAGTAGAGCTTACCACTGAATGTCGATTATGCCTTGCCAAATTGGCAGCTTTGACGAATGTACTGCCGAAAGTGAGCCGTTCTCTTGCGCCAGACACGAGAGAGTGAAGCTCGTTTGTGAATATACATCATGCGACGATTACGAATCAAGATTTTCACGGTAGACTTTTGGCGGATGACCATGTATTTGAGCATAATCTTGCAAAGAACACCGTTCAATCTGAGGACGACAGCAGCAAAGCACTCCTTATATATTTCAGAAGAGCTCAAGGATCCAAGTACTCAACACTCATTGCTCAAGAGAAAGGAAAACGCACTTACACGTTGAGTATCGTCTGGGTACCATCGAAGCTCGTCAATGCCTGAAGTGAATGCTGCCTGTGAAAGAGTCTGCTTATATTCTTGTATTCGTGGGTTAATCCAGGGACAACGCTCACCATTCAGACTTCATTCGGAGAGCGATGGCCAAGTCGACGGTGTTCATTGGAGTATTGCTGGGGACGAGATACCAAGGAAAGCCTTTGTGGGCTGAGGAGTCAAATTTTGTAGGGCTTATATAGCATTTTTGGGTTGTGAGTAGCAAATGGTAGACCAATGGTGGCAATTGTCGATGTAGAGGTCAATGGTGAATGCCAATGCGCGGTCTGAATGAATGGATCCCATTGCCGCAATAGGTCATTGTGTATTGAATGAGTCTCATTGCACTCCATGAATGAATGTGCCTAATAAGCCCAGTCGATGACCAAATCAATGGCCCAATGAGAATAAGCTTCTCTCCATGGCAGTGTCGAATGAACGAATGGCCAGTGCATAATGAGCAAATAGGCCCAATAGGTGACGTCGTCCAATAGAACAATTGAGAATAGGCTTTCTATAGATGACGGCGTGCCAGCCAGTGTGAATGCCGTCATTGGCCGGATCATGCAATGAACGAATGCGCTGTTTACGAGGCGGGTCCAAAGGTCTGAGCTGGCGTCATTGATACTCATACTGAGGATTACACTTCACGAGTATGTCTATCAGCTCTCTTCAGCGTTCTGGACTATGGGCTGGGTAAGACCCGATACCCTTGACCAGGTGGGGCTTTTGTCTCGATTTCGTGCATGCATCGGCTACCATTTCCTCCATTTTCTTTAGCCTTCTATAACGGAGGCTAATCCAAGTTCTTCTTTGAAACCCAATTCTGTGAGTACCATCCATTGTCGCGCGGTGGTTCCCTCGTCAATGGCTATCTGCAGCACCAACTACGTTATAGAATTTGTGTTTTTCCATACTTTGGAGCATTCCCAGTAAATGTCGAATAGATTGGAATGGAGAGCAAGTGGTGCAGGTCCCAACCCTCGACACCGCCAATATCCCGCTCGCACCGTCCCTCGCTCATACCAAGCATCTGGATTAGGCAGTAACAATGATTACACATATTCATATTCGAACAAGAAGGAATTACTGCGGCCGTGTCGACTCTACTCTCCACTCGACACCACAGCCTTGCGCTGACTGGAACCTAATAGAACCTCTCGATTCGGAGGCAAAGCCACGTCCAAAACGGCTGGAGCGCGGCAAAACGTCGTTTGTACCTAGCCGCCTTTCATTCAATGTCGAAAGCTGGGTTGCGCTCCCGAACTCACCCAAAGCTTACATTCCTTTGTCACGCACGCCGGCGATCCAGCACGAGTGTCTCCTAGTACGAGTGATCGCTTCTTTCGGTCTTGAAACCTGCAGAAGAACTCGTACGAAAACTTTCAATCGAGAGTTGAGCCAGAGAGCATTGCTTTCTTCGCGGGTGTAATCCTCGCGTGTAAAATCAAAACACGATGTCATTATTTGGATATACAACCTAGATGGTGGGCTCCTCCATCTTGTTCCTGGTTAGCACTTCACGGAGTTTGCATTTTCCCGGGGCAGATGACTTATCGACTATCCTAGATAACCGTTTGATCGCTTGGCGGTGTCATCGGAGTATGCTACCTTGTTGATACAAGAGTTCCCTGACCCCTCATTGTCGGCCACACACACACACACAATCAAACCGTCCCCGGCGTGGCGAGCCTAACAAAGATTGATGGCCGTAGCCTTTCCATTTGATCACTGGCGGGGGACTGATATCTCCGTGACGTTCAACGTATGGTCCCCCACATCGGTGGATCGTGACCGCAGTTGAGACCCTGCAGATCGATCGTTGGGTATCCGGATATAAAAGGGACCCCATGCTCGGTGAGCACAAGAGCATCAAGCCCCGCAATCGCTTGGTTTACTCGCCTTTTATTCACGCTTTCATCCATCGTCGCGAATGTCGAATTACACGCTCGAAGTTATAATTGATAGGAGCCAACTTGATTGGCTCAGTGAAACGGTTTCAGACTTTGTATCGCAAGGCAAATAAGTCCAGGCCAGTATAACGTGTTGTTGGAGTCCAGAGAGTGTGTCCGCCGCTCGTGTCGTTGTGTACTCCATCCTGACGCATTCACGCATAGTCTCAGCCCAAATACAACATTTTCATGGCAAGATTCCTTTGAAACCTTTTGGACCAATAACTTTCAGAGTGGCGTAATGGTCATGTCACAGTCCAATATGGCAAATATTACCTATGGTGCGTGTTTCGTTTCGGCCTAGTTTCATTAGACACTGACGAGTTTTAGGTCAAACTGTTACCATTCAACCGGATGCTATGATGTCAAATGCCACCGGAACCCAGATCCAGATGGCAAACTGCACGTCGTCAACAACTTCACTCAGCCAGTTCATGTCGGCCTTAGCGTTAGCATTGACGGAAGATTCCAACCTTGCTATGTGTCTAGGGACCAAGTCGGATTTGGGCAAATTGTCGAACTCGAGCCGGTTAAAGCCGTCTTGGTATGGCTTCAGCAAAACGCCCCGGGCGGGACCATGATAGACCGGCCCACTGCCGCCGCTTATGAAGTGCATTATGACGGGACTACGGATCAGATGATTACCTATACGGGTCCTGTGCCAGGTCAAGGATCCTGGCAACCGTTTGGAGGCGGTGGACTATTATCAAATAGTGCTCCACCAACAACGCTCACTACTACCGAATCCACGTATTCCTAATCGCTACCACCTTCTTACATCTATCATGATGCGTTTCTACCTGATAAGTGGCTTGAGGAAGATTAGGATAGTGGATGAGGTACGCATAGATGGCTACTTCATGATTTACCTTCAAACATGCCATTTTGTTTGTTACAATATCAGCAGACGTACTCTGCCGTGTAATCAATCGATCATTTATAAATAGATATATACACAATAAATAAGAGGAACCTATTTGATCTTTCAAAAGGCATTATGGAACGAATTTGTATCTGTTCAACCAGTTAGATGGATGCGATATGCTGTAAAGTAGAGCTTGTCTCTGAGGGTCTAGTATGCGATGCCAAAGCAGCGGTTTTGACAAAGACGCTGCCGAAAGAGAGCTGTTTACTGGATCCAGACCCGAGAGATTGAGGCTTTCTCAAGGACAGACTTCATGTGAGGATTGTGAATCCAAATGCTGAGGGAGGCCATTTGGTGGATGGCAACACGTTCAAGGACAAGCTCGCAAACGTTTCCCTTCCATCTGAGGGAACCAAAAAGACAGAGCTCCTCGTATACTTCAAGAGAACTATGGTTTCCAAAGTACTCAGCGCCCGTTGTTCAAAGGGAAAGGGAAGTGCACGTACACATCGAGTATCGTCCGGGTACCATCGAGGCATTTCATGACTAGAAGCGCATGCTGACTGTAAAAGGAGTTAGCCTGGATTCCTATGCTTGTGAACTGACTCAGTGACACGTACCGGTCAGACTTCATCTGGAGAGTGGCGGCGAATTCGACGGTGTTCATTAGAGTAGTACTGGGGAAGAGGGGAAGAGGGGAAGAGGGGAAGAGGGGGTATTTGGTGAGTTGGCCAGTGGAATTTTTGCGGGGTTTATATAGCATTTTGGGAGTTTGATTTGAAATGTCGATGAAATGGTGGTGATGGTTAAAGCGGAGCCAGCGTCGAATTCCAGTGCAAGCTATGAATCCTATTGCATCGGGGAGTTCCAGTGTAATGAATGCATGGCCAACGAGCATCAGTGAATGACCAGTAAGCTCCAATGAGGGTAAGCTTACCCCAGATGGCAGTGTATCCTGAATGAATACCCGTTACATGACTAGTAGATTCTAGAACGATGGTCCAGGGATCCAATGAAATAGGCTTTCTATGGATAGCAGCGTGGCAGGGCGGGTGCCCTGTGTGTGGCTAGCAGACCCCAAGGAGATTAGACTTTCTATAGGTGGAAGATGTGCTAGCCAGCGCGAAAATTCAGTATACTCCAGTGATGCTCAGTGTAGTACCGGTGCGAGCAGCGCTCCAGTGGGGTTTGAAAGCTACACTCTCAGGGCACCGCATTATTTCACTAGTTGATTTCGTTGATGAAATAGAGCTTCTTCGGGCTTCAAAAATGATTGGTAGTTGGAAGAAAGCCGGATCATGAATGAAAGGCCTATCACGGTGGTCCAAAGTTTCGACCCAGTGTCATTGCTAAGGCGTAAGTGTCGCTTCAAGAATAAGACTAGTCTTTTCCAACGTGCTCGACCTGTGCAGCGCTGGGCAAGACTGACACCAAGGTCCTGTTCTTTAATTTCCTTGATTCGTCTACCGGCGGTCATTCCTCCTTCATCGTCTTTTCATATACCTCGTATATTTTTCCATAGTAGACTTTGATTTACTTCTTTTCGAAGACAACTGTTGTGAATACCATCCTTTGTGGAGACGCGAGTGGCTCCGCCGTTAGTGACTATTGGCAGCACTTACTACGTTATAGAACGATGATTTCTGCACTTTGGAGCATTTCCGGTAAATATCGAAAAGATCCGAGGTGAGAGCAAGTGGTCGTAATAGGTCTCTCCAAACTTTGACCTCCAACCACGACGTAGCCAGTGGCTCTCTCGCCTCAGCCAAACGACAGCAATTCGCATCGATCCACTACTTCTCGGAACTTTTCACCGATTATCTTTTAGCCTTTCCCTCGTTCGCCACTCACATCCAGCATCTTGAAGTGGCAACACCTGACTATGTATATTCTAACAAAAAACAAATCAAAGCTGCCGTCGCCGTCACCGTTCAAGCCCTTATCTCGTCGACGCTAATGCCTCGCGCTGACTCGAACCTGGCACCTTTCGATTCGGAGGCCCGTAACTTTTCGATTCGGAGGCAAAGTTGAAACGGGCCCAAAACAGCTCTGCGCGGGACAAAAATTTGTTTTTTGTTTGTTTTATCACCGGGCTCCAATAAATATTGAAAGCTGGGATGCGAGCTTTGCTCGCGCCGCCACCGTGTTAACGCCATAACCATTAGGCCACGGTGACGACATATCAGACCAGGGTTTCAACTTGACTATGGGGTGTTCAGCAGGCATTGAATCGTCGCAAGGATTCACGATAAAGTACCAGGAGACTCGACAAAATCTGATAGTTTTGCTCACATGTTCATTAAGAGTCTTTATCTCAGCCGACGTTGTGAAGTACTCTACTCAAGCATTTGAACGGCATTCTCGTTGATATGCTCGTACAGGTGTATTCAAAGGTCTTTGAATCGTCCGTAGCTTGCTTTGAGAGTTTGTGTGTAGCCACAATGATATCCCCCGTCTATAGTTTCCTAGAGACCCTGTACCTAAATACTTCCCTATACTACCTGAAACACGCCTTTAGAAAGGAACTTTCATTCCATATTGAATTTGGCTGCACGCCACTAATTTATAGGCGATAGGCGATCCTTCGTCCTTGCGTCCCTGGTCGGGCCCGGGCCTACTATCTTGAGGTCCTCTCAAAACCGTTGATGATTGCACATGATAGCAACTTTGAATCCTGCATACAAGAATACATTAGGTACATTTACATTCATTCGGTCGTAACGCTGATGATCACCACAATTTGCCAAACACGCTCCCTCTTCCGTATAGACTCGGAACCGAAGGACTCCCAAATAGCATCCCCACACCTTCCTGTATAGCCGCACTGACCGGTCTCATAGGCGCACTGTCCCATACATGTGGAGCAGGCTCGACAAGTGGCTCTCGGCTCGACCGACCAGTACGACCTCCTTCCACTGCACCCCGACCCAGATCCACGTTTCCCGTTCTTGGATCTACCCTAGGTAAGTCTCGTTCGTATTTCGATGCTTGTCGTGGACCCGATTGTGCAGCAGAAAGCCCCTCCCATTCTGGTGTATAAAAGCTGGCTTTGGCGGCCTCGAGTCGTTCCAGGATAGAAGAGTACAGAGCTATCTCTCCGTTAAGATGCTCGAGCGTGATCCTCTCGAAATCTTCTTGCTTTTGCGTGTGATAGGTAGAAAACTCCGACATTGTGGTGTTGAGCACGGTTTCGCACCTGCCCGTGGCTTCATCGATATCTCCTTTTGTTTGGATAGCAGACTTATAGCGGGATAGCGTCGATATATGCGTATCTATGACTGGCTTTAAGGGCGTCAGTTGGAATTCGGGAGTGGAGCGTCAAATACGAACAGCGTACAAAACAGAGGGATGAGCTACTTCCTTTAGTGCCTCATGCGTGCTCAATTGAACCCTTCTCGCCTGTACCATAGGGCATCAGCCACCATAAAACTGGGTGAGACATCTGATACGAACGTTATCTTCCTGCAAGTCTGCTACCCCTTGGAGAGCATCTGCCGTCTTTTGCATCGCCTTTGTAAGACGTAGACATTCTATGAATACTTAGAAACGAATAGAGATAATGGATAGATCTTACCGTCGCAATGCTCCTTCCAGCACCATGCCCCTTCGGAGTTGAGTAGACCGGCGCGTGATGTATCCTCTGCTTCTTCTTCCTCGTCTTCTGTTGGCTTTGTGACCGTGGGTGTGGTTGCTAGTGGTGTCGAGGTAATCAAGGAAAGGATTGAATAAGACAGCAGGCGCTGGTACTTTGCAAGTTCTGGAGTGGAATGTTAGCATGGGCATACGGTATTACCTTTTACGTACCCATGCGAGCATGGCGAAGACTACTGAACATTCCTCGAAGCCCTTGGACGCCTTTGCCGACAGCTTTTAGATGTCGGTTGAATCTTTCTACGGATTCTGTTGCTTCATCAACGTCCAAATTGAAAGCAGGATGGAATACATGGGCGTAGAACTGAGGACCCGCCGGTGGTAGAGACAAGTGATGAGGTAGTTTTTTACGCCACTCCTGAAACGGACCATGAGCATAAGAGCAAATATATGACAGTCAAGACAAAACGTACCACTTCACTTTCACATCCAAGGAAGAAAGTTACAACTTCTGCATATCGTGCAATAGGATGGCGCACGACTCGATTGAGATACCGTTCAAGATCACCTCTTCGCGCTTCTACAAAGTCTTCACTGAAGCGGCCGGCATATTGTTTCTCGGGGAGAGGTGGTAAAGCAATGCCAGGCAACCTACGCGTAAGTGCCGTATGCAAGAAAACAAAGTGCGAGAATCGACGATGAACGGAGATCCTCCGAGGGGAGGGTGGAGGCTCAGGCTCCCCAGAGTCGTCTTCTTGATGTGCTCGTTCATTAGGTGGAGGACGAAATAAGGAGGTGATTGTATAGACGGTGTAAGAGCCGGAGAGCGTCGACGAACGTTTAGATGGAGAGTGGACTAGTATTTGGAATTCGGGAAGTTTGGGTTTCCAAACCGGGCCACTATCGACAAAGTGCTGCTCGGCTTCTTGAGAAGCCTTAGCTTGGATCACGTCGTCGTCTTCGTCACCGTCTTCAGTTCGCTCACGATGATGACCTGGATACGTTGGTGCGAGAAGGCTGGCATCTTGAGCGGAACCATTTAGCACCCATTCTTCTGCTCCTGACGTGACAAA
>KN824297.1:240647-257140 GCA_000827415.1 Serendipita vermifera MAFF 305830 | reverse complement strand
TCCACGTATTCCTAATCGCTACCACCTTCTTACATCTATCATCATGTGTTTTGACCTGATAAGTGGCTTGAGGAAAGTCAAGACAGTGTATGAGGTGCTTCATAGCATGTCTGCTTGACGATTCCCCCCCAAAACATACCCTTTGTCCGATAAAGTAGAAGCTGCCGTGCAATCAATCGATCATTTATCAATAGATATATACACAATAAATAAGAGGAACCTATTTGATCTTTCAAAAGGCATTATAGAGCGAATTTGTATCTGTTCAACCAGTTAGATGGATACGACATGAGGTAAAGTAGAGCTTTACCTCCAAAGGTCCAGTATGCGATGCCAAAGCAGCGGTTTTGACGAACCCGCCGCCGAAAATGAGCTGTTCACTGGATCCAGACCCGGGAGATTGAGGCTTTTTTGAGGACAGACTTCATGTGAGGATTGTGAATCCAAATGCTGAAGGTGGCCATTTGGTGAATGGCAACACGTTCGAGGACGAGTTCGCAAACGGTGCCCTTCCATCTGAGGAAACCAGAAACAAAAAGCTCCTCATATGCTTCAAGAGAACTATGGTTTCTGAGTATTCAGCGCTCGTTGCTCAAAGGAAAGGGAAGTGCACGTACGCATCGAGTATTGTCCGGGTACCATCGGAGCATTTCATCACTTGAAGTTCATGCTGGCTGTAGAAAGAGTTAGTCTGGATTCCTAGACCTGTGAACCGACGCAGTGACGCTTACCGGTCAGACTTCATCTGGAGAGTGGCGGCGAATTCGACGGTGTTCATTAGAGTAATACTGAGGAGGAGTTACTGAGGGATGTTTTTGTGAGTTGGCGAAAGTGGGATTTTTGCGGGGTTTATATAGCATTTTGGGAATTTGATTTGAACTATCCACAAAAATGGTGGTGATGGTTGAGGCGGGGCCAGTGTCGAATTCCAGTGCATGCTATGAATGAATCCTATTGCATCAGGGAGTTCCGGTGTAATGAATGCATGGCCAACGAGCATCAGTGAATGACCAGTAAGCTCCGACGAGGACAAGCTTTCCCCAGATGGCAGTGTATCCTGAATGAATGCCTGGTGCATGACTAGCAGATTCTATTAATGGTTCAGCGGCTCCAACGAAATAGGCTTTCTATGGATAGCAGTGTGGCAGGGCGGATGCCCAGTGTATGGCCAGAAGGCCCCAATAAGATTAGACTTCTATAGATGGAAGGTATGCCAGCACGAAATTCCAGTGAGCTCCAGTGATACTCAGCGTAGTACCAGTGTGTGTAGCGCTCCAGTGGGGTTTGAGAGCGCCACCCTCAGGGCACCGCATTAATTTTATCGCTTATTTTCGTTGAGCAAGTAGACTTTCATCGGTAGACGTGGCCTTCGAAAATGATTAGTAGTTGGAAGAAAGCCGGATCATGAACGAAAGGACTATCACAGCGGTCTAAAGTTTGAGCCCAGCGTCATTGGAACCCTTAATAGGTCATAAGTGTCGCTTCAAGGATATGAATGATCCTTTCTGACGATCTCGACTTGTATACCGCGCTAGGTAGGACCGGAGGCGGCTTTTGTCTCGAATTCGTCTGCCGGTTACCATTTCTTTTTCATCCTCTTTCCATATACCTCAGATATCTTTCCATGGTAGATTTTATTTTCACTCCTTTTGAGAGCGATTTCTGCGAGTGCCATCCTTGTAGATACGCGACTGGCTCCATCGTTAGTGGCTATTGGCAGCGCTTATTACGTTATAGAACGATGATTTCCGCACGTTGGAGCATTTCCGGTAAATATCGAATAGATCCAAGTTGAGAGCAAGTGGTGCACGCCTCTCCAAGCTTTGACCTCCAACCACGACACCTCCCACTCGCCCCGGCCAAACGACGCGAATTTGCATCGACCCACTACTTTCAGAATCTTTCACCGACTATCTTTCGGCCTGATCACCCCTCTCCTGCGTTCTTCACTCACAGCCAGCATCGTGGAACAGAAACACCGGCTATTTATAGTCTAACCAAAATGAATCAAAGCCGTCATCGTCGCCATTCAAACCCTTGTCTCGTCGACACCAAGGCCTTGCGCTGACCCGAACCCAGAACCCTTCGATTCGGAGGCCCGTAACTTTTCGATTCAGAGGCAAAGTCGAAACGGACCCAAAACGGCTCTGCGTGGGGCAAAAGGTTGTTTTTTGTTTGTTCTCATCACCGGGCTCCAATAAATATTAAAGCTGGGATGCGAGCTTTGCTCGCGCCGCCACCGTGTTAGCGCTCTAACCAATAGGCCACGGTGACATATCAAACCAGGGTTTCGACTTGAACATTGGGTGTTTAGCAGCCATTGAATGATCCCCAAAATTGATGTAATGGTTTGCAATGTTTTGCTGGTACATTCAAAACCTCTCGATTTTCCTGGTGGACAACGATCTGGTGGGACACCCCACCTGGGCGTTTATACGGATTTCTTCTCGGTATATGGGTGCGAATATACGCGGGAGGTTGGTGCTCCGTCTACGCGGTTGTATACTTGATCCAAGCGACATTCCCTGTCCGTAGTTTATAACGCAAATACATCTCTAAGATTGCTACAATACACCCGTAGACGGGAACTTGGTTCATATGGAGTTTGGCCGTTGCAGACGAGAAGAGTTTTATGAACAGGGCAAGTTTGACCCTCTGGCAAATTTCACGTATGTTTCTCCCCTCCTCTTTGGGCCCATGACTAACGGCTCATAAGGTCCATTAATATTCTGTCCTTCAATGCAATGGATAGCTTTATGACCTATATCATCAACTCGCTCCAAAAAGCGGCTACCACCTTCAATGCAGTCTTCCCTCCCGCAAGCTGCGTCCTTCCCCTCTTTGCAGAACGCCTAGGAAACGAAATCATCGCCGAGTACGTCAATGGCCTACTCGCACGAGCGAGAGAAGTAGACGCAGAAATCATCAATGCAAAAGATGTACCAAAACGACGTAGTGGCGTCGTCAAAACGGAAGACGAATGGTCGACGCTTGGTGCGGTAGATCAAGGCCAAGGTCAAGGTCCGGAACTGTACCTCCAAGCTTCGGCTGCCAGCTTTGTGGTTTGTTGGAAGGTTGTTGATACTCTTATGGAATCTGGGGATGGCTCTGTTGAGAGGAGGGAAGCCGAGTCGATAATGTACGTTGGATTCGCAAGGTCTACGGTAAAGTACTGACACTAGATAGATTTCGAATATTTGATCCACATATGGATGAATATTTGGATGAAGAAGTCGAGGCTGTCTAGAGGTCATTTAATGTTATCTGCCGCGAATGGACTGCCAAGGTTCGGACCAGTTCATCCACAACGCCTACATATGTTTAATGATCTCTTAGAATCAGGCTCACAGCTCGACTAATGAACCAGTGTCACCTACACGTACCCGTTTCCTAACATCGCACAATCCACAACAAGTCAAGCGAAACGTGGTGGCAGGCTTTACGGACGTATTGATGCTTCCTGTCACCACCATACCTCGCGCTATTGGTACAGTCGCCGTAGGCGCAGGCTCTTTGGCCGTCGGCGCTGCCAGGACCACAAGGAGACTCGCCCTAGGTGCCGCCACTTCAACAGGCACTCTTGCAGCCGGCGCAGCGCGAAGTGGAATAGCCGGTATTTCAATGTTGAACCCTGTCAAATGGGGCAGCGGCAATGCAGACACGACACATGCACTCGAGGGGTACGTTACCCCTCTGGCCAACGAAGATCCTCCAGACACTGCAGGCGGCGGCGGATATATCAAAGCCGGGCAGGGCGCGACGGCGTGGGTTGACAAGCAAGAACAAGTCGATTGGGGAGATATGGATGCCAAACAGGCGGCCGCATCGTTTCCCAGTACCTTTTCGCCGAATGGCGCACTTGCGTTTGACACAGATTCTAAAATCAGTGAAAAATTGACAGTCTCCGACACGACCTAGATGACAAGCAAAGCATCCTCGTCGCCGGCTCCCACTACTATGGGAAAGGACTTACCAGCTCTCGATCTTTTCTTGTCCCTTGACGTGGCGCTTGAACTCATTCACGCCGCTCGAGACTCGATGAAACGATTGGAGAGCTTCTTTCCACCTCCTCCGCCACACGGGAAGAGTCGAGCGTCCCACCCAATGAAGGAAGAAAAAAGGATGGGCCATGGAGCGTGAGTGGTTTCCCTGGTCCTGCGGGACGCAAGCTCCGTGAAACACTCGAAGAGATCTTTATCCTTCTTCTCATAGCTCTGCGCGAGAGGCACCTCGACCCCGGGTTCGAACGCGCTATCGGGCAAATGCGACATTACAAACCAACTGATACCTCCGAAGGCAAGGATACTCAGCAGTCCCCCTCGGCTGTTGCCCCGCTCCTCGGCTTTTTCGAGCTCGTACATATCGGAGACACCATTGGCAGCATGATCCAGGTCTATCTCGACCGAGAAATGAGTCCCTATATTGATACCAGTGATTTCCTCAGTGGAATTATGAGGGAGAGGAAGAAGTTTGAAAACGCCCTCGATGAAGAAGTCGCAAAAGGGCTCAACGCGGGTACCGAGGTCCTAATGACTCAAGTCGAATATGTAATGTGGAAACGAACCACGGGAAGGGAGTATTGCCCTCCAGAAGGTACGGTAATGGCAGAACTCGGACCGACAATGGGATGCAAAGCCGTAGTCGAATGCCTGGAAATGCATTGCCGTGTCGTCCGCGGGAGCACAAGTCGTGAAGTGCTCGAAGTTTTCTACGTTGAAGTCGGCATGCGCCTACACTCGTAAGCTGAAGCCTTTGTAACAATACTACTGGTCGAGCTAATCCTGCCCTCCAAACTGGTTCAAAAACATATCAAGCGCCAAATCATTTCTCTGGATGGTGGCATACAAGTGATCGCAGACTTGAACGCCTACTACAACTTTATCGCCTCTCTGAAAGTTCCAAATTTATTACAAGAGTTTGCCAACTTGAAGATGCTGGGTCACGTTTTCGTGGTGGATGACGCCAAGGACCTCGCAATCATCGTGAGGGACGTGACACGATATGGAGGCTCCTTTAGACCCGAAGTACGTCTGTCAGGTGGCTTTCATTGTCCTTCTGACCTCTAGAGCACAGGATGTCTATGAGTTTGTGCAACGCAGGAGTGACTGGAAAAAGATCGAAAAGGAAGTGGACCGGACGATGTACAATCTGAGCTTCAAGGAGGATTGTGTTATTTGTTAATTTATAGATAGTTTCATTATCCCCCACCTAGTTTAAGCCCGTGCCTGCTCATACTGAACCTGTGTCACGCAGTACCAAATCGGGGCGAATTGCTAACATTAAGTGGACTGGAAATGAAATCTCTCATATTTGATGGGTTTGGTACCCGTAAATTACGTCCAATCATTATAGCTCCTTTAGCAATCCAAAATACTCTATCCTCTGTAGAATAATGTCCGCATCTTGCGGAGAGGCGTCTCGCATGAATAGTCTGAAAGATGCATGTATCGCGCAGACTTCGCACAAAATATCTCTAAATTGGGCTTCGATCGTTCAGTCAGTTGCTTTGAATACACGTGATGCTGGATTTGACGTACCATGAGCCGCCATAACCAATAAAATTGTGGCCCCGCATGCTTGAATCGACGTGTCGGCATGATCAAGTGCCCTTAGTGCGTGAAGAATGACCTGCACTATGCCCTGAGAAATTTGCCCTGGAAGAACCGTCAGTAATGAGCTTGAAACTATGTAGAGACAAACCTTGATTGACTAAGAAGCAGAAGATACCAGTAAGTGGCTTCAAAACATCCACTTCATGGTCCTGTAGACGTTCAACCAATGTAAGGGGAAGTGAGCTTTGCAGTATTGTGCTCTGGGTATCCGCTAACTAGGCTTGAGTAAGGGTATCGAGACAAAAAGACATAGAAACTGACGGTACTTCATCAGGGTTTCTACCACTTTTGCCGCAGCAGCCCGAGTTGCAGGCGCGTTGTTCTTTAGTAAGGGATAAATGTGCTTTAGACGTCGCTTCACGGAAGCTCGCATCAAAGCTTATTCTAGAATTAGTAGTTATACGTATAAAGCAACAGGACTCACGGTCTTCACTGAGGGTACAGACTAAACCTGCAGCTGCAGGAGGGACTGTGGGAGACCGGTGGCTGAAAAGATGAATGATTTGTGTAAGAGATTTGCGAACGGTTGTTCGAAGCTCGACTGATGATATGCGGGTCAGAACATCCATAACCTCGCCAAATATTGTCACCAACCGTTTTCAGCAAGTTTTCCGAGCGTGGTAATTGCGGCAGAACGGACATCAGGGCTCTTGTCTTTACATAGATTGATGAGGGCTGGAATAGTTTGTCGAACAAGATCATGAAGCTCGGCTATGTGTCGCATTAGATGATGTATGACGGAGATACGAACATTCTTACCATGTTGCGCCAACTCAACAAATACGGACACGGTAGCAGCTCGTGAGTGCCAGTTTTGGTCGTTGAGCAGCTCTACAAATGTTGGGATGGCCAATCGGATTTCATTTCTAAATTGTGCTGCATCGATCGCATTAGCCAGGTTTCAGAAACAATTCTCTCACCTACCTTGAGTAGCCAACTTGCTGAGGGTGGAAACTGTAGCAGAGCGAACATCAGGGTCACCATCCTTAAGTCGTTCGATTAAACGAGGAATATAGGCTAGAAGGGCCCCGCGAAGCTCCGCTATTGGTTCATGGTAGATGAATTAGGAAACGCGGTTTGAAACAAGATATCAAAATCACCATGCTCAGCCAGTTTGGCAAATGTAGATGCACTACCCACTCGGAGGCGCCAGTCATCATCCGCCAACATTTGTGCTAGTAAAGGAATAGCGTTCGTAATTGAGCTGCATGATTTCACTATGTCACATACTCAGTATCTATTGATGACCAAGCCCGTGTAATACAACTTACGATTCTCAGCCAGTTTGGCAAAAGCGTTAACACAAGCAAGTCGAACATTGGCGTCTTGGTGGGCGAGCAAAACAACGAGAGACGGGATTATAGCCTGAACTGCCTCGTGGAATTGCACTTGACAATCCTCATGAGCGATTTAAACTATACATGGCCATGTTCTCACCTTGTTCGGCTAGTTTCTCAAGTGATGAAATGGTGGCTATTTGAACTTCTGCTTTTTCATCTTGAAGTAAATCTACTAGGACTGGAATAGCCGCTTGTATTTTGTCACGCAGCTCCGCTTCGATCGAGTCAGCTCAAATGTGATCTAACGTGAGTTCAGTTCTACCCACCATGTTCGGCTAATTCTCCCAGTACAGTTGCTGCAGCCGATCGAATATCGGGCTGTTCATGTTTGAGCAAGGGGATGAGCGAAGGGATGGCGGATGAAACTAAATCCCTCAAAATTTCTTCGAGTTTGTGTTAGCTGTGTTCGCATCCTTGTATGGCGATTACTTACCATAACTAGCCAGTTTGGCACATGTACTCGTGAGGGTGCTTGTAGTGTGCCAATCTTCGTCACTAGGTCGTATGAGAAGCCCTAAAACTGCATCACGGATAGTATTTCGAGCTTCCGCTTTTGCCGCACGTCAGACGTGACAAGGACGCACAACCAGGATTCACCATCTTCAGCTAAGCTGGCAAGTGTAGAAACAGATGCCATGCGGAGTTCCGAATCTTCAGCCACAAGAAGGCTAGCAAGTAATGGAATCGTGCCTAAAATGGCTCCACGAAGTTCCGCTGTTGCATTACTAAGCAATGAGGCACTGATTCTGGGGAAAGAACTCACGTTGCGCAGCTGCCTTGCCGAGTGTCGACACAATTGCCGCTTGAGAGTAGGAGCTCTCTTTTTGCAGCAACTCAACAAGTGACGGGATTGATGCCTGGAACGAATCACGAAGCCCCACTGTACAAATCCATAGGTTTGTCATACTTGAAAGACATAGTAGACCTACCGAGCCCAGTCAGTTTAGAGAGTGCTGAAACAGCAGCCGCTCGAACATCTGAATCGTCATCAACCAGTAGCGGAACGAGTGATGGTATGGCTTCTTGCATCGAGTCCAAAATCGTACCTAAGTTTTGTGGTTAGTGCAAGCCAACACTGTTCATTCTTTCACTCGCCATGATCAGCGAAACTGGAGAGTGCCAACATCGTTGTCTGCCGAACCTGCCAGCTTGTATCCTTGGTGAGCTCCAAAATCCTCGGCATAGTGCCCCTAATTACTTCAAGAGACTCCACTGCAACTTTGCGTCAATGGTTATCTCGATAGTACCAGGAACAACCTCACCATGTGTGGCTAATTTCGCGAGCATGGAAATGGAGCCACTTCGAACGTCGTAGTCTTCAGATTTCAGTAATTCGACGAGCGAAGGGATGGCTGCACGAATTGCTTCATGAAGTTCCACTACACGAACGTAAGATGAGATCAAGAACATCTATTAAACCTACCGCGTTCAGCTAACTTTCCAAGCGTGGTGGCTGCGGCCGCTCGGACGTCAGAGTCCTCGTCTTTTAGCAAATCGAAGATTGAAGGGATCGCAGATCGAATTGCATCGCGTAGTTCCGCTTTATATATCCAAATTAACATCATTTTCTTGTTATACGAATGCCACTCACTATGCCCAGCCAGTATCGCGAAGGTGGATACACTAGAAATACGAGCATTCCAGCTGGAATCTCTTAGATATTCGATCAGAGATGGAACAGCGGCTTTGAGGGAGTCACGAAGTTTGGCTTTATCCTAATTAGCTGGGTTTCAAAGCCATGTACAGGTAACCCACCGTGCCCAGCAAACTTTGAAATAGCGTCCCTCGTGGCATTTCGAACGTCCGAGTCTTCGTCTTTAATTAAGCTAATAAGTGGAGGGACAGATACCTGGAGGGCATTGCGGAGCTCGGCTAGGCATCCCTCGTTAATTTGGGTATGTGGCGGGTGGTAGAATCATACCATATTCAGAGAATTTATTGAGGGTAGAAACCGTGGCGAGTCGCGTCCTCCAGCTCGGATCCTTGAGTAGCTCGTTCACAGATTGTAAGGCTCCTTGAACCGCATCACGGGACTCCGCTAGCTCCTGAATTAGTTACGCTTTCGGAAATGTATGGAACTAACCATGTCCGGCTAGTTTAGCAAGCGCCGATACAATAGCAGATCTGACTTCCCAATCGGCGTCCTGTAGGAGCTCCATAAATAATGGGATGGCACCTCGAATAGCATTGCGAAGTTCCGCTATTCACTTTCATTAGTAGTAGTACTAGTCCAAGATCAATAAGCTACGTACTGTGCTTTACTAAACCAGCAAGCGTAGAGATAGTAGCCGCTCGAGGTTGCCAGTGCTGGTCTTTCAGCAAATCAATGAGAGATGGGATCAAAGCAAGAACCGCCACCCGTAACATGTCTGTCCGAAGCGTAAGTTTGAATCTAACTTAATGATTATCCGTACCGTGTTCTGCAAGATCCGCTAATTGTACTAACACTTGATCCGGTGCTCTCTTGATCAGTTTGTTAATTATACCCGAAATCGGTTGAACGAGCTCCTGGACTATCGAAAGAGATAAACACCTGTCATCATCAGCTTGCGCGTGACGTACATATCTTGGCCAGCTGCGATAATGTTTGCACCCCATTCTGCAGCCTTTGACCACTTTTACTACCTAAAAGTTGCCATAACCGTGCGATCCCAGATCGTCCAAGTTTTGGAGAGGACAGTGCTGGAGTGTATTCTGGTATTCGAGGCGCTCCCGCTAGTTGACGTGAATTGGTTGAAGGATAGTGGATACCAGCAGTATGCAAAATCTCTTCAGCACTGAGTGCATGGGAGGGCAGAAAGACGAGTAAGATGGAGGAACCAATAGCAGCGCACAGTTTGGCTGTGGGTTGTCAGCCGTGGGTCATTGGGTAGATGTCTCGCTCACAATGCTGAGAAAGGTTGGTTATTACGGTTAAAGCAGTGGATCTGACACTCAAAGATTTATTCTCAAGTGATTCGATCAGGACAGGGATGGCAGCTCTGATAGCGTCGTGAAGCTCCACTGTGTAGGTGGTGTCAGCCATTTTCTATTGTATCGAGGTTTCACTTACCTTGTATCGTTAATTTTTCAAGAGTTGAAACGGAAATAGATCGCACATCAGAATTGTCATCCTTGAGTAGGTCAACGAGGGATGGTATGATCGCACGAATGGCATCTCGAAGCTCCACTATGATCTTTAAGAATCATATTGGTGATGCTTGAATATTACATACCGTATGCTGCCAAGCTAGCCAGTGTGGAGGGAACAGCAGATCGAGTATCAGAGCCTTCATCCTTGAGCATGTCGATTAACAATGGAACAGCGATTTGAATTCCTTCGCGGAGTTCGACTAATGGGGATGTTTTAAACGAGCTGTAATGCTTACAGGGTAAACTTACCAAATTGAGCCAAGGGGCTGAGTTTTGATATAACAAGTGATCTGACAGCCGAATTTTCATCGCGGAGCAATGCACCCATTGAAGAAACTGCCGGTCGGAGTTCCTTACGAAGTTTAGCTTTACACTCGAGTCAGCCTCGGTACGTCATATTTTGGATCATCCCACCGTGATTCGCCAGTTTGGTAAGTGCAGAAACCGTTGCTGATCGAACATCTTCGTCTTCGTCCTTAAGCAGTAGAATAATCTGTTGAATCGCGGTTTGAATACCATCTAGGAGTTCCGCTGCAACACTCATTAGCCATGAAGACGAAGTTTTATTGGAACTCACCATGAATAGCCAGGTCGGCTAACGCAGAAACAGTAGTGACACGAATATCCCAAGTCGTGTCTTTGAGTAATTCAATGAGCAGTGAAAGCATCTCCGAGATGGCATTGCGAAATTCCTCTTCAAAACTACATGAGTTGCGGTCCGAGTAATCTTTGGAGCGTTTACTGACGATATTCGGCCAGCTTGACAAATGTGGCAACAGTGGCATATCGAACGCTAGAGGTCCCGTCTTTGAGAAGCTCTATGAGAGCTGGAATAGTATCTCGAACTGCACCACGGAGTTCCGCTTTGTATTAAGGTTAGAAATGGTAGGTGCATATATTCACTGACTCACTGCACTTAGCCAATTGAGCAACTGTAGAGACACATGCAGATCGAACGTCAGAATCTTCGTCTTTAGAAAGCTCCACAATCGAGGGAATCGCCACCCGAATCGCTTCACGGAATTCCGCTGTAAAAGCATATATCAGCTGTAACCCAAACTGACAGTAGCGTTACTCACCATGTTTAGATAGACTGGAGAGTGCGGAAAGTGTAGCGACGCGAGTACGCCAGTGTTCATCTTTGAGCAACCCTATGATGTTGGGCGTCGCATCCTGTACAAGGTCCAGGAGATCCGCTATAGTTCCGCATTTAGCACATTTCGCGCATATGTTGTTATTAACTCACGGTTTTTGACCCAATTCGAAAGTGTAGTAATGACTCCGGTGCGAGCGGCCCAATACGGGTTTTGTAATAGCCCCAAAAGTGATGGAGTTGCTGTGCGAATTGTATCCCGTAGCTCCGCTGTAGGTTTATTAGACACAGTACAGCTTAAACGGCATCCCTACCTTGGCTCGCTAGTTTATCAAGAGCAGTCGTGGTCGCGTCTCGAACATCGGAGTCTCCATCCTTTAGCAGCTCAATTAATGGCTGGATAGAAGCAGCAGTGACGTCGACGAGTTCCCCTTCATATTCCATAAGTCATGAGACGGATTTCTTTGAATAAGGCTCACCATGCCCAGCAAAGTTAGTAAACGCAGAGACAGTTGCGGCCCGAGCATGCCAGTGTTCATCTTTGAGAAGCTCCATTAGTGATGGAATAGCAGTCCTGATCGTATCACGGATCTCCACTGCAAGAATAGAATGAGCTCTTCGAAGTATTATATACCTTATGTTCAGATACCTTGCACTGCAAGTTTAGCAAGTATCGAAACCGCAGACGATCTAACGTCTGAATCTCCGTCTTTAAGCAGACCAACAAGTAGTGGAATAGCGGCTCGAATGGCATCATGAGATTCCTCTGAAGTGGTATTAGTAACTTACTTCGTACAATGACAGCTGAATTTACTGTACTCAGCCAGGCTTGTAATTGCCGAAAGGGTAGAACCTCGAACATTCGCGTCGTCGTCTTTAAGTAGAGCGATTAGCAGTGTCATCGTAGAGCTTATTAACTCAGAAGATGCCCCTTTACGTTCTTTAGCCATTTCAAGGTATAAAAGAGTAGAGGCTAACCTTGTCCAACCAATTTGCTCAATGTAAATACGCTGGCAGATCTGACGTCTGACGTGGTATCCTTTAGCAATTCAACAAAGGACGAAACGTAGGTCAAGATTACGTCCCGAAGCCCCACTTCACACCCGGATTAGCATATGGCAGGGCGATATCTATCACTCACCATGCTCAGCCAGATCTCCAAGTCGGGAAGCAGTGACAGTACGGACGTTGGAGTCCTTATCTTTGAGTAACTCGACGAGCAATGGGATGATAGGTCGAATTGTGTCATGAAGTTCGTCTATGATAAATCAGCTCATGCCGTGGTAATGTTGAGAAACTGTGCTGACCATGTTCAGCTAGTTTACTGAGAGTTGAAATTGAGGCATTTCGGGCATCAGCATCTCCATCCTTGAGTAACTTGACAAGAGATGGGATCGCCTCCTTAATCGCGTATCGAAGTTCACCTATACATCCAAGTGAGTCGGTATATATATATATATAAAGCTCTGTACCCACTATGTTCCGCCAGTTTTGCGAGTGCAGAAACGGTGGCAGATCGCACATCGGAATCTTCATCTTTGAGCGATTCGATCAGTAAAGGAATTGCAGCCTGGGTCGATTCAAGAAGATCCGCTTCCGATAAATCAGCGAATTAAACACTTTATATTGTGTGCTTCTTACCATGTTCAGCGAGTTTAGCAAGGACAGATACAGTATTGACGCGAACACTCCAGTTCTGATCACTGAGAAGCCCTTTTAGCGACGGGATCGCGTCACGAATCGCCTCGCGCAGATTCTCTACGATTCAGATATGAGCTCCCTTGAGATAATACCGAAATATATATCTTACCATGAGCAGCTAATTTGGCAAGTGTAGAGATAGTAGCAAATCGGACCTTAAAGTCTTCATCTTTGAGAAGAGCCACGAGGGATGGCACTGTGACTTTAACTGCATCCCGAGACTCTCCTTCAAATCGCGTGAGTTACTTAACGACAACATTTGATTAGAGTTTTACCATGTTCAGCGAGCTTTGCGAGCGTTGAGACGGTTGCCAGTCGAACCTCGGAGTCTTCGTCTCTGAACAAATCCATAAGTGACGGGATGGCCAATTGTATCTCATCGCGAAGTTCGGCTTTTGTACACGCGTGAGCGATCAAGAAAACGCGGTAGACTGGGACATACCAAATTCAGCGGATTTTGCCAGCACCAGTACGACTCCAGATCTAACTCCTCTATCCCTGCTGCTGGATAGTTTCACAAGTTCTGGGATAGCAATACCAACAAGCCGTCGTAATTTCGCTGTAGATACGTCAGAGCCGTCCGTTGACATAGAATGTACTCACGATATCTTGCGAGTTTGGTCAAGGTCTGGACGGCCGCTTCCCTACTGCCGAGATCGAAATCGCCACATAGTTCCGCGAGCACATTTGACAGTTTATCGTGAAGGTCTAGATTGGAAGCATCCACATGGAGTGACGATTTTTCTGCTTTCGTTGGGGTTTCGAGGTCGTAAATCTTTTCCCGCACATCTGCTAAAGGGTATCGTTAATATAGAGCTAAACCAATGAGAACCCCGCTTACCAATGACTATCTGCTTTGAAAATATGATCCCGCAAGTTTTGCGTAAAATACTCTTGCCTTTCAAAAGTCCTCGGAGGGTGGCAAAGAATAAGATACTTCTGATGTAAGGTGTGGATCCTGCCTCCGCCATTCGACCAAGATTTTCCGTGGTTTGTGACCAATTTTCGTCGTGATCATCCTGATTGCGGTTGATGAGCATATGCACCCGAAGGCTAAATGCTAGTGTTTGTAGGGGAGGCTTGAAATCATCCCACCGGTATAGTGCTTCTCCCACTTCAAGAAGGGAGGTGACCACGGGACTTTGGAAGGGACCATCGTCAATGTGCAATGATTGCTCAACACGAAGTAATGCGTAAAGGAAATTTTCCACCTGAGGTCCGCTATCGACCGGCTTTGGCAGAGTAAGGGTCAGATCATATAGCCATTGATACAGAGACTCGTGTGCTTTGGTTTGGGTAAGCTCCTTTCGTAATTCTTGAGTCGGCTTTGAGCCCCCCACAGCCCATATGGCTTCCTCGATTGCCGCTTGATTGGTCGCGTTAGTGATGACCCATGACAATATCTGGGCTTGTAAGACTAATTGTTCCGGCTTGGTGCGAACTTCTTCGAAGAAGAGATGAATTCTTCCCCAGAGAGTTAAAAGCCATTCCCTCCAGGTTGAAGGAAGTTCCTCTGGATCGTAGTGGTCATTGGATACATCTTTGTATTTTCCTTGCATCGTCCCTCCAAAAAGACTTGAAATTGGTGTATGAAATGGACATGCTGGGGAGAACCAGGGTAGCAATGTGCCCACAATATACAACAGGACTGTTGCTCCCACCAAAATAACCACGGTGACCCATATCCGAATATCATCCTCCAGTAGTTGGATGATAAGTCCCGCAAAGAAAAGGAAAAGGGAGATTTGAATCAAGAGGGGAATTCCGGTAATGAAGGGTTCGAGTTGCCATTGACGGGCCCGGATAGCACGAAGATGACGCTCACATGCATCACTAGATTGCTCCTTAAGTGACACAGGGTTGTACTTGGCAAGCCAACCTTTAGCTAGCACGCCACCCAATGCGCCGATCAGCGTGAGGGTAAGGCTGCTGAACCACAGTGCGTTAACATGAAGAGATGAAGGGCTAGGTTGAAATTGCTGGCTATTTGAGGATTCTGGCATGTTGCGAATAGCACCGAGAATCTCTCTGAGAAGGTTTTCCTGGGGATCCTCGTTCAAGCCCCTACGGCTTTCGATGAGGAACGCGGTTAGAATACCGGCAAATAAACCTGCCTGCAAGGCGTTAAGCAGAGTATAAGACATATATAATGCTCAACTCACGAATACAAGGAGCGAGTCCAAGCCACCATTCAACAATTCGGTTATTTCCCTATCTTCTGCTTCCGTTTCCTTTAGGTAAAGGCGCCATATGTCTGCATCTGCCCGACAATGGCTAGCACATGGGGTGTCTCTGTCTT
Source organism: Serendipita vermifera MAFF 305830 (assembly GCA_000827415.1). Classification (NCBI taxonomy): domain Eukaryota; kingdom Fungi; phylum Basidiomycota; class Agaricomycetes; order Sebacinales; family Serendipitaceae; genus Serendipita; species Serendipita vermifera. The sequence goes on along the minus strand of KN824297.1, from coordinate 241,963 downwards.
CTTCTAGCTTTCTATCCCTAAGGGGAGGTGGCGCCCGCGACAATGTGTTGGGTTGACCTTCCTGGTCTACAACAGTCTCTGGGCTTGATACTATATGTGGATCTATTTTGCCTTCACGCTTTGTCAGACCGTATACTACACTCGCCACTGCAAGAAATCACCAACCTTTCTCCAAATCTGGCGCATTGGCCTGCCCGCAAGTCGCGTTAGTTATTTAAAGATATTTTTAACTTTATTTGTGCGTACCATTGATGCAGTGTCGGACATTGTATCGTATTGGTAGAAGATATTCTGCCGTGACCCCTTCGTCAACAAACTAGTGGGAGGGAGTAAAGGCGTGAAGAAAGGGCCTCCCAGTAGTTTTACGAACATTCCAGGGGGGCGTCCCCATTTGACTGCCTCATCCGCAACTGAGATCAAGCAGCCACCCCATCGAGGATGTCAATCGCACTGACTCAATACTCAATACTGTAAATGAATCTAGAGCTTGACGGGCGCTCACCGATGGCCGATTGGCTGCATGTATCAAATGGTCGAGGCAGAAATGCTGGAATATATGAACAGATTCATTGCCAAACCAAAACCATGGACCAATCACCAAATGCCGCCTCGAGCCAGAGGGGCATATTCTTTCCAGAAATATGGTAACCATCAACCGTGCTTTTCAGGCTGGAAAGCGCCGATTCACACAAGGAATAATATTTTCGAATAAATCTTCGAGGGGTCCAAGGTTGTTTGTGGCGTATCTCTTCCCACACTTTGACCACTAACCTCGATGACGGCACTTCCTCACTCGCCTCAGCCAAACGACATGGGTCTGCATCAATAACCTCTTTTCACAATATTTATAATGATTGCATTGACCAGTCCGCATTCCAAAAGGGAGATTAAATTACTGTCCCCGTGTCGACATCTACTCTCGTCAAAGCCAAGGCCTCGTACTGACTCGAATCCACGATTTTTCGATTCAGAGACCCACAAATTTTCGATTCTGAAAGAAAAGGCAGAGCTTTTTCGCGTGCCACTCGGAGCGAGAAGACCTAGTATCTGAATAGAGCTCCCCTTTCCGGTGGCTTGCTTGCGTAACGCCATCCATTCAGGCGTTTAGGCTAAACCTTATCTCTCGCCACCCAACCGGATCAGCAAAGAGTCCGGCTCGACTCTCCTCTTCATCAGAAAAAGCTTCGAAATTCCCCACCCACCCTATCCGACGCGTGCTCTCCAGCTAAAGGGCGCATTTAGCAGCGGTTCATAGATGTGCGCGCTCCTTTTTCCCGCCATCCCTCCCATTATCGCTCCCGCCCATGCCTGACAAC
>KN824297.1:221576-235561 GCA_000827415.1 Serendipita vermifera MAFF 305830 | reverse complement strand
ACGGGGTCCCTTCGCGGAAGAGCCGCGCTGGCGACGGCCGTACGAAACAAGCACGCCTCACTCGTGGGACTAGCCAGACCATCTGTGGTGCTTCCTGCTTATCCACGTCTTCTTTTAGACGACGAGATCCCTACGGACGATGTCCCATTCCCATTTGAACCGTCCTTGCCAAAACTTTCCATTTCCAAACTCGCTGGTGGGAGCGTCGCCACCGTGTGGTACTGTTACGAAATGCTGAGAATCGCGTCTTTGCGAGGGCGTACATACGAGCCTTCTCGTACACCGGCGTTGCTGAGGCTACTCTATTGCTACATTTATTCGTTGTGGTTATACCTTATCCAGCTCGTTAGACTAATGTGAACATAGATTTCGTCATTTATACTGGTGATACATTTGAAAACCCGTGGATATCCTGAGAAAAGTGAAAAAAGAAACGCCTAACCTCGAACGGGTGCCATCGGATGCAGGAAAATCGGTTTATCCGCTTCAGACCACGGTCGTTGTGCCGCACGTTGGTCATGATGACTGTACCGAGTATTCGTTGGAATCGTATCCAACGAAATGGCATTATCAAGCGGATGATGGTTCCTCCCCTCCAGCCAATCGTCCGAAAACGTCACAATCGTGCTAGACCGTTGGATCTGCATGCGCGGGACTTGTCTCAGCGGCGATGAAACCCTGCGCGAGTGCCCTTTATTGTGGATGTTGGGGAGGTACGAGTGGCCTCCGCCACTGCCACTCCCGCTGCCGTTGTTTGGGTGGTTTCCTGAGCCAGAGGAGGATATTGCGCGTTCGTGCGAGTGCGGATTCGAGTTTGAGCCGGACATGCCTAATGCACTGCCGCGGACGACGCTGTGGGCGAATACCATTCCTCGGAGGGAGAGGATGAGTCGGTTGCATGCGATGGATACGATTGGTACGATTGGGCTAGGTGGCGTAAGCGCTTCTGGTTGGACGGTGTAAGACTGGAAAGCTCACAAGGCATTTGCTATGGGCCAGTAGAGCTGCTCATAGTGTTAAAGCGGCAAAGGACGAATAGTCGTACACTCACCCCATTACTGAACGGTGCGAACATGGTCAAAGTTAGGATGGCTATTATAGTGATCAGTGAGACAAGTGCGTGTAAATGTGATAAAAGCGTACCAAGGACGACAAAGTAGTATAAAGTTCCCCTGCAACAGCGTCAGATTTCCGTAAACTCATCATAGATGAACGTACTGCTTGAGTAGTGCAGTGAGGATAGGTGTATGTGACGAGTTTCGTGAGGTTTGATACGCTTTAAAGAGCAGCATGATGAAAAAGACGCTCTACGCCGTTCAATGAGCGCCATTCCAGCCTCCAAGAGATTGTATGATCATACCTCTGCAATAGTGACCACTCCGTAAATGAAGAACATTTCTCCCGACGCGACTTTTGAGCATCCGGTTTGACCATATGTGGCTAATAAAGGGTTTGAGAACATGTGTGTTGAACAAAGTGAAGCACGCACGTGCAGGAACAAAAGGTAGATTGGTCTAGCATCGAAATGTCAGATCAAGTCTGGGGTGGTAGCGACGAGCTGGACTCACATGAGGCTGCAAGTACTTGATAGCCAAAGCCAACCCGAGACAGATCAAGTAAAAAGTCCAAAGTGCGATGCCTATCCATCGCTTTTTCGCATAGAGTACCCAGACCCGTAGCAAAAGGACGACTGCGAAAAGGTCAGTCAGTACCCCCTGAGTAGGAACAAGGCATACTCTCGACAATGGCCACATTGATCTGCGTGTGAGAGGGAATTCATTATGTGTCAGGGCGTAATTACTATCGAAATAGGGAAACCGGCGCTTACGACTCCCGAGAAACCGGTGGCACTCAATAGTGCAAAATTACAGCTGCGAAAGTTGCCGGTTAAATTCATTGGGACTCAATTACGCCTCAAAAACTCACTCCTAGAAAATTGGGCCAATTGGTCAATACACTACTTTTGTGACATCGCCGTGGATCGCCGAGAAACGGCACCATATCACGCACCGCGGCATTGTATAGAGCTTTATTGAAAACGATGAATCGCAAAATGAGTGTGAAGATGGGGAGGTATCTGTTCTGCTCGGAGGGGGGATCAACGTCGGATCGATGTTCAAAAGAAGCGTAGGCGTAGGCATGGATGGGTTGAGGGCGTTGACTGGGTCATCGAAGAGAACCACGTACCAAGGCGAACAGGATTTTGGCAGAGACGAGGCGGGGTGCCTGACCCCACACGAACGAGACTTCTTCCTCTCTGTCGTTGTGAGCAAGCAAAAGAGTGATTATGTTGGATGAACGTACAGAGTGCAAAAGTAGTCGTAGACGATTAGGGTAATGCCAGCTATTAGTAGCTGGTTATAGGAATTGAATGAGCGAAAGGGTTTGGTCGTCCCACACATACACGACGTACATATTGGCCTTCTCTCGCACGGGTCACGTATGCTTCCAGATCTTCAAGTGAGACGCCAAGTTCGGGAACAATACCGTTGGCAGCTAGATGAACACCAGAAGAGTTCTCCATCGGCAGGAAACTGGACGGATACCTGCTATCGCCAGGGAGGGTGGAGGGAAGAAGTGAGGCTGCGCAGAGAGAAGGGAAGGGAGTTGGGGGGTCAAGTAGGGAGATGGAGGAGCGAGCCGGACCAAGTCGGAGATGTATGCAATTCGACAGGATCAAAAGTGGTTGTTCGAGGGCAAAAATCAGAAATTCGAAACAAGGGAACTACCCTCTGTTTCCTCTCTTATGACCCGGGTATTCTTCTCTACCTTTGACAGCTTTTCTTTTTTACACGCGGGAGCCGCCGACCGACCATGCTCCGGCTGCCATGGGAGTTCGTACCGAGGATAACGGTGCCTATGATTCGGTGCCGCTTCGTTGGTTGTCCAAAGGGAAATGGCACGATTGGTTGTCGCTTTGTTTGTTACCGTATGGACCTTGGCCTCCTTGTGGACATCATATGCAATTGACCAGTCAGATTTTCAAAATGATGATGGGATGGTATCTGGCCCTGTCCCGGGTCGGGTGCGGACGGTGGTAGGCAACTGGCGCTGGATGGGGGGATCTGAGAGGACTTCTGGTGATGGACAGGGTCGAACGCCAGGCACCCGGCTTCCCGAGGAGAAAATCTGGATTAAAGTTAGGTTCTGATCACTGGGAGGGGCGATCACTCACATGGATCAATTCGCATATGCATATGCACCAGCTATGGGTGTGATATCCCACACCTAACGTATCTCCTCCACAAACCCATGGCTACTCCTAAACACAGGATGATAGTTACTGCGGATATTTTTAACCGCTTTTGCCGGAAACGCCACAGGGTCCCATGTCGACCGGGCTTAACGATGTCGATAGCGACGAATTCGGGGCCGACACTGCTTTCACATGTTGGAGCAGTTCTTCGTCAGCAAGTAACTTCAAGTTTCAGTTTTACAGCAGCTCCAACTTTCGTTTGGGGTCTCGTCCAGTCCCGCCGGGTCGAGGTCATCATCCAATCAGCCGCGCCCAGGGTCACCCACTCCAAACAATCCTCAACATCCAAGTCGAAAGTAATTACGCATGATTCGACAATTATGGCCTCAACTTGGCTCATGTGGCGCAAAGCTACCTTACACTCGACTTCATCCCGTCCACTCCCAAAAGAGTAAAAACAACGATAATCGAATAAAATCAAATGAAAATAGTTGATTTATGGATACATTATCGAGCTGCCACAGTCGAACCATCCAATCAATCACGGCATTGAACGGCCGACTCTTGGTCTTGCACCATCTCTAGCCGACGAGAATGCCATCCGTAGTGGCAAGCCCGTTGGGCTCCCCAGTTCCCTCTGGTCTCCCTCACGCTGTATCTGTATCGTTACCTACATGGCAGGACAATGTCGATTACGAAGAGGGTGCAAAGCGCGTCGTTGATGTCATGAAAACAGGATACCCCCGCTTTTTTATCCATAAGAGTATACTAAAGGTGCGTCATATTGTCTTTCACATCATCCAAGAACCTTTGACCGTAAATTTACCTACTATTTGCAGCTCGCCACCATCTGCGAACAAAAGTTTGGCTCGACGGAGGAGAAGTGCATGCTCTTCCCTTCAAGCAAGTACGCTTCCGCATGCCGTGATTTCATCGTTCGCATGGCATCACCCTCCACATCTTGCGTACGCATCGTCCAATTCTTCATCTGCCCAGACGAATCCGACTCGCCAGCCGCCGTCGACTCACGCGGGCACATGAGCTCGGGCGACCTACACATCGCCCTCTTCCACTCTTCTTACTGGCCCCTCGCAAAAGCCTTTTGGCAACACACGGGAACAGGCATCTCCAGTCGTTACGCCGAACACTGTCTGCGGCTATTAGCTGATACGCGAAAGAATTCAAATAGCCACATCTCCTCCGCCGACGTAGATTCGTTTACGACATCGCCCCAACCCCCCAAACGTGGTCGAAATCGTCATTACCATCCAAAAGGTCATACAAAATCACCCTCCCTGGTTGCATTGATGAACGAAGAGGAGAACGAGGAACGGGCGACGAACAAGTACCTCGAAGAACGGTACGCGCGCAATTTACATCCAAATGCTGCGGCAGACGCGAAACGCGCCTTACGTCGTCGTATTGCTGGTGTACTCGTTCGTGAGGATACGTGCCCCGTAAAGGCGAATGGGTGCTCGCCGCCGACGAGTCCGAAGATTAGTGGGGGTACGGATAGGGCCGTGTTGGGTCCCAGTACGCGTGGTGTACCGAATATCACCCAGGACGATGTGTTCTTGTTCCAAGCTGGCATGTGTGCCATTTGGCATACACATCAGCTTTTCCTCAAAGTGCTTGGTAATGGAAAGAGCGTTTGTTGGGGGTAAGCTCAGTTCACATCTTCTACGAACATGATCTCATCAGAATTTTAGTTTCCCGTACGTGGACACGCTCAAGGTTCTCCAGAAGTGGGGTCCAGGATGTCATTTCTTCGGACACGGAAACGAATTCGACGAACTGGAAGCACTCTTACAATCTACCAACGGCGAAAATCCTTCTGCCGAGCCACCGATCCTCGCCTTATTCTGCGAGGTGACCTCGAATCCACTCCTACGTACACCCGACCTCCAACGGTTACGTGTCCTGGCCGATAAATACCATTTCGCGATAGTGGTAGATGAGACGGTTGGAAACTTTGCCAACGTTGAGGTTTTGCCCTATAGCGATGTAGTATGCAGCTCCCTCACTAAAATCTTCAGTGGCGAGACGAATGTCATGGGTGGCGGGTGAGTGTATTGAATCGGCAAAGTAATTTTTGTTCTGACCGCGCGGCAGTATGATTTTGAATCCGCAGGGACAGTTTTATCCCAAATTGAAACCTGCGCTGGAGGAAATGTACGAGGATGTGTACTGGGACGAAGACGCGCTTTTCCTCGAGCGCAACTCGCGCGACTTTCAACAACGCGTACACGCCATCAACAAGAACGCCGAACTCATATGTGACTTGCTGCACAGTCGCTCCGAAGAAGCATTAGCAGCCCAAGCGCAAACAAACGGGGCTTCGGCGACGCCAGTGGTGGTGAAGAAAGTCTACTACCCTAAATTCATCACGACCGACATTTACAACTCGATCCGAACGCCCGAAAGCGGCTACGGCGGCTTATTCTCTCTCACATTCACGAGCGAAACCGCTGCCAAGGCGTTTTTCGACGGATTAGGCTGCGAGAAGGGTCCCAGTCTGGGTACAAACTTTACTCTCGCGTGTCCGTTTGTCATCCTCGCGCATTATACCGAGCTTGAATGGGCCAAACAGTTTGGTGTCGATCCGTACCTCGTCAGAGTCAGTGTGGGCTTGGAGAGTCCAGAGGTGCTTGTGGGCTGGATCGAAACTGCGTTGAAGAATGCAGAGAATGCGGCGCGTGCGGAGCTCGCCGAGCATGTGGAACATATCGACGGGACTAATGTCGTTTGAGGTGGCGGCGGTGGCGGCGGCACAATGGATCCAACTCCCGTGTGGTGTTTCGAGGGGATCCAACTCTCCATTCTTCTGAACTGGGGATCCAACTCCCGGCTTTGCTCTCCTGGCGCGTATGCTGGAAGTGGGTTTGCAAGGCCAGAATCGTTTTGTCTGTTTTTGTCAAGGATCCAACTCCTCTTTGGGACCGGAATAGAACTCGTTGCTGTTTGTGGTAAGTGTCACTGTGTACCTTGTCGTCGTCGTGAATGGAAGGATCATAGGGGGGTTTTGCCTCGCTGGACATGGGCTGAGCTTCTTCTCGATCTGTATGTATTCCTTTAATCGCATTAGACCTTCTGCAAGCATACATCCAAATAAAGTAAGAAGGGGCGATGCCGAATGAGGGTGAGCCCGCATACATTGCTGATTGTATAGAACACGTTATCTCCACCTCAAGAATAATTTTTGGAATTTAATAGTAATTTTTGAATATTCTATGACAAATCTTTCGTCACACTAAAGTGGCTGGCCTATTTTGTACCCGGCCTCCTCGCGCATTATCACACCTAACTCCATAATGACCGTCGATAAACGTGAAAAGAGTTTAAAATCTCAAAGAGTTGCAATATTATCAACATTATTCACAATTCCTCTTTGTCAAGTCGCGTCAAACGCGGTCAGGAAGCAACGCTCCCTCAAAAAGTACAGGCGACATGCCACCCGTAGAGATCCTCTGAACTACTACAAGTCACAACAGTCGCACAAGGATTTGCCTGCTCACAGCGGTCATACTAGAAGTCGGATGGCTAAACCATCCTCGTTGTCACATTTGACTTTAGAGTACGCTCCCATAAGCAACTAACCGCAAGTTAAATGCGCTGATGAGATTATTGTAGACGCATTCTTGATCTACATTGGAAGCTTCCTGGTGATTCAGTACCCTATGTCCACGATAAGCTAGTCCCATTGGTTAGACATTGTTCTCACTTGGGGTACGCTTTATCACATATAAATGGACCACATATTCCGGAAACCTGGAAGGTGAGACTATCCTCTAGTTCATTCAACGCTGACCCGGGTTATAGGTCTTCCAAACTGTCGATTGGGCGTACTGTGGCCAACAACTGGCATCATCAGATTCTTCCTGCCCGCGAATAATAAGTGATTCAGAAGATGATATGCCTTCGCCTTCTAAATCAACGTCGAATTCGTCTCGTGCATTCTCAAGTAAAGGGTCAAGCTCGGCCAGTGCAGAGTATCAAGTCTGTCCGCAACGGACTGGTGAAACTGACTCCGCAACTGAGTGCAAGCCCATATCTCACAGTGATCCAATGTCGATTGTGTTTCGAAAGGATACTGCCCTGGACTTGCGAACCCGGCTTCAATGGAATTTTCTGGCTACAATGAAGCCTTCGCGAACTCAATGGAGGCGCCAAATACCGGAAAGAGCACTACGAAGAGACAGACGGAGACACACCGGTTTTTGGGATCTCAATCAGTCAGCCCGTAACCAGGATCTGTGGCCACAGGTTGCGAGCCCGCCTATTCTCTCATTCAATAATGTAGATGCCTCACTTCTTTTACTGCCATCTGCCCATGAACAGTCGTGGTCATGTATCATTGGCCGGAGGCTCGTCGACCTAATTCAGACAGAGGCGTTTCCTGCTCACTAGTAAGCCGTGTTCTTCTTGCTACTATAATACCTGACTCGGTAGTAGCCAACATGCCACACAATGGCCGCCGCGCATCTCTGCCGTCGGACAGCCTCCAATCATCGATTATATTTGTAGAGCAACCCCAGAAGCAATGGGATGGCAGGAAGACATGTGTCCCGTCCTTTTTGTTGCGCAGTCATGCCCATCAAGGGTCCGAAACTGGCCATTCGATTCGCGGCCTGATACCTCGAAGATCGCTGCTGCTTTCCAACCAATGATTTCCCTGTTCATACTATACTACCTCGATACGCGCATCACCGTAGATGATCCAATACCGCGGTGGATGATCCTATTCGGAGCTACCTATAGCGAGAGTGAAGTACAAATATGGGCGCATTACCCGTGGCTATTGGTAAAATCCGGAGAGGAAGGCCGCGAGGAAGAATGGTGTGCATTATCTCGAAAGTCACAGTCTTATGATTTCGAAGTATGGCGGGGACATCCTACTGAGCGAGGGGTCCTTCTTGGAGGACTCAATCGGATTCAAGGACACTGCAAATACGTTATGCATCAATTGAAAGCGTGGGAGGGCTACGATCGTGCATGCAAGCTTCTCGGTTTGTAATGGGCTCGTTCATTTGTACCAAAAATAGAGTGCGTGTACATAAACATAGGTCTTATTCATATTTAATCATAGTGAAAACATAATGTGACGGTTTCTGGCTAGTCCAACAAGCTTACGGCCTGGGAGCCACCCCTCTTACTTCAGCTTGTTTGTCGCCGTATAATCTACATCCCACTTTACTGCTTTCTCCATCAACCACAAATAGTCCCCAATGTCTAGGTGGGCCTTTGCAATCAAACGATCCATGATTGGTGCGACGGAGGCTGGTAGGTTGTTCGACCAAGTTCGGATTTGCTTCACCACAAATTCTGTATGTGCGCGCAACTCGTACAGAGTTGCCAGCGCAGACATGCGGACCTTAATTTCCGTAGTGTTTTCCCAAGCGCTCTGAAAAATGTCTGTGATTCGCCAAGAGGCAAAATTCCAGTCCTCGTCGTGAGGCTTGGGGAAGTGTCCGTAAATGACGAAGCCATTTTGAGAGTATGTGAATGACATCGTAAACATCCATGGGGGCATCGGATCTTCCTTTGACTTCCTGGTGCTCAAGTAAATGAGGATAAGGATTACTAGTGTGGCTACCGAGTTCATGGCTAGCTGTGCCACAGTATGCTCATCCAATTTAGAAATTGGTTTGCATTCTCCGGATGTCATAACCAGAGCTAGACGGTCTGTCCAATGACTCCACTCTTTACCAGAAAGGCGAACAGCATAGTCGGGCTCCGGCGTTGTACCGAGGAGGCGAAGAGGGTCAATGAAGCGGGTTGCCTCGTTCCTAATGTTATCTTCAGCAAATCGATGGTGAGAGATGATATTGATGCTCACTTTGTTTCTTTCAGTTCGGGATGCCCCCAGAACAAGCCGACAAGTAAAGGGGCCACCAGGATCTCTACCATGGACTCGGGCATATCACCGCCCATCTGCTTATCTTTTCCACCGCCATTGTTACTGGTTTCCGGCTTCTTTGCTTTATGTTGGATGCTGGTCTCCGGTTGTTTGAAGGTGACCCAATTGCACAAGATGGAGGCCAGTGAAAACCTTGGCTCCTCTGCGTGCTCATTGATTAATGGATTCCCTTTCCAAGGACACAGGTGATCGTTCTCCATGGACTCTCTTGCCTTCAGCTTGATGCCGTTGTCCGTCTGTGTTGTCTCGATTTTAGCCCCAAGATTGTCGATCAGTGTTTTGAGATCCATTCTTCTTATATCCTCGTTTTTCAATAGAATTTGAAGCTTCCTTGCGTTGTCTGCGCTGACCTCCAACTTATGCCTTTCAATCACGGCACGAACGGACTGCTCCCTTTCAATGAGTTCATCTTTGGTTAAATTGGCACTGAATGTGAAGGGGGCTGGATCGAAGGTTTCGTCATCGCTTGAGAATCCAGGAGATGCAGATGGCATGCTAGGGGTGGCCGAAGGGTCGTCTGCTGTCTCCAAACAAGTCTCTCGCCGCTTTGGAGTAGATAACTGGTCTCCTTGTACACTCTCGACCTCCTGAGTGTGGCTTGATGATGCAGTATCACTTTTGGCACCTTTATTCTCCGCATCAAGTGCTTTTTGGAAAGCTGAAGGGATGTTTAATGAGAACCCAGGACGTCGACTCTTGACTTGATCGCTCTGTGGACAAAGGTCATTATTACACCAGAATTCGTTATGATATACGAACAAACCACTCTTTTGGTAGCGCCAAGGTATTTCTTTCGTCCTCGAAGCGTAGTCGTTTGCGATTGAGACCCGCCTGAACCCCCAGATGAGCGTTATTGGTCGGTGGTGTGAAGACATCGAGATATTCTCCGGGGGTGCTTTCGAGTGCAAGTTCTTTATACATATCCGGGGTTGACATGGGCTTGACATTGCGTTGCACGGCGAGGACATCATTGGGAAGGAACTGCCAGCCATAATTTTTGAGAAGTGTCTGGGTGACAGTGCTATAAGATGGGGTTAAATCACTTATATGGTGAGTTAAGCCTGATCACTCACGAGGCAGTATGGCAACGTGTGTCTTTATCAGCAATAGACTTTTTTGGATTTCGTGGAACTCGGTCGGTGTGATGTGGAATGCCCAAAAGAATAAAGGTATCCTGCAATTGGCTGGGCTCAATTTCGAGTTTCTTTTCCAAATCAAGTAACTCTTGCGTGATCTCAGCAGTGGGAATGAGAGCGCCATCACCACTAGTATATGATGGTATGGGAGATCCCCGTTTTTCGGAATATTCATCTTCTTGGGTATCCAGGGTCCATTTCTTTGCTTTTCCCTCTCTTGCTTTCTTGTCCCGGTTCTCAATAATCGATGTCCTACCATCAAGTATGCTTTCACTCTGTGGTATCTTATGAAAAAGTTTAAGCCAAAAATGGGATTTTCGTACCTCGCTCAAGCCAACTGGCGCTTCATTCACGGATGGAGGTCTACTTTGAATAGACCCGTCGATAAGAAAAGGATTCGATGAGATGTGTAGGGGTGAGTTTATCTGAAAGCTTCATATCAGCATATGTATATCATACCACAGATGCCCGAGCATGTGGCTGGTCATTCTTTCTCCCTTGCGAGAGGTTCAATGATCGGCCTTTAACAAGATCTCAATACAGATATTCAATAATAAGTACTAACGTGATCGGATCCATTCCAAGAATCGGCGGAAGGTGACCGCCGAGACGAGGAAGGGGATGCAGGTGGCTGATTAGAACCAACTGAGGATGACCTTTGCCTTAGGATCTATTTGCTAGACTGAGAATATGCTCCAAAATATATTTGAAACTGACCAGAGGTCTTTTTTCGTGAGCATTCCCCTGCCGGTGAAGGCTCGTCGAGGAATGATCCGCAAGGTTAGGCATGTATTTCTGATTAACTGGTGAGACAGACCCAAATATATGAATCATATAGATATAATACCACTTACATTGGCGTCGAAGTATAAAGGCTGCCTTTGCTGCGGTGTCTCCAACCTTTGTGCTCCTGGAGGAGCCCACTTGCGGCCTCTCTGAATACCTCTCTGAATATATGGTTGCTTCCCCTGGCATAATGTTAGAGATATCAATCAACTATGGAGCCTAAGGTAGCTCACCTTGTTGTCGTCAATCGGGTTGGCTGGTGGTTTGTGTCGGCCAATAGCGCGAGGAATTTGGGGCTAATGGAGATTTATTATAGTCAGCAGTGTATCATGTAAGTTTTGGGAAGCACAAGTAGGCTAACGACAGCTGTGGCGACTGGCTGGGTTTGCGCATCCGCCGCCAAAATGGACTCAAGAGGCGAAATGCCTCACACACGAGACACTTACCTTGTAATCATCATCTTCGTCTTCTTCTTCGGAGTCTGAGGACTCAAGCTCATCTTCGTGTTCGCGTTTAATTTTCTTGGAGCTGGGCTGAGTTGGATCTTCAGATAAATTGGGAGAAGGCAGTTTCTTCCTCTTTCTCAGGGAGAAGTCGGAATTCATCGTGATTTTACAATGTTCGGTGAAGGTGGAGAGAGAGCAAGAGGGTGGCTGGGGTGAACTAAGAGGCAAATCCCAGCTCGGCTAAAGTTTACATTGTCTCTCCGAGTTAATCTCATGCTATAGTAAGCTGGACGTGAACGGCCTTGGATTACACTTTGTCTCGCCTTTGTCTCCATAACCATCTATGGCGCGAATTCTAAAAATTTGGATTCAAGATGCTTATTTATTTAGATATATTGGTTTGGTAATGTAATTGCCTTTGGAAAAAGGGTTTGCCTCGATGAAAAGACGCTGGCTGGGCCATTACTGCCTGCCACCTTTGGTTTATTGAAGTACGCGCGGTCCCAAAGTACGTAACGAAAATACACGAATTCCTCAGACCGGACGAAAGAAGATTAATACCGTACATAATTCCATGAATATGCAGGTATGATCATCTCATTGCGAACCCGTCAGCCTAAGCCGTCTCGCCACTAGACTCCAGGATTGCGGACGATTGGTTCAAATATTTCACAGTTGTTCTATATTATTCAGTAGCAAATAAGTCTAATGCATTCATCTATACGTGTTTCACTAAACAAAACAACTGCAACTAAAGTGACTATCTCATACTATTCCCAACTTGAACAAAAGTACATTGAGGTGCGTGGAAATTGAATGGGAAGAAATAATTAGAAACAGCGAATTGGGCTAAGGATGAAGTTGCGTTAAGAAGATGTGTTGTTTAACACGAAAAGTGGCTGAAAGGGGGTTTTAACTACGGATGAACTGTGATTATTTCAAGTTCTTGAGTCAAATATGTCGTAAAATAGGGTACAGAGTAAGGTGGAGATCGAAATGGAAGGTAAAGGTGCGTAATAAGGACACTCCGGGGATCGTGATGAAGCTTCTTCAAAATTGGAAGTCAAAGGAAGTATTGAGAGCAAAAACCGGAGCCTAAATCACATCATTGTTTGAAGAGTGAGGTAGAGACGTTGGAAAGATAATCGATAACGAGTGTCTAGCCCAGCTATGGGCAATCCCTATCAGAGGGACGGGACGTTAGAGATATTCGAAGAACAATCAGATCAGCATTTGATTACTCACCGAATTGAAACCTACAGAGGTGATATAGCTTCTATGATTGAAGGCTGGGGACTTATAAGCTGACGGCACCACCTCCTTTCCCAGCAGCGTTCCAGGCCACGCAGGTTAGATTCCCCCCTTTCCTACCCTCCAGGATGCGTTTTGCGTAGGCATCCCAATCATGTGTTCCGAGCTCATCTGCTTCGAGCTTCAACCATTTCAGCGCTGGTAGGTATTTCCACTGCATTTTTGATGACTCTGAAGGGGCTTTTGTACCATAATGCTTCAATAAATCCGCAACAAGCCACCTAATATCGAACGGCCTCGCCAGCCGCAGCGAGAGCTCCTCAAGGTTGGACCACCTCGCGAGGAGAAATAGAGTTGTGTCTATGGATAATGGTAGGTGGCATACCAGCATTCGGGGTTCGAGCTTGATGTGGTGCGGAAGATCACGGAGAACGATCATTACGTTTTTCTCCAGTGTCCTGCGGTACACGTTTACGTCCGTTTCTGGAGCTCCGATATGTAGTGTATGTAGCATTGGTGCTGAAAGATACAGGATTGAGGTGATATCGCCCCTCAAAATGGTAAGAGTTCTCAATGATGGGAAAACCACCGTGGTGTCAGGAGAGTACACCTCACTGTGTAATTCCCATATGACAAGGTTCCGGACATTTTGAACGTCAAAGCGCTGAAAAAGTAGCGTGTGACATGGAGGAATAATGTGGAGTGTAGGGGGTAGTGGGACGAAAGCGAGCTCGGGAAGAGCAATTGAGTCCCTTATTTCGAGTTCTTGTAGTACTGAATAGTTTGTTATGGCCAATACTTCTTTTCCGGCTCCCCTGAAACTATGCAAGGACCCCATTGCTCGCGATTTTAGCAAAGGCAGGATCTCGTCATTCAATTCCCGGAATTCGACATGGAGTAACGAATGCTTTAGAGCAATCATTAATCTGAGTAGACCACTTGATGTGAAAAAGCTGATTGTCGAACCCCATAAGGTTAGAGACTTGAGGTTCGGGGTGGCAAAATCCAAGGGTTCTCCAGTATATGTCCCAATATGATGGATACTGAGACTGCGCCATCTATGCGTCTCACAATGAGAAATGACGGTCCGTAGAGGTAGGTAGTCTGGCGAGGCGGCGAAATTGATGTCGATGGCGGTGTCATACATAGTCCGGCCGTTGAGTATCACTGCATCCAGCGGGGCACTCTGAGAGAGTACGAGGCGCTTCATCAAGCCAACTAAATGACTGGCATGGATATAGGCCCCTCTTGCT
>KN824297.1:198538-221476 GCA_000827415.1 Serendipita vermifera MAFF 305830 | reverse complement strand
TGTAGGGGGTAGTGGGACGAAAGCGAGCTCGGGAAGAGCAATTGAGTCCCTTATTTCGAGTTCTTGTAGTACTGAATAGTTTGTTATGGCCAATACTTCTTTTCCGGCTCCCCTGAAACTATGCAAGGACCCCATTGCTCGGGATTTTAGCAAAGGCAGGATCTCGTCATTCAATTCCCGGAATTCGACATGGAGTAACGAATGCTTTAGAGCAATCATTAATCTGAGTAGACCACTTGATGTGAAAAAGCTGATTGTCGAACCCCATAAGGTTAGAGACTTGAGGTTCGGGGTGGCAAAATCCAAGGGTTCTCCAGTATATGTCCCAATATGATGGATACTGAGACTGCGCCATCTATGCGTCTCACAATGAGAAATGACGGTCCGTAGAGGTAGGTAGTCTGGCGAGGTGGCGAAATTGATGTCGATGGCGGTGTCATACATAGTCCGGCCGTTGAGTATCACTGCATCCAGCGGGGCACTCTGAGAGAGTACGAGGCGCTTCATCAAGCTGACTAGATGGCTGGCATGGATATAGGCCCCTCTTGTTGAAACTCTGAGAGGAATCTTGGCCCATAGTGTTGGTGATTGCATTGCCGCATACCAGAGTTGAGATATGAGCATTATATTGGTGCGTTCCGCTCCCATAAACAGGCAGAAATCGCATATTCTTATGACCATCTCAAGAGGGAGCCGATTGGCAGCCCCAAGAGGAAGGCTGGCCGACGATGGCCATAAAGTGAGCCATGTGATGGCCGGTCTATGCGATGCGAGAAATTGATTGATAATTAGTTGACAGGTCGGGTCGAAAGCATTGTTGGTGCTGGAGACTGGGCCTATTACATCCATGTCTAATGAGAGGCTGCCGGAGAATGCTTGTTTTAGTTCATTTCAAGTAATGAGGGGAAATAATTACGGAAGGATATAGTATTGATGGTTGTTGGCTTGTCAGGAGGCACCCAACCGGATAGAAACGGAATATGATGGTCGGATTTGAAGCTTCAATTGAGGATAGAACTGGGACGAAGTAATCGTTATTTTACGCTCACTCGGTTCGCTTTCAGGAAGAGGAGGCGTCCAATGCGGAGAAAGAGTCGGCTCCGTAAGAGCGAGAACCACCTATCACCATCTGTCAATGATATAGAACGAGTTCATGCTCGTAGCAAATTTTGGGTTTAACTCGAGCAGTAGGGCCGTTCGTGCTATAATCTCACTTGGGTTCCGAGTATGCGACAAATAAGCGAGCTGTCCAGAAAACCTTTCCACATACAGAAAGGATTTTTGGACAGCTAGCAGGACATGCAACACTTATTAAAGGTCGGATAAATATTAGACGTCAAACAGTTTATTAAGGAGAAGAACGCTTTCATACCTCGTCACAGCCAGCGAGAGCTTTGGGGTTCCGTAGCGGGAAGCAGCTGGATCGAATGCCTTGGAGGATACTGAAGAGGTGGTGCGTGTGAGGATTACCAAACGAAAAAAAAATTGTGTCCAAAAAGGTGGGTAGGAAGTATGGGACGGCGCGAACGAGTTCAATTCCTAGCTTCCCTCTCCCATTGACGTTCACCGAAAGCAGTGTGCAGGGCCAGAATCATGTAAAATAGAATTTTTCGATAGGCAAGCTTGTAGTAGGTTCGAGGCTTACGTAGAGGAGGATTGGTCTTGGAGTTAATAATAGCAGGGCTTTATAGAGACAGTACAGGAGATGACTATTCTCATCGCACTTCTATAGGTCGGCCCTATTCAAGACATTACTCTCCCCAGATTTTACAGACCAACTAACACAAGTTAGTGTGCTTTGCTCTCTACCTTCTAAGATCTGTCTCGCATAGACGTTCCAGTCCTGGATATCATCAGGCTCATCCACTACAAGCCTTAACCACTTCAGGCCTGGCACATACTTCCAAGGCGTCGCCGGAGTCACTGGGATACCCCTCGTTTTCTTGCGTCTCAGTAACTCTGCGACAAGCCACCCACTATCGAACGGCTTTGCCACCCGTAACGACAGTTCCTCAACACGAGACCACCTCTCGAGGAGAAATAAGGTTGCTGTTACGCACAGTGGAAGGTGACTTATTAGTATTCGGGGATCGAGCTTGATATGATGGGGAAGATCACGGAGAACAATGATCGCATCAATTTCTTCGGTCTTGCGATATATACGAGCGTCGATGTCGGGTGTCCCGATGTGAAGCGACTGTATTAATGGAGCGAAAATGTAGAGGATTGAGGTTATATCGTACTTGTCGATGATGAGCGCTTTCAAGGCTGGACAAGGGATTATGGTCTCTGGGGAGCGAATTTGTCCGCAAAGTCGTTTGATGGTCAGAACCTGTACCCTTTCAAGGTTGAGGCACTCGAGAGCTTGCGTGCTACACTGGTGGATACAAATATTTGGTGGTAGTGGGGTCGAGATGAGTTCAGGCAAGCTTGCCAAGGTTTCTGTGATTTCGAGCTCTTGTAACGCCGTGAGATCCGGAATAGCCAATATCTCATTGAATGGTGCTTTGAGACCTCTTAAAGTTGTCATTGCGTTGGGTGGTATCGACGCTCGAACTTCTGGGTCAATTTAGGAATATCGGCATGGAGCAGGGGGACATTTATGGATAAAAGTGACTGGTGTAGTCCACTCGAGATAAAGAACTCCAACGCCGATTCTTGGAGGCTAAGAGACTCGAGTCTTGGGGTGTCGAGATCCAGAGCATCTCCGTAGTATTTTCCCCCATGACGGACACAAAGGCTGCGCCATCGATGTGTTTCGCAGTGAGAAACAATGGTTTCAAGCGGGAGATAGTCCATCAGGTCTTCATTGCCAGAAGAGCTGTCCAAATTGGCGTCGTCTGCGGTTTCGGCAGTCAGTATCACTACATCCAAGGGTACACTCCCGGAAAGGTATAGGCGCCTCCTCATGTCAACCAAATAAACGGCATTGATTAGAGCCTTTTCTGGGTAAACTAGAT
Source organism: Serendipita vermifera MAFF 305830 (assembly GCA_000827415.1). Taxonomy (NCBI): domain Eukaryota; kingdom Fungi; phylum Basidiomycota; class Agaricomycetes; order Sebacinales; family Serendipitaceae; genus Serendipita; species Serendipita vermifera. Next base: position 218,516 of record KN824297.1, on the reverse strand, counting down.
GAAGAGTTTTATCTTTGGGGAGTCTCAAGATGATCTCGTTCCAAAGAGTGGGTGATTGCATTCCCGTATGCCAATCTTTACAGACGAGCATCAAACGGGTTCGTGGTGTCCCAATAGAGTGACAAAGGCCGAAAATGCTGGTTAAAATCTCAGGAGGGAGTCTACCTATGCCGCTATGCGAAGGGACGCGAGCTGGAGGGGTGAAAACTAGTAGTGGAATGATTGGTGCGCGTGATGCAAAAAACCTCTCGATTCTATCTTGTTTGTCTAATGTAAGGGGGTCTAGATCAATCCTGGTGCTTGTCAACCGGTCCGGGGAATTGCGCCGTTTGTGGACATTCTCCGTGACACTTTGGTAGTATACTTCTTGCGAGTCATCTTTAATAGCTTCTTCTACGCTCGGAGGTTGTCTCAGAGTGATCGAATCCATTAGTAAGCTTCATGCAGGATGGTAAGGAGGACGTACCTTGTTTTCATGATCGCCTGTGGACCCAGTGAACAGCTACAGATTGGTTTTAGCCATAATCAAAGCCATAATCAAAGCCAGGTATAAGATTGGTCGAATGAGAACACAGTACCTGTATCCAGTGGCTCACGCAGGAAAATATGAAACGCGCCCAGTTCAGTGAAAACGAGACGTTACTCCCAGACATTCGCAGTCCTGAAGCGTTTGGAATTTGAAAAGATTATGAGAGGTAGATCTCGACTTTGGGATGCCTTGGCCTTGCTGTTCTAGAGGAGAATGACACTGCGGAGAATTGGCGGGCTCCAGCTTTGAGAGCCACTTTTCACCAAATCCAAACGATAAAGAGTAAAACATCGATTTATATAGTGCATGAGATACAAATGATAGTACAACCGTGGTATATAGTACTCCTTTACAGGTTTCCTCGACACAAAACGGTTTCCTTCCCATCCTCGTAGCTCCAACTCACACAATCCAGCAAGCTTTCTCGCCTCCCGTCTAGAATCGTTCGTGCATATTGGGACCAGACATCCCCTTTGCCCACAGCCCCATCAACGACGAGCTTGAGCCATTTTAACCTTGGACCACAGGTCCAAATCGTCGTTTCCCTAATGAATCTATTCTTTATCAACCCCTTGACCAAAATGACGGACTGAAATGGCTTGGCGATGCGAATCGAGACTTGCTCGAGTCGCCGCCAGTTCTCCAAGAGCAATAAGATAGCATCCGCAGTGAGTGGTATTCGCATTTTCAGAACGCGAGGAGCGAGTTTGAGATGGTGTGGGAGGTCTCTAAGGAGGATCATCGTATCGGGAAGAGAGGACAAACGGTACTTTGACGCGTCCATGCTCGCGAGTGTGGTTCCAATGTGTAGCTCGTGTAGGTCTGGAGCGGTAATGTACAGAAGGGAGGTGAGGTCGTATGCCGGTACGATCAAGGTTTGGAGTGCTGGGCATGGAATGGAAGTGTCTGGACCTGAAAGATTTCCGCGGAGTTCCTGGATGGTGAGATGCTGTATTCTCTCAAGGTGTAAGCGTTGGAGTATCCGTGTGGAACACCATGGAAGGGAAAAGGTGGGTGGAAGCTGGATTCTGTCGAGGCCGTAGATATTGGCGTGGGGAGGTTGTTTCGAAAAGTCGTTCGTTATGTGCAGTTCCTGTAAGGAAGAGGGTAATTGCGACAAGGATATCTGGGTAGCAGCTGCCCTAAGGCTGCGGAGGTTCGCGAACGAGTAAGCCGCCATAAGATGTGCCCTACTGTTCTCATCTTCCATATCGGTTATGGTGTCATCGTCTTCATCATTATCGTTGCCACCGTCGCCTCTTCTGATCGGCACAGCAGGGAGGTCGAGCTCCAAGAGAGGAGGCGCGCTGGCCATTATCGTATTGCATAATCCTCCATAAATGAGAGAGTCTGTGTTGCCGATCTTCAGGGATTGTAGATTGGGACATGCGAGCATGGCAAGCCAGCCTACACGAGCATAGTCGACAGTGAGATGACGCCATCTATGCATATCGCAAAGGGAAAGCACAGTATCCAATGCGAGAAAATCGGCGGAAAGATACTGGACTTCTTGCCACCCAGCGCCGTCCTCGTCCTCCGTTTTTATGACGGGATTGTTGGTATCGCTCGTGATCGTCACGTCTAGCTGGACCTTTTTCGAAAGTAGTAACGAGCGCTTCAGGTACTCGAGACGGTTTGGATGTACGACCGGCTGTCGCTTTTGGACGTAAATAGTGATGTGTTTCCAGATGGTGGGTGCTTGCATGATGGTATGCCATCGAATGTTCACGAGTTTTAGTGTGTCGTTACTGACTTGAACACCCTGTGCAAATTCGAAGATTGTCTGGAGGATCTCGGGCGGGAGTCTGGAAGTGGGATCTGGAGTGGGCAATCGTCGGTTGGCATGGAGTAATCCACTGAAACTGTGTCCCTGGATTGTCGCATCCCGATTGAGAAAGTCGCGGATAATTTTGTCACAGATGCGTGGTTCCGGAGGACCCTGGGGATGAACCCCGTTGAAGAGGGGATTCATGTAGAAGGGAGTATTGGAATTTGGTATTTCATAAGTGGTGACTCCCAAAGGTTGCGTAAAAGGGTTGAAAGTGCTTGAAGGATAGGGCAACACTGGCTGGACTGCAAGTGTAGAAGTTTGATCTTCATTGGGGTTCGTATTACCATAAAGATATGTACCCGTCTAGATGAATGCAGTTATTGGAAATTTCTTTGGACTTGAATGGGTCACTGACGGTCATGCTATCCATGTCATCCTCTGCATATGTAGGGCCGACAAAATAACCGGGATAAATCGGATACTGCTGAGCGTTTGGATTCCAAAGAAATGGAGCGTCAAGCGTGGTGTCGTCCTCGCTCGGGGCATTAGTGTCGATGGACTGGGAGACTGGCATCTCCTCCCGGCCCTCTTCTTCAACAACTTCGGCCTGATTTGCTGGGTATAGAAAGCGAAAGTAATCCATTATCGTAATAAAGCTGATATTTCGTGCCGCAAGCCGACTCGAAAGTAAATGGTACAAGGTGGCTGGGCCGAACAAGCAACGGCCAAATCTCCGACCCTTGAACCTTCACCCCTCCGACGCAGGCCAGAGAAACCTCCTTCGACGGCGGCAATAATATTATAGAAAAATACAGATATACATAAATAACGACCTTACAAATGACCCGAATCGCGCCTTCACCAACACGTCGACAGCAAAGACGAGCTGCAGGACTTTCGCAAGGCCCGCTCTTCTTCTTACTTGTCGCACTATTTCTCGTATTTGCTCCGCATCCAGCATCTGCTATCAAGTTTAAGCTCCAAGCGGACAGATACCCAACAACAAAATGCATTTGGAACGCGGCGCACGATCATTCCCTCGTCGTTGTGACGGCCAATGTGGGCCCAGGTCGGTCATCTTTGCTATTTTTATAGTTCATCATAGTTAATGTATACTCTGTCGACAGGTGTATCGCAAAGGGTGGACGTTGAGATTGTGGATTCTACGCCACGAAGAAATGTCTACTTATCAAAACGGGGCATCAACGGTGAAACCAGATTGGCAGTCACTTCGCATGCAGAAGGCGACATTGGTGTCTGCTTCCAAAACACCTTGGACGTCAGCGTACCCCAATCCGAGGCGGAGAAGTACAACAGGGTCATCGATCTCGATGTAGATATTGGTGCAGAAGCCGTAGACTACAAGTACGTCCCCAGTTCAATAACTGTGAATGGTGCTTACTGAGAACCCACTCCCTCAGCGCAATCGCCGCCAAAGAATCTCTTTCGGGTCTCGAGACGGAAATGCGCAAGCTCGAAGGAATGGTGGAGGAAATTGTAGATGAGATGAACTATCTCAAATCGCGCGAGATGAGGTTCCAAAGCACCAATCGTACGTATTGCTATCAAAAGACCAGGCGCGAACCGGTCCTAACTATCCACACCTAGAATCGACAAACGTTCGCGTCCAAAACTTTGCACTCTTCTCGTTTTGTGTCCTCGTTGGTCTCGGCGTATGGCAGATTTTCCACTTGCGTGCCTTCTTCAAGCGCAAATATCTCATCGACTAGGCTGGGTCGTCGACTTTTTCATGCATATGTATGTTTTATCCTAAGGCAGTCTGTCGAGTATAATACATTTTGTTTTTGGAATACGGGGTACATGTGATATGCTAGTTGGTGCTCTCGCGTCGGTGGTTCTTTATCCGACTGGTCTTCTAGTTTCCTATGCTACTGTCTTGGACCCGAATCTCGAGGATAGTATCAGTCTCGCGCGACGGGACGGCCGAACAAATCACACACTCTTATGCTTCACGCTCTTTCAGCGCAGCCTCCAACTCCTTGACACGCTTTTCGAGCGCTGCGATCTTCTTCAAGTAGACAGCTTCCTTGTCTGCCCACAAATCCTTTGCTTCCAACGCCTCCATGACCTTGACGTCCATCTCCGCCTTGACGAGCACCATCTCCCGCCAATAGCTCGCAGTAAATTTGTCGAGTGCAGACGTTTCACTCGTAAAAAGGTTTAAGAGCGCGTCGGAGGCACGGGAGAGGGCCGCAGCCTGCTCTGGAGAAAATTCGTTCGTGGCGTTTTGACCCTCAGGCGTGTTTGTTGCATCGGTATCCATTTGGATGGTGCTATGCTCTGGTTCTGTGCTGCTGTGCTTGGCCGTACTCGTCGCTGACGATCCTGGTCTGAGCGGCGACGACATTTGTAGAACGATTCTAGAGTGTAGATTTCGAGTAAACTTGGGAAGGTTACGACTTGATCGGAAAATATGCTAGTCGTGGTTGGGGGTAAGGATGGCTGGATGACAAACTGTTTTGGACTCCGCCACATTAAAGTCAACTAGTTACACCCACAAGCGAGTCATTGGAGGCATCGGAACCGCAGCCCTTCTCACTTGGATTCCGCTATTTCCACCTAATTTAAGTACAAATTCCAATAAATTCGTCAAAATATTCAGTCTGCGAGGAGATATTGCGGTGTAAACTTCTTCAATGAACAGAACGTCCAGGGCTAGAAGTGCCGTCTTGGCGCGACGCAAGAGTGGCAAGCAAGTGGGTTGCAAACTAATTTCTATATAGCCATTTGACCTCTTGTATCCTTAGCAGCCTGCTGGGCATTGCTATCTTCAATCCTATCTCGATCTACACCGAGCCCGAGCTGAAATCTTGAGACTTCAAGCCGAAATAGACGCCCTAATGGCTACTCCTTTTTGGAATCCAAAACAGAAACTCAGCAACAGCCAGATAACTCCTCATGTGATCCTGCTCTCTCTCCTCAAATACAGCTCAAAATAGTCAGCCTTGAACTCACACAAGGCCAACTGAAACTTAAAATGACCGAAAAACAACGTCAACTGACTTCCCAGCGTATAATTCCTCTGGAACTTTTAGAATCTATCCTCGCGCATGCGCATTTTTCATTTGGGATCCCACTTCTGACACTGGCACTCGTCTGTCAAGAGTGGCGCCTCACAGTGCTCAGCACACCTCGGCTATGGAGTAACGTCTCCGTCATAACTGCATGCCAACTCGGTGGCAAAAAACCGGTCGAGTGGTTACGGCAACGTATCGAGCGGGCAAAGGGTGCCCCGCTCGACGTAACCCTCAGCGCGACTTGTTCCCTTGGGACATGTAACAGGTCTGGAACGGTGTCGAAAGCCAATATGTCGTTCAAGGTCGTCAAAATGTTGCATAAAGTCGTATTGGAGAGTGGAACGAGAAGGTGGCGCTCGTTGACCATTCTCGATGGCACTCGCCAATCCACGTTGGCAACCGTGCCAACTGCTCCCGCATCAACACAGGCTAATATCGAACGTAACGAGTTTCGCGCGTGGATGACTGGCAAAATGAAGAACGCGGCATTCCCTAACCTTCGCGTACTCGATATGCAAGCTTATACGTATGTACCACATGAGGATTACTTTGAGGATATGTATTCTGCTATTAGAAGGACTACAGTATCGCTAAACTCCTGTTTTCTGGCCGAGGAGCAACTGCCAGCCGGGTTTCTGAAAGACTCATAGCTATTTAGAAACTTATATGAACTAAAAGCCGGAAATTCTATTATTAATCAGGGGATTGCTCCAGCCAGTCTAAGATGTCTCCATGTGCCCAGCATCGAATTTGCCCCGTTCGACTTTTCTAGGTGAGCTTTATCGTTAAGGTCAACGTTCTACTCCTTATGATATACGTAGGATTACCAACTTGACTCTCAAGACATATAGCAACACAGAAAACATTGCTTTTTCCGCTTTGATTCACCTAGCCGTGGAATGCCCTTCAGTATCTCTGTTTCAAAACCTCAATGCCCCATGCCTTTACTCTCTATCTCTAGGAAAGGTGACGCCAGTGGTGCAGCGGAGCCAGATCTCCTTTCTGGCCCGACGAAACCCTTTTAGTAAACAACTGGGGCCGATCATCGACCTCTTCCGTAATGCTTCAGCATCGATTGTTGTCCGCCCAAAGGCTCTTCGTCTCAGCGAGTGGCTCCCCGTAGACTCAATTTGTCGAATTCTCGAAAGGTGGCCACAACTCCAGGATGTCTCGCTGACGATGAATTACACTGTATATTATATCGAAAAGGAGTTGGAAGATTTAAAGAAACAATTCAAGATCCGTGATACTGTCAATGAAGAAGCCGGTATAGACGTCCAAGCGACGTGGAAGCTCTGCCCTAATCTCCAGACGCTTCATTTCGAAGGATGGGCTGGGGTAAACATGGAAGCAGGTGAAGGAAATTTCAGTTTTCAGCGGTCGGCGCGAGATTTATTGCATTCGCGGAGATATAGCCCCTTACGAAGGATCAGTTGGGGTAGTAGAAATGCGCGTAACGAGCAATGCGTGACAAGGTAGTGGGATCCCACAATTGTATATATGCTATACTGCCTACAAAGTACCGTTTTGAATCCGTTGTGACATGTCCCATGCGATGGCAAAATGCGAAAGCCTGGCATCAATCACGAATCCACGTTTTTCGTACTCTAGTGGGCAGTCAGCAAGTGTGAAGGTAAGCGAGGACTAGTAGCGCACCTTCCAATTCTGACTTGAGCTTAGACAGTTCTATAACCCGACGCACGATGTGTTCTCCAGGTTCTAGTTTTTGCTTTGGCGACGATGGTCGACCATCAGGGCCCGTCTCCGATTCTGGAACAGGAACGCGCAGAGCAACCAACTTCATGTTTGCGGAGGACATTCCTGTTGATCAAGATTGAAATCACGCTCTGGGTGTGCCCAGTTATTTAACCTACCTGGATCGCAGACCATAAGTGGGGAGATTTCGATGACGCTATCCGCCTTGTAACCCGTTTCTTCCTCCAACTCGCGGAAAGCGGTCGATTCTATCGTTTCCTTTGGGTCGATCAGTCCTGCTGGCATCTCAATGACGTATGCATTGACTGGTGGACGGAATTGCTCGATAATGATGGTCGAAGGAGGTGAGTTTGGGGAGGTGAGAATGGCGAGGATTGCTACAGCTGTGTGTTTTTGGTATCAGTGCTCATTGTTGCCGCCGAGGTTAACATACCGTCTACTCCAGTTGTTGTACTGCGTGTCTTGCGCTCTGCAGTTTCCCAGGTTCTCTGTTGGATTCGCGTTTGATTGTAATTTGATGTCGGTTTGCATAAAGAACCGCGTTAAGAATGGAACACAATCCATAGGGAGAAAGCTTACATCTTTGCCCTCCTGATCGACCCAGTCAATCTTCTTCAAAGTAATCCACCTATTCAGAGATAGGATTAGTGAAGCGACACATGGACTATTTGGATTGGAATATACCGCGCTTGATCAATGGGTAAGTCAGTCTTGCTCTTTACTGTAGCCTTTTGCGACATGTTTCTGACTATTCTTGACTTGTTGGATTGATCTACTGGAGATTTGATCGCTCGTGCGAGTAATCGGGTTTGCGGTCGGAGTTGGTTGGGTCGAAGGAGCATGGCGGTCTGGCTCGTGTGGGGTTTGCTGATCTCATTCTTACTGCTTGACGCTTTTAAACACTAAGGAGGTGTCGGTGGAGTGGAATTGAGGAATGTACTATCACATGCACTATTACCGGCAAGTCGATTATCAGCGTGTTTTCGCGAGATTCAGCAACAAGGATGTGAGCGCTGGGGGACCACTCTTAGCGGGACGAAATGCAGATTTAGTCCTCATATGGCCAAGAAAGGAAATTGTCCGCTGATGACCATCAGGCTCAAAGCGGCTGGTATTCTCGTACATGCTTATCATTGATCAGAGCGCCCTTCAAGTACCTCCTTTGTGAAGCCATTAGCCGTTCAAGAGTCTTGGAGAGATGTTTTACGTTAGAATAGCCGGAGTGGTGAGATGAAGGTTCTAATTATGTAGGACTGCCTTGTAAGACTATGTTCCGGTATGCGAAGGAGAGTTCTGGTGGGAATTGCAAGACTCACTAGGATCAACCGAATAAGGGTTTGAAATAAACGAAGTGGCCTCCATTGCGCGAACGCGAGGTTGTTGGCTCGGAACCGAGGCGACAGGGTCAAGAATGGATTACAGTCAATAGCACAACAGCCAAACTCAATATGAATCGAGAGTTCTTATTTTTGGGCGTATCATAGCAATTTTGGCGAAGCATTTATTCACACGCTGTCTACATTAGGTCCGCAAAAGGGAAGCGCTGCTGTGGCCACACCCCAATTAGGCAAGCCATGAAATGGTCTAGAAGTCCTCCAAGCACGTCTACACGAGTATATAAGGAGAAATGCGACACATTTCCCCGTGTAGAACGCTCCATCAAGTCGAATGATACCAAAAAGACTGGAAACTTGTGACTAGAACAACCAAATTTGGGCGGAATCTTTCGGGATTTAACGGTGAATTTCTGTGACAATTGAATAGATGCTGAATACCCTATAATCAAGTCGAACCCCTAGTCTGATATGCCGTCACCATGGCCTTCGGGTTATGGCGCTAACATGGTGGCGGCGCGAGCAAAGCTCGCATCCCAGCTTTCACTATTTATTGAAAGGCGACTTCGAACAAACCAAAAAAAACCCTTTTTTGTCCCGCGCGAGTTGTTTTGGACCTATTTCAAATTTGCCTCCGAATTGAAATGTGATGAGGAAAGGCTGTGGGTCCGTGTCAGCGCGTAGCCGTGGCTTTGACGAGAGTAGATGTCGACACGGTGGTGGTGGCTTGAATTTCGTTTTGTGGGAATATACGTAGTCGGTTGCGGCTATCTACATGTTGTTAGGTTCGAGTGAGGAAACCGGAAATATGGGCGGTCGAACAGATGAAAGATTGCTGTGAACGATGTGAGAAAGAGATCATCGATGCGAATTCATGTCGATTGGCCGTGGCGAGTGGGGGACCGTCGTCATTGTGGTTGGGATCAAAGTTTGGAGACCTGCACCACTTGCTCTCAACCTAGACCACCGAATGTTCATTAGGAATACTTTTCTGCATATTAATCGCCGCTTTTGAGCATAGAAAGCGCTGCTGATTTCCGGAGGCAACTTTTCGTCCGCGGCCCTTTGCTTTACGTTTATCCCTTATCACTTCAATAGATCGGTTCTTCCCGGTCCCAGCGTCTCGTTCCCGACCAGCCTCAGTCACCGAATATATTCGGCCAGGCTCTCTTCATTCACAACATGCTGTGCCAGGGTCCGCCGTGATTGACAGTTGATGGGGTGGCTACTTCATTATGGTCACACTATGAAATTCGGTAGCACTGCCTAGAGCAACTTGAAGTTGCACTCGACCATCAACACCCCATTGTAGACCTACTGGGGAACTATCGTAGCCCGGGACGATCTTTGGAAATGTCCGATATACCAGCGACGGTGGGCTCATATATTGTATCAATATATCTGAGAAACTAACCTAACCCCAGGCGAACGCGCCGGACTTGGAAAAAGGTCAGTGGTTTTCCGTGGTTGTCAGTGCATAGGTTAATCTAACAAACAACACAGGCAAAATAGATCCACAAATAGTATCAAATCCGGAGACTGTTGTGGAGCAGAATAGTCAACACAACAACAACACGTTGTCGCGGGCGCCATCTCCCGTTACGGACAGAAAGTTGGAAGGAGACGGCGAGGCTCCATGCGCTAGTCATTGTCGAGCAGATGCAGACATATGGCGGCTTTATTTGAAGGAAACGGAAGCAGAAGATAGAGAGGTTACCGAACTATGGAACAGTAGCCTGGACTCGCTCCTCGTATTCGTGAGTTGAGCATCATACTTATCTGATACACCCCCTAATTTTTTATAGGCTGGTTTGTTTGCCGGCATTTTAACCGCCTTCCTAATCGAAAGTCGCAGAAGCTTGAGCGAGGATCCCCAGGAAACCCTTCTCAGAGAGATTCTTGGGGCTATTCGCAACATCCCTGTATCATCCAATAACGAGCAGTTCCAGCCTAACTCCTCCGCTATTCATGTCAACGCGCTCTGGTTCAGTAGCCTTGCCCTCACGCTAATCAGCGCTTTGGGTGGGGTTCTGGCCAAAGGTTGGCTCGCCAAATACAACCCTGCGTCACTTAGAGAGCGCTCTAGTGATGCATGCGAACGTCATCTTCGTGCTATCAGAGCCCGTCAATGGCAACTCGAACCGTTGATCACCGGAATCCCCTTGTTGATCCAAATCTCCCTCTTCCTTTTCTTCGCAGGACTCGTCATTCAGCTACTGGACGATGACATTCGGATATGGGTTACTGTAGTAATCCTGATGGGTTCGACAATCCTGATGTACATCGTTGGCACCTTATTACCCTGGTTCTCCCCCGCTTGTCCATTCCAAACACCAATATCCGAACTCTTTGGGGGAGGGACCGCGCAGGGAAGATATAAGAGCGCTACAAATGGTTCCGCCGACTCTGATACACCATCTGCATCCTGGTCCATGTGGTTCTCAAAGACTGTGAAAAAAATCAAAACATTCATGGAAGATGTTCGCGGAAAGCCTGAGCAATTGGTGCTCCAGGCCCAGATCCTGTCATGGGCCATCACCAGCTCCACCAACGAAACGACCATTGAAGAAGCTATACGGGCCATAGGGGGCTCAAAGCCGACACAAGAACTACAGCAGGAACTTATCCAGACCAGAGCACGCGAGTCGATGCACCAAAGGCTTCAATATAATGTCAAGATGACGCCAGGCCTTCCCAAAGTGGTCACTAACGGGGCAAACGTGGAGGATTTGCTATATGCGCTTCTGCGCACCGAGCAGCCACTACGTATTGACGAAGGTGTGGTCGAAAATTCCGCCGTGACCTCGCTCCTTGAGGAAGGTGAAGCTTTACGCCGGTGGGACGACTTCAAGCCATATCTACAAGCACTAGCGTTCAGCTTGCGGGTACATATGCTGATCAATCGCCAACTAGACGACCACAACGAAAACTGGTCGCAGACCACGGAAAGTCTTAGTCAAATGGCAGAGGCAGGATCCCCACCCTATATTCGAAGCATACTGTTCTTCGCCACCATCCGAGGCCTTTTAAGAGGGGGAAGTATTTTGCGTAAAACCTGTGCAATCGTACTTTTAAAGCAAGTAGTCGTCGGTAAGCATGACTATCATGCCAATGACTCCACACTCATAAAGCTTTCTCAGTTGACGTACGAGAGAAGATTTTTGATCTGGGAGACTCAAATAAAGAGCCAAAAGACCATCCTAATAACTACGTGGGGGCCAAGATTCACGAAACGATGTCAAAGGCCCTTGCAGAACTTTGTGGTGATCACGATCTATGTAGTAGAGATGCGGCTGTTCAAACGTTGATCAAGCTTGCGGGATACAGTGAGTGTTACTCATGGCCCTTGAATACAGCTAACACGTGCTCCAGCGAAACTCCGCCCATTGGTTGGTATGGCAGCCCCAGAACTAGTGAAGCTATCTGGCAGCAGAGATGGTGGCGTTAGATCTGGGGTTGTGCTGGTATTAGCAAAATCAGCTGAATACGGTATGTTTTACCACACTAGTCTCGTCATCGCTCATGTGCATATAAAGTCGAGCTTTACGATGCGATACAAATCGCAATTCCATCCTTCAAAGGTTTATTCAGTGACGAGGACGCCGAAGTTCGCTTAGCCACAGTTTCGACATTCGCAAAGCTGGCTGATCTCGGTAAGTTCCACACGACTATAATCATATCATAGCTCACGTTCGTCGAAGGGGCATCCCAGCATGCTGTTCAGCTTACTATTCCGTCACTAATTGCCCTTCTTAAGGATGGAGATACAGAAGTTCGAATTGCCACCGTTTTGACTCTTTCGAAGCTAGCAACTCATGGTAAAGTCACAATGTTTGGTATTTTGGGATCCGAACTTATATCGAACTGGTAGCCAACCTCCGCGGGGCTATTCGTGACGCGATTCCATCACTCAGAGAACTTATCGAGGGTCAATACTGGCTTATCCGTGTTAACACCGTAAATACGCTTGCTACAATAGCTGAGCATGGTAAGGATTATTTACGATAGTGATCGAGCCTCACTGATTCCCCTGAAGCGGACCTTCTTGAAGTCACTCAGGCTGCGATCCCTCTGCTGATAGACATGCTCAAGGATGGAGATTCTGATGTGCGATCTGCAACTGTTTCTGCGCTTGCAAAACTGGCTGAACACAGTGGGTACTAAATGAGCACCTGCAGGTTGACTCAATGAGTTTACAGGTGAACTTCGATATGCAATTAGGGAAGCCATTCCATCTCTCGTCACCTTGCTTGAGGATGGGGGCTTTGACTCTCGGACTGCCGCAATTTCAACTCTTGGTAAGCTGGCTGAACATGGTCAGTGGAGTATCTGGGCACCATCGTGACTGGGGCTGATTGATTCCAGGGGAGCTTCGCGACACAATTAGACCATCCATTCCCTCACTCATTGAACTGCTCAAGGACCCGGACTCTACCATTCGTTCTGTTACCGTGTCCTTACTTGGACAGTTAGCTGACCATGGTGAGGCTTTTATGCTCTGTCACCTTATAAGCTAATGGGATTATGTAGTGGGGCTTCGGCACGTAATATCGGCATTTATTTCGTCTTTTGTCGATTTGTTCGGGGATAGCGAGGCTCAAGTTCGGTCCGCTAGTGTATCCGCACTCAGTAAATTGGCAGGACAAGGTCAGTTATGCGCTGTGATAATACTGCCAAGTAACTAAAGTGCATGAAGGACTATCAAATGATATTATAAACTCCATCATTACATCATTAGTTACGCTACTTGACGACTATGATTTAACGGTTCGGGCGGCTTCCCTTTCGGCAATTGGAAATCTCGCGGAGCAAAGTGAGCTCGACGACCGTACATATACATATAGCTAATATCATATCAGAAGGATCTCATGATGCCGCTCGGGGGGCCATTCCGCAACTCATAGTGCTTCTTAAGGATGGCGATTCGGATATTCGATCGGCTGCAGTCTTGACACTCGCTAAATTGGCTGTACAAGGTACCTGCACCTCTTATTCACTGATAGCTACTAAATCTGACGCGGGCTTTACCCAGCTGAGATTCGCGATGCGATTCGAAGCGCCCTTCCGTCATTCATGGAGCTTTTCAAGGATGAATATTGGCACTCTAAACTTTCAATTCTGTCTTCAGTTTCTGACTTGGCTGGTCACGGTGAGTCCAACCAAGGGAAACGTAATCTCTGCGTTCTTAAATAGTGAAAAGAGGAGCTTCTCGACGTCACCCAGGCTTCTATCGAGCCACTGATTAATCTGCTCAAGGATGAAGATACCGACGTTCAAGCAGCAGCTGTCTCCACCTTTGCTAAATTGGCCACCCAAGGCAAGACTACAACCCTATGATCTTGTGGTGCTCTACTGATTTTAAGTTACAGCCGAGCTGTTGGATACTATGCGCACCGCCTCTTTATCGATTGTAGCTTTACTTAAAGACCCAAACCAGACTGCTCGTGCCGGAGCGGTGTCAGTACTAGCACATGTTGGTGAAAATGGTTAGTCGTGGAAACTTACTCTTTAAATCTATTCACAAAGATTTGAAGCGGGCCTCTTGGATATCGTACAAGCTGCCATGCCTGTAATCATTTCTCTCCTCAAGGACGAGTATTGGCGTACTCGTTCTGCTACACTCTCTACAATTTCAGGCCTCTCCGAACATAGTGAGCAATTTTGCCGCGAATTATCTATACTAGTTAACATATGTCGAAAGCCGAATTTCGTGAAACGATTCGGGCAGCTATTCCTTCACTACTGGAATTGTCCAAAGATGAAGTCTCAGATATTCGAGTAGCTTGTGTGTCCACTATTGATAAGCTGGCTAAGCAAGGTGAGTAAAGTTGAGTACCTCTTTATCATCTTTAACATTACGTGAAGTGGAGCTATGTCCTGAGATCCGGAATGCCATTCAAGTTCTGACGGAGAGTCTCAAAGATGACAATTATATGGTTCGAACCATCACTGTCTCCACATTTGCCAAGTTTGTTGAGCAATGTAGGTGAAAGTTTATCACGACTGATGGCCATACAACTGATCAGAACCCAAAGCGGAACTTCGCGACGCTGTTTCAGCTGTTATTCCTCTCCTCATTGAGCTGCTGAAAGATCAAGACTGGAGTACTCGTGTTGCCACTATCTCTGCATTGGTGGAGCTAGCCCATTATGGTGAGTTAATCTAAGCCACTTCATCCATTACTGATGGAAAACGCAAGTTGAACTTTTGGATGGAGTACAAGCCTCAATACAGCCTCTTGTAGCACTCCTTAAAGACGAACTCTATGAGGTTAGATCTGCTACCATCTCTGCGCTCGTTGCATTGGCCGATCGACGTGAGTCAGTGATTCTCAAAATGCATAAAAACTAATCAGAATATGAAGCGGAGCTCCGGGAAAGACTCCAATCTGCCGCTCCGGCAATCGTAGAGCTACTCAAGGACGAGTTTGCGAGCATCCGGATGTCTGTTATTTCAACACTTGGTACCCTTGCTCAGCACGGTAAGTTCCTCATGAGCTTTTGAATTTACTAACGGAAGTATAATAGCGGAGTTACGTGAAGGAATTCAGGCGGCAATCCCATTGTTGATAGACATGCTTAAGAACGAGGGCTCCGATGCTCGATCTGCCATTGCCTCAACCCTTTCTAGCCTAGCCACATATGGTTTGTTACCAGCATACTCCTATATCTATCTCAAATGTTTCACAGGGGAATTCCGGGATCCCATCCGCTCGGTGATTCCTTCCCTCATCGATCTACTCAAAGATGAAGATGCAGAAGTGCGGTCTACCTCTGTCTCCGTCATTGAGAAATTGGCTTTGCAGGGTGAGTGGTAGTCGAATCCGCTCGCAGGAGCTAATGATGAAACGAAGTTGAACTCCGTGATTCTATCAAGGCCGTCATCCCTGCTCTCATTATCTTGCTAGAGAATCCATCACAGATGATCAAGTCAACCGCCTTGATCGTAATAACGAACCTTTCCCAATACTGTGAGTGGGCCAACACCCTGACAGCTTTATGATTGATGAAGTTACAGCTAAACTCTGCCCCGTAATTGGCTCAGCAATTCTTGTTACCTTCCTTCCTTCACCTATACTTAGAGACGAACGGGTTCTTAGCCCACCAATTATTGGAAAAACGTCGACCGGTCCCCAACCTCTGTTCACCACACCAACGTCTCTTCCCGTCTTATTACCCAACAACATTGAACAGCCCGGAATTGCACAGTTATGGAATCTTTTAAACAGTAAAGAATCTGATAAACTGCAAAGTGGAGTACAATTTTTATCACGGCTGGGCAAAACATGTAGGCACCCTTTGATAATGAAGTATTCACCTTTCTCACATTCTTCCTCAGTCCAAGAGCTTGTTCAAACCGAATTCAACATTCTAATTGAAAAAGCAATCACTATGCTACTCAAAAGATTGCCGGATCAAACGCTCCCACAGTTGTCAGATTTTGCTGAGCATGGTATGGTGTTTTGATTTGATTGAACGTTACTTAATAGATCCAAACTAGTCATGCATAGGCCAGCAGTTGGTGCCTTGATTCCTTCGCTCATAGGGCCGTTATTAAAGGATCCATATTGGGAAACTCGAACTGCTGCGGCTTCTACACTTGCCAGTCTAGGAAAATATGGTGAGGGAGCTATAAGACGGATCTGGAGTTCTTCATAGGATTACATAGGGGAACTTCGTGATGCCGTTCATAATTCAATCCCTCAAGTCATGGATCTATTGAAGGAGGCAACTTCTGATGTTCGACCCAAGATTGTCTCTGCACTCGTTGAATTAACAAGCCACGGTAGGTTCTACTTGTTTATTAGGGCTTTACTAATTTACGATACAGTGGAATTTCGAGATGCTATTCAAGTAGCTATTCGATCTCTTAATGCACTCTTTGAAGACCCGAGCTGGTCAACGAGGAGGGAAGTCGCCTGGACCCTAGACGCCCTTGCAGAACATGGTATGTCTTGCCAGGTTCGGTACAACTAGGCTAACAAATCGTCAGACGAGCTTCGCGCATTCATCCAGATACATATTCCACCTCTCGTCGGCTTACTTAAAGATGGAGATTATGACGTTCGAAATGCGGCGGTTTCTACGATTTCAAATCTAGCTAACCATGGTGAGCAGCCTTTCGACACTGTTGTTGTGGTTCTAATGTCGCTATCAAGCGGACCTTCATGACAGTGTTGAAGCCGTAATTCCCGCCTTTGCTATGCTATTGAAGGATCTCGGCTGGGGTACTCGTTTTGCCAGTGTTTCCACCCTCGCTGTATTGGCCAGTCATAGTATGTTGGAGCTCTATACTAATGGTTCATATTGACGAGATATGCAGCCGAACTGCGTGATGCAATTCGAACTATAATTCCTTCAGTTGTAGATCTCCTTAAAGATGAGGATTATGACGTTCGGACGACCACTGCCACCACACTCATCAAGTTCGCTGAAAATGGTGAGATCATTGAAGCTATTGTGACTTAACTAAAGTGTATTTATAGTGGAGTTGCATGAAGCAATTCGAGCCGCCCTTCCCCCACTCATGGAGCTACTACAAGATGAGGTCTATAACGTTAGAACTGGATCGGTTTCAAATTTCGTCGAACTGGCTGGACATGGTAGGACTGAAGTTGATGTCATTCCTGATTGTCTGACAGGAATGCTTAGTCGAACCCTTGGAATCAATAGGAGCAACTATTCCAATGCTTTTGAAGCTTCTCCAGGACGAGCTATCATATGTTCAGACTAGTACAATTTCCGCGCTCTCCAGCTTAGCTGAGCATAGTGAGTAAAGTTTAAATGATGTTTCCATGTGCTGACATTCAACAAAGGCGATCTTTGGAAGTCGATGCAGGAAGTAGTACCGTCGCTCGTGAACGTACTCAAAGATTCAGATATTGACGTCCGAACAGCCGCGGGTTCGGCCCTTTCCAAGTTGGCTGGACATGGTAAGCTTGCTTTATTATTGTAACGTGGCTCATAGAGTGTTATAGCGGGGCTTCGTGATTCACTTCTTGCCTCCATTCCGGATTTGATTGCGCTACTCAATGAAGGAGATTCGTATATTCAACTGTCTATAATATCTACTCTTGGGAAGGCAGCTGAGCATGGTATGTGGACTTTGAGGTGCCAGTGTTAGAATACTAACCAAGTGTAAAAGAGGAGCTTCGTGGATCCATTCAAAGTGCAATTCCATCACTAGCGGCTCTCCTTGTCGTCGACAACCCAGATGCTCGAGTGGCATGCATTTCTTTGTTCGATTCTCTGGCAAAAGATGGTAAGACCAATCGAACAGTATAATTAGGGAGATGCTGATAGATAGATCAAGCCAAAGCTGGGGATACAATCAGAGAGGCTATGCTAAGTCATTTACAGCAACCAGAAGATGTCAACTGGGACATTATCACCGTCGTTGCGTCTTCATTGGAGAATATGGCTAATTATAGTAAGTTTTTGGATTATATATACGGGATAGGTGGCTAACAAAGGTTAAAGGAAGCCTTCGTGACTCGGTCGTGGCCGCAGTTCCATTGCTCACTCCATTGCTCAAGAATGGCCCGCCTAGCGTTCGATCTGCGATAGTGACCACGTTGGTTGAACTGTCTGAGCACAGTGAGTGGAAATTGGATTGGTTATTTTTTTGCTGAGCAATCACAGCGGAACTACAGGACGCAACGGAATCGGCTGTCCTACAAGTCAAGGATCTACTCAGCGATGAAAGCTCCGAAGTCCAAATCGCCAGCATTTCTTCCCTTAAGAAACTTACCAAACATGGTGACATTTTTCTGACAGAGTTTTGTTTCGCCCTGCTAACATGACAAAAAAGCGCGATTTCACAAAGCGGTTGAAAACGCAATTCCATCGCTTATTGCGCTCCTTAATCATGATAGCATTGACGTTAAGGATGCTTCTGTTATTACCATTGGCATACTGGTTGAAAATTGTACGTCTGATTGCATGAGTTGATCAATGTTGTCTCACAACTAAACGCATACCATAGTGAAACCATGTTCTTCGATCGCTGCCGCCATAATACCACTCACGCACCTATTGACGGATCAGTATTGGAGTATTCGGGTGAACACTATATCCACCCTAGTCCAAATGGCTGAGAATGGTGATTCAAGATCGAAATATGCAATCTTCGACTGACTTTCATATCTAGAGGAGCTTCGTAAAGATATTCATCCTTGCATACCCAAAATGATTGCATTGCTCAACGATGAATACTCGGATGTTCGCTCTGCTACTATTTCTGGCCTAGTCAAGCTCGCTGCTCAAGGCAAGTTGAGCGTGTGAAGGAATTATTGACAACTAATATCTACAAAATAGCGGAGCTTCGCGACATGATCAAACCTGCCATACCCTCGCTCATGGATATCTTGAAGGAACATTGGCGCCAAGCTGCCGCGATAGCAACCTTTGCGGAAATGGCCAATTATGGCGAGTATGCAACCTATATTTACAGTGATAACTGAGTCCATTTATAGTCAACTTTCACGCTGAAATCCAAGCGGTCATCCCTTCACTCGTAGCACTGCTCAATGATTCGGACGGAGACATTCGCTCTGCAACAGTATCTACACTCGCCAAACTAGCTACTCGAGGTGAGCCTGTTTACGTACTTGATATTACAGCTCTGAATGCATGCAGCTCGATTCCAAAAAGCAATCCAATCAGCCATTCCGACATTCGTAGAGGTACTCAAAGATCAAAATTCTTATATAAGGACGGCCATTATTTCCATATTTATCGACTTTGCCGAGCATGGTAAGAGCCCACGCATATATACCTCATCATCAGTCATCTAATATGATGTACAGGCGAGCTTCTTGGTGCTGTCCGGCTAGCAATTCCAGCTCTTATTGAACTTTGTAAAGACCGGGCATCTGATGTTCGAACTGCTGCAATCGATACACTCAAGAAACTCGCTGAATACGGTCGGTGATAGTTAACGACCACAATACCGCTCATGATCTGATCTACATCTCCGAAGCCGACCTTCAATCTACTATTCGCGCATGTGTTTCGCAACTTCTTCTACTCTTTACTCACCCTTCACCTGCGGTGCCAGCTGCAGCTGCGGATTTAGTTTGCGCCTTTATTGACGACAGTGAGTTATATCAACCCATGCACACGCGTGCTAATGCCGAAGCAAGCCTCGATGCGGGGCTCGGTCAGACGGCGTTTGAAGCATATTTCTCCTTTGCTGAAAAATAATGCACCTGCAACCCGTACAGCTGCGGCAAGGATCGTTGAAAAGTTGATGGATTATTGTCAGTTTTGCATTTCTCCTTGTTGTAGAATCTGACTGATGCGTATTAGCGGATACCAAACGTGCCATACTACGAAGCTCTCTACCACTCAGATTAGTTGAGCGGCTACAAGATCACGAAGTAGATGTGATAAAACCACTTACTAATGTCTTCTGTGCTTTGGTCACCCAAGGTTTGTTGTGCAATTCAACTTGTGCTCTTGCTGACTCTTGCGCAAGGATACATTCACCAGGGCATAGTCCAAGTTGTTCTTGATGCCCTTAGAGCATTTGATAATACCGATCCGTCTATTCAAGCATGCGGTGCAACCATTTTGGTGGTTATGGCAGG
>KN824297.1:178298-198058 GCA_000827415.1 Serendipita vermifera MAFF 305830 | reverse complement strand
TTCTCACAGGCATCAAGTTACAGTCTTTCTAGCGTCCCAAGTAGATCCGTTAATCACACTCCCGCTTTTCACTTACACGCCCAATTGCCCATCTTCCTCGTTGTCTACCCGACATTTACCTAGATCCGACCAGTTCAACTCATCAGCTTCCTTGCTGATCTTTGCTTCAGATTCCTCTGGAACAATCACACGCCCGTTTGGATTTCGATTTGTGTCCGAGGGGATGGGCGTGGACTTGTTTTCAAGCATTTCAGAGTACCGGGCTGTAGCAGTCCACTTTACTAAATCCCTTTCTGAATGATAGTCGATCAGCGCAAAAAGTATACTTCGTGATGGCAACCTGGATGAGGTCGTCGGTCTGGAGTAACTGAATTAGTGGCGCGACAGCCAAACTGTATACGGACTATGAGCTCTTATTACGAGAGCATTACAGTGATCTTAGTAGTTTACTCCATTGTGAACGAGTTTCTACAGGAGTACCGACGAAGAAACGCTGCCTTGGGTTAAACGCAGGTTCCCCAATTCAAGTCACGAAACAATCTTGAAGCCCTTTTAGTTGTGTGAAGCTGTATATTGAGCAAAAGAATCATATAAACAGCCGAATATAACGCTCTACCAGGCAGATTTACACCAAAAAAAGTCGGGAAAATTTGACCGTAATCACCAAAATATGCTAACCACTTTCAAAATTTCTCGCAGTTTTTCGCGATTGTCGAATGGCCTCTGAACACCCCATAGTCAAGTCAAACCCCTGGTCTGATATGCCGTCACCATGGCCTTGGGGTTATGGCGCTAACATGGTGACGGCGCGAGCAAAGCTCGCATTCCAGCTTTCAATATTTATTGGAACGCGCGTGAGACAAACCAAAAAAAAAACCCCTTTTTTGGTCCCGCGCAGAGTTGTTTTGGACTCGTTTCAACTTTGCCTCCGAATTGAAATGTGATGAATCTCCGGATCGAAAGGTTGTGGGTCGTGGTGTCAGCGCGTAGCCGTGGCGTCGGGGAGAGTAAATGTCGACATGGAGGCCGCAACTTGAATTTCCTTTTGTTGGAATCTACGTATGTCGGTTTTGTTGCCTCTGAAATGGAGTCTGCGAGCGGGGAGGGCGAAGAGCGTGATCGTCCCAACCAATAGAAAACTGCGTCGAATGATGATGAAAACGGTTTATCGACGTAAATCCATGTTGTTTGGTCGGGGCGAGTGAGGTATTGATGACATTGTGGTTGGGGTCCAAGTCTGGTGAGACGTGCGCCACAAACAACCTTGGACCCTTCGAACATTTATTCGAAAATATTTCTTTCTCATAGAAATCGGTGCTTTCCAGCCTAAAAGGCACTGTTAACGGTTACCGTATTTCTGGAAAGAATGTGCCCTCTGGCTCGAAGCAACATTTGGTGATTGGCCCGCGGCCTTTGGCGTTCTACGACGTTTATTGGATCCAGTAGATCCGTTCTTCTCTATTCCAGCGTCCTGCTTCGACCATTCTTCCAACCTCGGTCACCCATTCAACCTTTTCCCGGCCAGGCTCTCTTCATTTGCAACAGAATGTATCAAAATCGTCGTGATGGACAGCTGATGGGACCGCTGCTTGCTCACGAGTTCATTGTAGGTTGTGTTTGTCAAGACTTTTGCTATTGTCCGTAGTGGTTATTGACCCTCTTTGTGAGTACGGCATGCCTATACTAAAGTCTTTAAGATACAAATGCCAACGGGATATTGATCAGTCCAGCTTACGTATGAGCTACTCGAGGGCTGGAGTCACCCAGACAGGCTGCATTTGGGTTGGCTCACCTCTAATGCAGGACAGTCTTTCAACCACGCCCCTGGGTTGTCCGGAAGAGTACCTTTTGTCACTTCTCGTCTGATTAGGAGGCCGTCAGAGCAACATTCAGCATCCAAGACTGATAACCAGACATGCCATTGGGCTTCCTCGTTTTGCGGACAGTGTTCAATCATCATAATTCTCACATATATCAGTATTACAGTTGCTTAGGCTCGCACAAACGGACCGCATTCTCGTTTCGATCATATCTCCCTTCGTTGTGTATCCGATAATTAGCAGGTTCTCATCGGTCTGATCCGTCAATCCTCTCATTGGCTTCTATTTTGGGTACGATCAGTACATTCGTACGTCTAGCCTTGTTACTGGACTGTAATAAAATATTTAACCAGGGTAATAGGGCTGTATTGTGAGTAGTGATTGACTAAAACGACAGGTATTCTTTCGGGGTGGTAATTGCGGTATACTTGAGGGCATGGTCATTGGTCTGGGGCCGGGGCCCTTGATTTGTTGGGGGGCCGGCCAACTTTTTTTTTTCGGGTTTGGAGTTCTTTTTTTCGGGGCCATTTTTGTTACCTTTTTCGGTTTTTTTTTGGCGGGTTTTTTTCCGGGCTTCGGACGGAAAACGGTTGTTTGGGTTAGTAAAAGCTCCCCGATTCAAGTCAGGAAATGATCTTATAGGCTCTTGAGTTGCTTAAGTCAGTATATTGAGCAAGAAACCACGTAAGTGGCCAAATAGAACGCTCAACCAGGTAGATCTAGACCAAGGAAATTTGACCGTAATCACTAAAATATGCCAACCACTTTGAGACCTTCTCACAGATTTTTGAGACCATCGAATGCCTGCAGAACACCCTATAATCAAGTCAAAACCCTGGTCTGATATGTCGTCGCCGTGGCCTAGGGGTTATGGCGCTAACACGGTGGCGGCGCGAGCAAGGCTCGCATCCCAGCTTTCAATATTTATTGGAGCCCGGTGATGAAAACAAACAAAAAACCCCTTTTTTGGTCCCGCGCAGAGTTGTTTTGGACCTGTTTCAACTTTTGTTTCCAATTCACAAAGTGATGGGTCTCCGAATCGCAAGCTGCTGGGTTCGAATGAGTGCGCCTTGGCGTTGGGGAGAGTAAATGTCGACATGGCGGCGGCAACTTGGATTTCCTTTTGTTGGAATTACGTAGTTGGTGTTGTAGTCCATGAGATGTTGTCTGTGAGCGGGGATGGCGAAGAGGGTGATCGTCTCCACAGATAGAAAACTACGCCCAGTGATGTTAAAAATCGTTTATCGATGTGATTCCATGTTGTTTGGTCGAGGCGAGGGAGATATTGGCGATGTCGTGGTTGGAGTCCAAAGTTTGGAGAGGCACCACTTGCCGTCAACTTGGACCCTTCGAACATTTCTCGAGAATGTTTGATTTTACGTACACGGGCGCTTTCTGATGTAAAGGAAAGCCTCAATACGAGTTTCCATCAAAAGTTGTCTCAAATACATTTCTCCTCTACTGAAGAACAATGCGCCAGCAACCCGCGCAGCTGCCGCCAGGCTTCCCGAGACATTGATGAACTACCGTAGGTTCCATTGTTTTATATGTCGTACGCTCCTCCTGAGGCGCCTTAGCGGATGTCAAGCGTACCATCTTACGGAGCTCTCTACCACTCAGATTAGTCGAGCGCCTACAGGATCACGATGTAGATGTAGTGAAGCCAATCGTCAGTGTCTTTTGTGTTCTATTCAGCCAAGGTTTGTTGCCTTCGTTGTTTCTTCATGTGTTTGCTCAATCATACATCAGGCCACATTCACCAAGGCATAGTCCAGGTCATCCTTGATGCCCTTAAAACATTTGATAATGAGGACCCGTCGATTCAAGCATGTGGTGCGACTATTTTAGTTGTCATGGCAGGCAATGGTACGTTGAATCTCATCCTGCAAATGCCCAAGACCGTTGACACACCGAGCCAGCCAACCGTAGAAATATCCTATGTGAAGTCTGTGCGATACATGCTTCCTTCAGATTGTTCATGCGAAATGCCTCACCTCAAGACGCGGATACTTTCTTGCAGCGGATGGAATACTTTGGGTTGTTGAAGGAGTTGTAGAAAAAGGACGCGACAGGGGTTTCGCGCTGGTGGCCTTTCAAAGTAAGCCATGCAATTAGTAGATGCCGACATTTACTCACTAAAACTAAGTCGTATTACTTTGTATCATCCCATATGTAGCTCTTCTGAAGTGGACTGTACACGATAAAGGACTTATTCTAGTGTATGAACGATTTTATGCACGGTAACGTGAATCTGTACAGAACAGTAGTGGCACGCCTACCCTCATAGCTTCCACTATATAGGACTAGTGTGAAGCATTTTAGAAACAAATCAGAATTCGCTTCGGTGACGATTTTTAGTACCTGTAAAAGCCTCGCTTTATTTACTACACTTCTCATCCCGTGTAGAAATACTGTGCGCGGCGTAACGATTCCCAATTTTCATGCGAGACCTATTCGGGGTCCACTGCTAGCCACAGAAGGACTCCGATTTGATTGCGAACACTGTTGAGAAGCATGGTCCTGGAGTATAGTGATCCCGTACAGGAACAGTCGGGGCCAGTTACTGTCCAGCCTCACGTATGATCCATCTTCGAGCCGACCAGACACCAGCTACTTTGGCCGAATCAATCATACACTCGCAAGATAAACGCACTCAACCTGTTTACTCCCAAGCCATCATTACCTATATCCTAGCACTTCAGCATTAACACTTGTTGGCTGCGGAGCCAAATCCGCCCGTCATGAATGCGGTATCAGGGGCAACTTTACGAGCCGTTAGCAATATTGGTGAATGATAAAGCAGATTTATCGTATCACAGAGCACTGATCGAGCGTTCCCAGAGAAAGATCTCCTTCAGGAACGATTGGACCCCATCGGCAATGCAAACTATCAAAAAGACCGTGGATGTATGGAGGGAACGCGGACGCAGGTTATAAGCGACATTGTACTATGGGCAACCACATCGTCGAACCAGGACTTGCACCCCGAGAATCCCAAAGCCGATAGCGTAGCGTGGGTCTATGGCATGCCCGGAATCGGCAAGACAGCAATTGCACATTCGATTTGTCATCGACTTCAGGGAAAAAACCAGCTCGGGGGGAGTTTCTTTTGTAGGCGCGACGACCCAGCTCGCTCAGAAACGAAATCAGTTCTGCCCACGCTGATATACGAACTGGCAACAACATTTGGCCCATACAGGAACCAGGTGGTACAGGCACTACACGACGACCCGGAACTGAAGCCGCAATTGACAAGTGGAGAGCTTTTCTTAAGTTCTTTGCAATTGCTAGAGGTTCATCCACTGCGAACATTAGTGCTCGTGATCGATGCACTTGATGAGTGTGGCGAGCCGGGTGCTCGACAGCAGCTTCTAGGACACCTACTAACAGCGTGCCGACAAAACAGATGGCTCAAAGCTATCGTAATAAGCCGACCAGAGCGCGACATTCGCTCTTTTTTCAATGCACATGGTGTGGTCGGTCGAGACCTTAGCCAGGAGGACAATAGTCGTACGGATATTCGACAGTTCACCGAGGCTCGCATGAAAATGGTCGCAGACGAACGACATGTCAGCCAGCATCCCGAGCCATGGGTCGGCGAACGACGACTCGGCCATATTGTCAATCGTTCCGGCGGGCTCTTCATATTCGTGGAGACGCTTAGTCAATACTTGATGAAATATAAGAATCCCAAACTACCTTTGGACCGGTTACTTGCAGGACCATCGGAGGAAGCGAGCGTTGAGCTCCACAAGCTGTATTTGGCAGCTATAGAATCGCGAGTAGGTTCAGAAGAGGCCGAATCACGACTGATAGCACGAGCGGTTATCGGGGCGGCTCCACACCGTGCGTTGTGTGATGAAGCCATTGCTGCATTCACAGGTTTACAGCTTGCGACCGTCAGCTCGTGGGTCGACGACCTCAGCTCACTTCTATATCGAGAACACACCACAAACGGGGGGATTCGGGTTCTGCACATATCGATTCTCGAATACTTCACGGGACCATTCTGCCCCTTGGACTTTCGAGTAGACCTAAAACAAGCAAATATCGAGCTTGGTTTGTATTGCCTTCGAACGATGATCAAGGAATTACGATTCAATATGTGCAAATTGAAAACCTCCTATCAGACAAATTCTGAGATAGAAGACCTAAACGAGCGGGTGCAAGAAAACATTTCGGATATTCTCCAATACAGTTGCTTATACTGGTCCAACCATCTATGTTCGAGCCTCGATCCGGTGAGCAAGGAGGTTTGTGAATCCTTAGGTATATTCTTGAGTGGGGAGTGGGTTTTGTACTGGCTGGAGGCTTTGAGCGTGATGGGTAGGGTGCCAACGGCGATTGAGGCATTGCGAAATATCAAAAGATGCCGTAAAGTGAGCATATTCTCTGATACACAAGTCGACTATGCTAACTCTGCTACCATCAACAGATATTCGAGGAGGGGATCGTATATTTGGCCGACGAGGCCTTGCGCTTCATACTTTTCTTCTTAACTCCAATTTCGACCAGTGCCCCACATATATATATCTCAGCACTTCCATTTATTCCGTCAGAGTCAAGCTTGTGGAAGGCGACATGCAAGTCATTTCCAGACCATATGAGAGTGTGCGAGGGCCGGATGAAGAAGTGGCCCGGGATGGCCGCTCGGTGGACAGGACATACTTTCTATATCCTGGATATCGCATACTCTCCAGATGGCCTCAATGTAGTTTCTGGCTCTTTCGACGAGACTATTCGAATATGGGATGCGGCGACAGGAACGCCAGTCGGTGAGCCATTAAAGGGACACACCGAAGATGTTACAAGTGTCGCATACTCTCCAGATGGTCGGAATATTGTCTCTGGTTCTGGGGATAATACGATCCGCATATGGGCCGCAGCGACAGGATTACCCGTGGGTGAGCCACTGAAAGGACACGCCCAACGTGTTAGCAGCGTCGCATACTCCCCAAACGGGCGAAACATTGTCTCCGGCTCTTATGACCTAAGCATTCGAATCTGGGACGTAGAAACGGGAACCCTGGTTGGTGAGCCACTAGAGGGACACACCGGAGGTGTTATGAGCGTCGTATACTCTCCAGATGGCCTCAAAGTTGCCTCTGGCTCTTCAGACCAGACTATTCGAATATGGGATGCAGTGACAGGAGTACCAGTTGGTGAGCCGTTGAAAGGACGCGCCGGCACCATTAACAGTATTGCATACTCTCCGGATGGTCGAAACATTGTCTGTGGCTCGAAGGGTAATACAATTCAAATATGGGATGCAACGATGGGATTACCGGTTGGCGAGCCATGGGAAGGACACACTCAAGCCGTTATGAAAGTCGCATACTCTCCGGACGGTCAAAGCATTGTATCTGGCTCTGAGGACAATACGATTCGAATATGGGATGCAGCAACCGGAGCGCTTATTGGTGACCCACTTAATGGACACACCGACAAAATTACCAGCATCGCATACTCTCCGGACGGTCGAAGTATTGTCTCTTGTTCTTACGATCAGACGATCAGAGCGTGGGATGCGGCTACGGGAAAACCCATTGCTGAACCACCAGCCGGACATACCAACGGCGTTACGAGTGTTGCATACTCTCCAGATGGCCAGAACATTGTCACTGGCTCCTGGGATCGCACTATTCGAATATGGAATGCAGATACTGGAGTTCTAGTCAATGGACCAATGAAAGGACATATCGGCTGGGTTGTTAGTGTCGCATACTCTCCAGATGGCCGTAATATTGTCTCTGGATCTGAAGATAAGACGATTCGCATCTGGGATGCAGCAACAGGATTACCTGTGGGGAAGCCACTGAAGGGACACGCTGACAAAGTCCGTAGTGTCGCATACTCTCCGGATGGTCAAAAGATTGTATCTGACTCTGAGGACAATACGATTCGAATATGGGATGCAGCAACCGGAGCGCTTATTGGTGACCCACTACATGGTCCCACTGACGACATTACCAGTATCGCATACTCTCCGGACGGTCAAAACATTGTTTCTGGCTCATTAGACCAGACTATTCGAATATGGGATGCATCGACAGGAGCACCAGTAGGTGAGCCGTTGAAAGGACACACCGACATTATTATCAGTATTGCATACTCTCCGGATGGTCGAAACATTGTCTCCGGCTCTGGCGACGAGACGATCCGAATATGGGATGCAGTGACAGGAGCACCGGTTGGTGAGCCACTAAAGGGACACACTAGCTTCATTAAAAGTGTGGCATACTCGCCAGACAATCGCCGCATCATTTCCAGCTCTTATGATAGCACGATTAGAATATGGGATGTAGCCACAGGAGCGCCTATTGGTGACCCACTTAGAGGCCACATCGGCTTGATCACAAGTGTTGCATATTCACCAGATGGTCGTTATATTGTCTCTGGCTCCATGGATCATACAGTCCGCATTTGGGATGCCCAACACACACCCAATAGTGGTAAGTGTTTACGCGAACGGTCTTCTTATGAAGTGGAATTCTCATTTCTTTGAAGATAGAGTCGTTTCGTTGGAAGTTTTAAATGTTCCTTCCCCAATTGCAGATAAGGTCTTGTTTCATTCTTCCAGTCCAAACGCTGTCTCTAGCATTGCTCTCGATCCAAAGTCTATGGATTCAGAAGGATGTGTCCGTTGCGATGATGGGATTTTAATGTGGATTCCAGAAGATTGTCGTCGTGGCGTGACAAGCCATGCAATTAGGACCATTCCTCCTGAAGCTCGGTACAGATGTGTGCGACTTGACTTGAGTGATTTTAAGTATGGGAACTCGTGGACTGATGTCTGTATACACCACAGCACGTAGTGTAGTGAAGGTGGGATGTCTCCAGTAGTGGCATGTCATACCGACATAGCTTGCCTCTACTCTTTCCTTGTGCACTATATGTACTTCTTTGTGCTGTAATGGAAATTTATGCACTAAAAGTTACGAGATTAGTCGCTTGGGATGAGACTCTACTGATTAACTGGAAATTCGTAATGCAAGAACTTGTACAGTACGGAAGGGCCGTCTTTGAAACATGTCCCGCGCACCGGGCGAGTTATGAGATTGCTATTTATCATGAACAGACTCTTTAGTGAATGAATGAGCTACACGAGGAATGAAAGAGCCTTCTCCCTGCCACTCAAATTACGGATGAACCAGACAATGCACGTCAAACAACCTGGTCTCTCGTTACGGGTCACCGTAAGTACCAGTGTCATATCATATTCGTTGGAGGATATTCGTGAAGGTGGGCAGTGGCTGGCTGACCTGGAGGCTGGGACATCTGGCCTGAGGGACTGGTACCCGACGCGCCGCCAGACCTTTTATGCACTGTGAAATGGCTTGCCCTACAACGTAGAGCAGTAGATTAACCAAAGCAAGGCATATCGAGTCGACTATAGCATCATCGTGGATCGAGTTGGCCGGTCTGGAGTAACTGAATTAGTGGCGCGACAGCCAAACTGTATACGGAATATGAGCTCTTATTACGAGAGCATTACAGTGTTCTTAGCAATGTACTCATGCTCGTAAACGAGTTCTACAGACTACGGACGAAGAAACGCAGGCTCCCCAGTTCAAGTCACGAAACAATCTTGAAACCTTTTAGTTGTAAAGAAGTATATTGAGCCAAAGGATCACATAAATGGCCGAATAAAACCCTCTAATAGGCAGATTTACACCAAGAAAGTCGGGAAAATTTGACCGTACTCACCAAAATATGCTAACCACCTTCAAATTTTCTCGTAGTTTTTCACGATTGTCGAATGACCGCTGAACACCCCATAGTCAAGTCGAAACCCTGGTTTGATATGTCGTCACCGTGGCCTAGGGGTTATGGCGCTAACACGGTGGCGACGCGAGCAAAGCTCGCATCCCAGCTTTCACTATTTATTGGAAAGGCAATGTGACACAAAAATCACAAAAAAAACCTTTTTTGGTCCCGCGCAGAGCTGTTTTTGGACCTGTTTCAACTTTACCTCTGATTCGCAAAGTGATGGCTCCTGAATCGAAAGCTGCTGGGTTTGAGCTAGTGCTAGGCCTTGGTGTTGAGGAGAGTAAATGTCGACATGGCGGCGGAAACTTGGATTTCCTTTTGTTGGAACTACGTAGTTGGTGTTGTAGTCTATGAGATGCTGTCTGAGAGCGGGGAAGGCGAGGAGCATGATCGTCGTCAAAAATAGAAAGCTGCGTCGAATGATGACGAAAACAGTTTATCGATGCGAATCCATGTTGTTTGGTTGAGGCGAGGGAGATAGTTGTGAGGTCGTGGTTGGAGGTCAAAGTTTAGAGAGATGTGCGCCACTTGGACCCCTCGAACATTTGTTAGGAATTATTTCATTTTATGTACACGGGCGCTTTATACTCTTCAAAGCTTTGCCACTGGCTATTGGTCTTCTGAAAATTGTGTGGTCGGTAGACTCTGTATCGTTGTAGAGTTCAGACGGGTGTACCCGCTTAAAGAAACACGAAATGATCAAGAACACTGCTGCATTGCGGAACTATTTATACAGATAAAGAACACTAGAACAAGGTCGAGACGTGGGGTAGAGCTGATGAGATGGCGGGCAAGAAAATATGGAAGTGTGCTGGAGAAGATGTTACAAAAAGGAGACGGTTAATTGATATCAATTAGACTTTCCAGACACATAGCACGTCTGAATAAGATGGAACATAGGCTTCTCTCCCAAGAATCCAAGATTGTTATGATAAGTTAGGGATGGCGGGGTATGAGGGGGACTCGTTCGCTCAAAGCCAACGGGACCATCCACCCTCTTCCTTCTCCTCGCTTTCCTCCTCATCTTCCCCGTCACGACCGAGGCTCATGCCCAAGCCCAAGCCGAGACCCAGACCAAGGCTACCTAGACTCGAGCCGAGGCGGAAGGAACCCATGACGGAGGAAAAATGGGATGAGCCCTGGGTATTATCAAAGCTCGTGCTGTACTCTTCTTGCGTTTCGGCTTCTGGCTCGTCGCGTTTAGTGGGAATGGGAATGGGTGCACTGGAGCTTGTTGGTGCCTCTTCGACTTCGAGTTCGACTGCGGTTTCAACGTGGGTGGGTGCTTCTTCGGCTTCGATGGTTGGGAGAGCGCGAACGGTGCGGACGGGGGTATTTGGTGGTGCGCGGGGGACTACATCGTCCTCCATGACGGCGACGGGAGCACGAGAGGTGGAGGTGAGCTTGGGCGTGGAGGTTCCGGGTACACTCCTTCGGATACGTTTTGTTGGGCGGGCGGTGCTGGTGCTTGCCACTGGGTCGCTGAGCCTACGGTTCGTCTCGCTGCTGGTGCTGCCTTTTACGGCGGAGGTAGCAGGAGAGTGAATGGCCTGCATAAGCGTGAGTGAGATGCAAATGAAGTGGGAGACGAGTGCTTACGCGCTTGACACCCCGGGTACGTTGCAATACGCTTGGTAGTCGTCTGTGCTCGTCGGTGGTTTGAGCGAGGACTTGGAGAGCTGCTGCGAGCTCTGCGGCGATGAGTGCGTGTACAGAGGGTTCCTCTTCTTCTGCTTCTGCTTTGGTAGCGGGTGTTTCCGAAATAATGATAGGCTGGGAGGATGTTAGTAGATGAAGATGATGAGCAGATAAATAGGACATACGCGTTGAGCGATTCCATAGGCCTCGGAGAGGTCTACGAGTGGGCGGACGGTCAAGTCGCGAGCGAGCCTATCCGAGGGAGCCTCGTGCCTCCTAAAAGCGATAAGCCGTCCAGCAACGGTATCCTCTGTCACTGGTGCTGCTGCCGACTCTGATACACGAGATTTCCTAGGCTTGGGTGCAGACGAGGTACTGGCGATCGGCTTGGACGTGGTCGCCTTGGTCTGGACAGCCGACGCGTTTCCGCCAGCCGCACCACCAAAAACCTTCTTCTTTCCCTTTTTGAGAGCGGCTTCTTGGAGTGGGTCGAGTCCAGTGAGCGGATCGATGTTTTCTTTTTCATTATCGATGATGGCTGGGTCGGCTGAGCGAGTCGTCCGCGTCGTCGTCTTCATTGAAGATGTGGATTTGATTGTTGTCGTTGATTTTTTAGTGGTGGTGGTCGACTTTGCTTTTGTCGTCGTGGACGTTGTTGCCGACGTCGAGGTCGTGTTGCGCCTTGTGGTATGCTCGTCGACGCGTTTTGAGCGCGTGACGCGTGGTTGAGTGGAAGCGAGAGCCATTGAGAGATAAGGTGATGATATGGCTGGGCGATGTCGTCGTCGACGTCGAGGGGAGTTTTGGATGAGTGACACAAAAGACGATGTAGAGCTGATGAAATGTGAATGTAGAGCACTTTTTGATTGGGTATTTGATTCTTTTGACGCGTCGAGTGATGGTCAGAGAAAGAGTCGAGGGTCAAGAGCGGATGGACCCCAGAAACCCCGCTGTTATATCTGAGAGGCACGTGAGTCATGTGACCTCTACCACTCGACGCCTACGCCGGCTAAGAAATCCTTAAGAAATGTAATAAGTCCATGAGAATTTACTAAATAGTATTTAGAGTGTGATCAGGGGTTATTGGCCTCCAAATCTGTAACTTCAGCCCAATCTCCCTGGAATCTCTACAATCATCTGCAAAATAATCAACTTACTATTCTTCAGATGTTTTCAGAATTATTCAGAATTTTTTCTGGATCCCTTGTGGGCCGCCCATTGCCACCCATGCTTTGTGCAAACTTTGTCTCGACCACGACCGACTTGAAATGAAACCCAAAGGTGGCTATCGATTTTCTTTTCTTCCCGATGATCGTGATGAACCACAATTAGGCATTATATTTCAAACTAGAGTATATGAACACAATCCCATGATCATAACCTACCCCATCTGATCCCCTTTTATTTGTCCCGATTCGTACGCATCCGAATACTGACACGCTTACAGTGAGTAGTGTCCTTGGACCTCTTAAAAGATGATCAAATGGAGTTACCGCCTGACCCCCTCACCGGGGATTGACGACTACTCTTACGGCTGTTTTTATATAAACATCTGATCCCAACCGGTTCGACGTGAAGAATTTGGTGCTGACGAATTTGCCCTAATTACTAGCTGGATTTGATTCAGGCAAGTACTTTTTCTCCTATCCTCGCTTCTAGGATGTCTTTACACGACGGTCTTCGTATATCACTGCCGAAAATGCCCGCCACAGCTCAATATCTCGGGCACCCCTCTCTGATCCTCTCCTCTACTTTTATTTGCATTTTACTGACGACGATTTATGTTTATAGTAATCGCCCAAGGCTTTGACCCGATGGACGTGGAGCAAGTCCTCTTATGATGCCCCTCGCATTGTCTATCACCCCTAACGCAACCAATACCCATTTGCTATTAGCAACGATTGTGGTGGTCTTCCTCGGGGTATGACCCGAAATCGCGGCATTACTGTGATGATTCCATCCAATCACCTAGAGCAAACGATGACTCTTCTCGGTCATTCTGCTCTTTGGGTAGTGGTAGTTTGCATTGGTCGTTGTGCTGTGTTCGCAGGACAGGACATGGCGGAGTGGCGGGTTTGCCAACGTTAGATGTCTTAAACGATATGCTTTTGGCTTACTTTGTTGCTGCTCTTTTGGGGCATGAAGGCGTCTGCCAGTGGCACTAGCAAGCCCTGTGTTCTGGATCAGTAGGTCAGTTGTCATACATGCTGTTGTTATTTCGCTGACTCGCGCCCCTTCTCTAGTCCATAGCCCTGGCCATTGGATCGCTATCTGGAAGAAGGAATACCCACACATGGTGCCTCTAGCAATGCCTATCACCCCGTTGCAACCACTGCCCATTCTTTATTAGCAGCCATTTTGATGTTCTCCTCGGGGGCAAACGTCCTTTCGACAAGTTCATCATGAGCAAACGATGGCGCGTTGTCCTTTTGGACATTCGCCAATCAGCTCCTGGGTGCTGGTTTGCATTTGTCACATACTGTGTTCGGGGACGCTCCTGTTTTGGAAGTCCGCCGGTTCCCTACCGTCTCTCTGGCGTCGGGTTTCGATCTGCGTTTTGAAAGTACCTTGGGACAGCAGGATGTGGTGGAGTGGCGGCCGTGAAAACGGTTCGGTGTATCCCCATGGGTCCCCTGTTGACCCATGGCCTACTTGCTGCTCTTTTGGGGCACGAAGACACTGCTAATGGCGTCCGCAAACACGGTGTTCGAGATCAAAAGGTTGTTCTTTTCTCATGCTTTCACAAACGCCGTTGACTTATTCTACCCTTTTTAGGTCGTCTTGTCATCGCCAAACGACGGACACTCCTGTAGTCGGAACCCGTCATATCATCACTCGGCATTCATGTGGTTGCCATCCACAGTCACACCTCTCCTAATGCCGACCAGCTTATTTGCAATCGACCTGGTCACCCTTTTCCCTGACCCCAACAGTCGCAAAGCCGCATGCCGTGATTTCAATTTTCGCTTTTGGAGAAAACAGACACGCAATTTCCAGATAGGAATAGCCCCCTTTCTCGCCTCTGCCGTCTGGTCGTCGCCTACGATATACCTCTGGTCATCGTAGTCATCGTCTGGGAGGCAGCCGGTATGGCACTCCTCTATCTGCACCACCATCCATCGCTTCACCTCGACAAGTCGATCATTTCAACACAATACTCTTTTGAAGGGGGCGGTGACGGAGTTTAGCGTATAACCCATCCACAAAACTGTCCGACATTTTGCGTACACTGGCTCAAGGCGCACATGCTTTCATTCACTCGTCGGTCGCCATGCCTCCACATTGTGTGCGAGGAACAGGTCCGTTGGATAAATCTCTGGTGCTCTGTGAAACAGAGTACTCGCCCTCGGGTGTCTCAATAGCTATTGATGGAATAATAGCGGTTAGTAATGCTTCTTTCAAGTGCAATCTTCAAGTGCTGACGGTCTGCATCGCAAGTTGACTGCTGATGGCTTCTCATCATCAGAGTTTCAAGGGTCATCTGTCTCGTTCAAATTCGGCTATATCACTGTTTAGTGACTGCCTACGCATCCTTCCTATTTCGGTTTCTGGATCACCGTGAATCGCCTTGGGGCTTCATCAACTGCATCGCCATAGTTCAAAGTACTGTCTATCGCCCCATGTCGACTTGCCAACTGTCCAGTGTCGTTGACCTTCTCGTGCGAGAAGGAAGGTGACACTTGGTGTCACGTCTTACAGCGATTGGATAGTCGCTGGGGGACGTGACGAAGAGGGAAAGAGAGCTCGCTCGTCTTCTCTCGCACGGTTTCAGCTCGTCGTCTCGTGGGAGATGCCGGCATCGCTGGGTCTCTCCGGGAACTTGTGCCGTTAGGGACTTGTTCCCATTGAACGGGCATGCGGGTATGTTGACTCTGCAGCATGTCCTTCTGGGGTATTGAAGACACTTGTACTACTATTGACGTGTGGTTTGTCGAGTCGTAGGCCGAGATGATCCCCGTCTAGCTTATTTTTTGTTTTTATTTTTTGGGCTGTTTGGAGTAGTCAATGCCATCCTCTTTTCGCTTATATGGGTTCATGGCCTAAGAATGCGTCTTTTGCGTCTTTACCTGAGATCATAAAGCGTCGAGCCCGAAGCTATTGACGCTATATATGCCAACGAACTGCCTAATTGGGCTTTGGCGCTCGGATTGCAGATATTGTAATATAATAAAAGTCGAAGAAATCGGGATAAATTGATTTGCTGCATTTTATCCTCTTTCGAGCCATTTAGGACGAGAGTCGATGAGGTTTTCTGTGCTTAGAATTCCAGCCACAGCATGTCGCGTCGACACCCAAGATCTATACAGACTCAACGACCCTTGGTCCACAGGCTGAGCGAAAAGCTACAACGGCACTTAGAATTTCCTTTCGTATACCATGCTATCACTATCACCAACAGATCTCATTGGGTTCTAGATTCGAGATATTCCCAGGAATAATCCCGTACTGACTACCACAATGAGATATCAGTTCGACACAGAATAGATATTTGTTTCATGAAGTGCATTCCAACGAGCCACAAGACATCCCTCTGAGTAGGGACAACGAGATGGATGTTGGCTTCCTGGCCCAATCCATTCGTATCATCGTTTTGTGATTCGAATTTCGGCCTCGCACTCATTAGACCACGCCCTATTTAAATGAGTTCTTGACAGAACCAGGTGTCATTTGCAAGCGCCCAGAAGTGAGCTTGAATCCTCCTATCATACTGCCATTTCCACGAATCCCCGCAATACTAAAACATAACATACATATCCTAAGATGACATTAAGAACGAATCTCAGACTTGCCAGTTTTGGTCAGACTTTCCACGCGGGCGCCAATGGGTACGGAGACTGACATTTAATAGATGGCGGTGGAGTCCGCGGGTTGTCGCAATTGGAGATTATGAGTAATATTATGCATCGTTTAAACTGGGGCAAAGTTTCGAATAACTCTGAAGCTTTATTACCTTACCAGCACTTCGATATGATTGGCGGCAGCGGCACAGGAGGGTAAGTTTGTCTCTGTATTTGCATAAAGCTACATATCTGACATTTAATAGTCTCATTGCGATCATGCTAGCAAAACTACGGATGTCAGCCAACGAAGCGGCCGAAGAGTTTTGTACAATAATTGATCACGTCTTCGTACCAGTCGATATCACACCAGGGGAGAGAACAGAGCGTTTAAAGACATGCGTGGAAAATATAATGACGAAGAAAAGCCTCCCACTCGACATGAAGCTAGTGGATGGGGCGCAGACTGACAGTTGTGCATGGTACGATACAATTACAACATACTTGACCAATCTGACGACGATACTTCGTATATAGCTTTGCGGTAGCAAGCCTTCAGAACAATGTTTCTTCCAAGATCTGCCTTAGGAGTTACCCAGTGAGAAGTCACGAGATTCTCCCCATTACCGTAATCGAAGCTGCACTCGCCTCCTGTGCAACGATGTCGCTGTTCAACCCAGTTACAGTTGGTATGGGTCGTAAAAGGAAAAGTTATATCGCCGCCGGTCTTGGAGCCACCAACCCGATACGCGAGGTCATCACAGAAGCGCGTTCTCTATTCGGCGGAGAGTCGACGGTGGCATGTCTGCTAAGTGTGGGAACAGGACATCCTGGAATCATCTCCCTCACGTCCGACCATGGAAGTGTTGGGCTCAATACGGCAATGAGAGATATGATGAACGACTGCACGCAAAAGGCACGTGAATTGGAAGACCAGATTGGTCAATCTGGAATCTACTTTCGGTTCTCGGTCGAGCAAGGAATGCAGAACAATATATCGGACGCTATGGACACGGCCTGGATCGTGACTCAGACCGAAACGTATTTGGAAGAGCAAGATAAAAGATTGGGAGCATCTACAAATATTAATAGTGGCGTACCCAGTGTTATTAGTCTGGATCGACTTGGTAAGCAGACAGTTCCAGCATTACTCGCCCAGATTTCTCATACAACTGCAGAATCCGGTGACGTTATCATTAGGGCAAATGAGTTGTGGATGGATGAGAATACAGGACGGTTGGAAGAAATAGGTATGCCTTTGCCAGCATACAGTCGTCCATTTGGAACGAGATATTGACAAAGTCCTCTAGGCAAGATATATCAAGATAATGTGGTGGCAAGGCTAAAGCCATCTGATGTCGAATCCAGTTGTCATATCGAAGAGTGCATGGAAGGCACCCGCGGGGACGTCTTAAGAACAGTTCTTGATTGGGTCGCTGATTCTGGAGCGGCGAATATCTTTTGGCTCAGGGGACATCCTGGCGTAGGAAAGTCCGCCATCGCAGCCAGCCTGGTCGAGAAACTGCGGAGCATGGCGCGCCTTGGATCCAGTTTCTTCTTTCAAAGGGAAAAGTCGAATGCAATGACAACCGGCGCCTTATGGCGTACCGTCGCGTATGACCTCGCCCGCCACTTTCCCATATTGAGGAAGCACCTGATAGCGACATTGGAAGCAGATGAAGCACTCCTGACTACGGTCAACCTTGAAAAGCTATTTCGAAAGCTCATTCACGAGCCACTCGTGGCCTGCCAAGAGGCATGCGGGGAGGACACGCCTGTGGTGGTTATCGACGCACTGGACGAGTGTGGTGGCCTGGATGGTCAACACTCGAACCATCGCACCAATCTGATGCGAACCCTCAAAGTCTGGTCGACACTTCCGAAGAGATTCAAACTGGTGGTGACCAGTCGAGCGGAGCCCGATATTGTACACCTGTTTTCCTCGATTCGACGTGAATCGTTCGATGTTCTGTCCGGAAGCTCGGTGCATTCAAAATCATCTGAAGACATAGGACGGTTCTTGGAATATCACCTCGGTCAAATCGCGGCTCGATCTCACGGGGCCTTGGCTCCAGATTGGCCTGGACATCAGACCATAAAGCGGCTTACCCAAATAGCCGCGGGTCTGTTCATCTGGGTCGAGACAGCCCTTCGCTTCATCAGAAGAGGAGAGCCACAGGAACAGCTTAATCGCATTCTTGGCGGAGCCAGCATGGGAGGGTTGGCGGTCCTTTACTCGTCGATTCTGGAAGCTTCATTCGTAGAACCGAGTGAAATGGTCCTAGAAAGCTTTCGTCGTATCGTCGGTGCAATCATTTTCGCCAAGCGGCCTCTCAATGCCTCATCTCTCGTTCATCTCTGCTCGGTGGACCATTCGACGCTGAGCTATATACGGAATGGCCTACACTCGGTGATGGACTCGGGAGAAGCACTTCGATTCAGCCATCAGTCATTTGTGGACTTTCTGGTAGATTCAGTGGAATGTCATTCAAGCTTCTCAATCAACCTACAACAGCAAAAGCGATACATCGTATTAGGATGTCTTCTAGTCATGAACCAGCACCTCAAGTTCAATATATGCGACATAAAGTCATCTTACGAGTTAAACGATGAGGTCGTGGGTCTTAAGAAACAAGTCGAAGAGTGCATTCCTCCCCATTTGGCCTACTCCTCCCAGTACTGGGCGCACCATCTCGTAGAGACGACTTTCGACCCAGAAATATCAAAGCATATAGAGATTTTTATGGAGACCCAATTTCTGTTTTGGTTAGAGGTTCTAAGCCTCAAGAAGCAAGTTAGCCTTGGAACAAGTATGATGGGACAGCTAATTAAATGGCTTCGCGTAAGTAATACAACCTCTATGGGTTCCAATACAATGAATGTGTCTAATATAGTGCTAGAATGGGAATCAAGACGACAAGCTAGCAAGAGACATGAAGAAATTTATAGCGGCTTTCGGCAGTGTGATATCGCAGAGCGTGCCACATATCTACTTATCAGCATTACCTTTTTCACCTCGTGTTGCAGAGGTATTCAAGCAGTACATAAAAGATTACCCGCAGACGATTAGAATTGAAAAAGGGGGGCAAGAAAGTTGGCCGGCCATACAGAACGTCATAGTGGGGCATGGAAAAATGGTTAGCTCTGTGGCATTCTCGCCCGATGGAACACGCATCGTCTCTGGCTCGTGGGATGACACAATTCGGGTGTGGGATGCCGAAACTGGAGAGATGGTCGCAGGACCGTTTGAGGGGCACACGGGAGTGGTCAACTCCGTAGCATTCTCGCCTGATGGAACATGCATCGTCTCTGGCTCTGGTGACGACACAATTCGGGTGTGGGATGCCGAAACTGCGGAGATGGTCGCAGGACCGTTTGAGGGGCACACAAATGCGGTCATCTCTGTGGCATTCTCGCCCGATGGATCACGCATCGTTTCTGGCTCTTATGACAAAACAGTTCGGGTGTGGGATGCCGAAACTGCAGAGATGGTCGCAGGACCGTTTGAGGGGCACACAAATATCGTCAACTCTGTGGCATTCTCGCCCGATGGAACACGCATTGTCTCTGGCTCGTGTGACAACACAATTCGGGTGTGGGATGCCGAAACTGCGGAGGTGGTCGCAAGACCATCTGAGGGGCATACAGATGCGGTCAACTCTTTGGCATTCTCGCCCGATGGAACACGCATCGTTTCCGGCTCTGAGGACTACACGATTCGGGTTTGGGATGCCAGAACTGCAGAGATGGTCGC